>VXBC01004542.1:289295-376347 GCA_013399945.1 Ploceus nigricollis
GTGGACTCACGGCCAATGGCGGGACGGTGGCGGGCGGGGAGGCGGGGCCGAACCGAGCACAGCCGAACTCAGCCGAACCTGAACCGAGCTCTACCGAGATGGGCCGAGTCGAGCCCGAGCCGAACCGAGCCCGAGCCGAACTCAGCCGAGCCGGAACCGAGCTCTACCGAGATGGGCCGAACCGAGCCCGAGTCGAACCGAATCGAGCCGAGCGGAGCCCCCTCAGAGGATGAGGCCAAAGCTGTGGAAGGATTTAAAGTTTTAACGAGTTCAGTGTATGTTATTCAGTGAGCACGTGAACGTTTGGGAGCCAAAATCAGTAGGAGAAGACAAGAAATACTCGTTACGTGGAAAAAGAGGTGACACAAACATCCCTAGACGTGCTGAGGTGCGTTTGTTCCCGTGGAACAGAAACACTGATAAACGAACCCCAGGCATGATAATTCCTTTTCCCTGGATTCGCTGCCACGGCGCTGTTCCGAGCAGTTCTGTACCGCCTTTGGGCACCACTGGGCGTCTCTCCAGCACCTGTTTTGGGGCCGAATCAGTAAATTCTTCAGGCTCCGTGCCTGCAGCATTTAGTACTAAAGTTTACATTCAATACATGCTCAAAAGTGACAAGATGCCAAAAAAAAAATAGTCTTGACACTTCTGAAAAATCTAGTGATTTAGTATTTCTAGTATGCAAGTATATGAATATACTTACTTATTTAATACATATAAGAAATAGGTTAAAAACTAAATCTATTAATATACAAATGATATATTGATATATTTGTATAAACATATAAAATACACAATAACTATTTTCTATATATTTTCACATAAATATACATATATAATTGTATTATTGTATATATTTGTATATACAATCTATATAATTGTATATATTATATATAACTTTAAAGACACCCCCTTAATACAAGTGATCCCTCAGCACCTACTGCTTTCAACATGAAACAATAAAAACATAAATACCCTGTTTTCAAGCAAAATAATAGGTTAAAGTTTTGGTTTTAAGCTGTTTAGAATTACATATTTATTTACTTGGCATAGATTATCATAGATTTAGAGAAGAGCTAAGCAGCCTTCTGGAAAATAAACAGGAAATAGGGGGAAAAATCAGAATTCTGGAACAATCTGGGTTGAAAAGGACATTAAAGATCATCAGAGGAGGAATTATGGCCGGGCAGCCCAGGGGGCACAAACCTGGTGGTAACATAATGNTTCTGTGGGGTAGAGGATGGATTGAATATTGGCATGAATGTTTAATCTCAGTTTCAGCTGCAGCAGCGTCAGGGCCAGTTTTTTAGATCAATCCTTGGCAAGTGATAATCTTTTTAGTGAGTGGATGCTGTCAGTTAACAGCACACTGCAGCCTGGGAACCTTCAGAGATTCAGGTCAATTAAATGTCCACTAAACAAACAATAATTACAACTATCAACAGAGGAGATTAATAATAGAAAACAACTTTGATTTATCCCCTTTTTAACAGTAAACCTGGTTTTGCATTCGGTAAAAATGTTGTGAAGAGGTGCAAGACAGAAACTATAACTGAGCAATGATGAACATGGAGCAGAGTCTCTGAAAGCTGGTTTTAAAAATAATTAAAATAATTTAAAATAATTAAATAAAACCCCCAGTGACCCGTGGTGGCCTGTGGTTTTCATGCATTTTTACGTGCACAGGTTTGAAAATGAAAGGAANCCAAAAAAGGGCAAATCTTTAAGTTAAGGATCTGGGAGTTCTGGCTCCTTTGTGCACATAAGGTTCTGCACGTGAGATTTTGAAGTTAGTTTCCTTGCTCAGATTATCTCAGTGAGGACCAAAAGTTACTGCTGATCAATCAATGCACTCAGACATCTCACAGATAGTTCTGTGTCTGAAAGCTAGGTAAAACTGTAGGGATTTTGAAAAAATCTGGGTTTTTTCCTTCTGCTGAAATAGTACCGTGGACATCCTGAAGTAATCTGCTGAAGCAAGAAAATGTGGGCATATATATATATAANGGAGATTAATAATAGAAAACAACTTTGATTTATCCCCTTTTTAACAGTAAACCTGGTTTTGCATTCGGTAAAAATGTTGTGAAGAGGTGCAAGACAGAAACTATAACTGAGCAATGATGAACATGGAGCAGAGTCTCTGAAAGCTGGTTTTAAAAATAATTAAAATAATTTGAAATAATTAAATAAAACCCCCAGTGACCCGTGGTGGCCTGTGGTTTTCATGCATTTTTACGTGCACAGGTTTGAAAATGAAAGGAAACAATGATACATGAATGAAGTTTGCAGAGTTTAATGAAGGAAAACACTCGTTTTTTGCCATAGAAATGTTTCCTCCCTGTGATCCCTCCTCTCTGGCTGCTGCCTCGTTCCATTCTGTGCCCGTGGCTGTTTCCTTGTGTGCTTTGGCTGAGCGTGGTTTGTCCTGGTTCCTGAGGAAGCCCTGCTGTCTGACACACCTGTTAACCACACAAACAGGTGCCCAGCCTTCTGGGCTTCCTCACCTGCAGGAATCCATCTCAGGTACCTGTTCAGAACATGCATCATGGCTTCAGTTCAGTGCAAATTATTTCAATTTCTGCAATTTCAATTTATTTATTTAGGTTATTTAGTGTTAGGCTGCGTGTGAGTGGGTAACAGGACATTTGAAGATACAATAAATCTTCCCAAATCTTGATTATGATTATGATTACAACATAAGGATATATGATGTAAAAACATAAATAAAACTATTTCTGATTTGAAGACCATGAATTAATTTCCCCACTAGTAAGTATTGAGCTCTATTTTAATGGCTTTTGGAGGGGACCTCTCAATTCTGGTTAGTAAGAGACTACCCTGAGTAAAGCTACTTGTGAATTTCTGTAGTTAATTTACTACAGTTCAGTTGTTTTCTCAGAACTAGCTGTTTCAAAGTTGTTCCCCACAATGAATAAATTCGTACCATCTCAGGTTTTTCAAACACAAAATGAGTCATGCCGACCTGTTTTCGTAGGCTGCTGCAGAAATAAATTAATATGATAATATGACCCTATGAAATTACTACTGTTCGTGTCATAAATATTCTTATTTATTACCTGTAACATTTAATTGTAGTTTAAATAAATTCCATGTAAAGAATAGTTTAGAAACAGAGTTTAGAAACAATCCACAACTGCATGATGCAGGAATAAATTCCCTATCAGTGATTCTTAGGAGAGGAGGATTTGTAGGGTTGATAGCAACCTGATGATAAACAGCTTTGCCTTTATCAGCTCCTGTTTGTCATGAACTCTTCACAGAATCCCAGACTGGTTTGGGTTGGGAGGCACCTTAAAGCCCATCCAGTTCCACCCCTGCCATGGGCAGGGACACCTTCCATTATCCCAGGGTGCTCCAAGCCCTGTGCAACCTGGCCTTGGGCACTGCCAGGGATCCAGGGGCATCCATTTGTGGTTTGGTGTCTATCAGCCCCTTGCAGTGGCTTTGTGTCTGTGGCATCCTGTGTCTCTGAATCACAGAAAACACAGGGCCTTGCTAAAACACAAGGGGGTTTATGTGTTTAAAGCAGAATTTCTAATTCTGGCTTAAAATCCAAACCAAACACAAACAAACCCCCTGCAGTTTAACTCATCCCATCACTGGGAGCTTGGAGCTTTCCCTTTTTCCCTCTCCCTGCTCCCTCTGGGCACCGGTGGCTCTTTTTCTGGAGGCCCCCGTGTCACTGCGGGTGTTCACGCCTTTGTTTCTCTGCAGAAATGTGTGATGTAGAGATAGTGCTTGTGTGGACGTCAGCATTTCCAAACCTTGCATGTGTTGCATTGCTAAGCAACTTTTAGCAACACTTATCTCGCGTCCTTATGCCATCTGGAAAAGAGGATTAGACAAGGAAATGTGCCAGGGAGAGACAAAGGCACATCTAAGAAAGAGGTGGCTTAATTGCTTAAGAGAATGAGTGACATTAATAGTAGGCAATCAGCAGAAGTGATTGAAAGCAGGCACAATGCTTCACAGGTAGTGATAAGGAAGCTCTGGGAAAGGTGGCATATTTTATATCCCCTGGCCTCTTCCCTCCCTGCAGGAGGCAGAACTTGGCTGCATCCCATTGCATGATGCAAGATGAAGGCCCCTGGGATTTCAGAGTATAAATTGGATACAGTTCCAGTGACAGTGAGGCTTTTCTAGATCTTCCAGTTGTTCTGTCCATCCAGGAGTATGACTGGCTGGCTGCTGTTTGGAGGTCCTTCCTCTACAGCAGAGGAGGGTGTGAGCTGCCAGTGGAGCCTGGAACTTGAGCTGTTGCTTGTAGAGATTTTGTACACATGAGTTACAATGATTTTGTACATGAGTTACCATCAGTGCAGCTATTCTGGGATAACTGCTGAGGAAAACATCCTGTGCTTTGGGGGGATGGCAAGGGTAGAGCAGAGCACATGGTGTCATGAGTGTGTTTCTAAAGAAGTGCCTTGTCTTTGTTGTCATCATCAGCGCACCTGTAACTGCTAAAGGTGTAAACCAAGCTGCACCTTTGGCTACTAAATCCAACTGGAGCTTCAGCTGGTTCATACATATTTGAGAATTGTAGGAGACCTTCTTTTGGTACCTCTGCTGTAATCACATAAAAAGCCAAATATCCAACTTAATAGAAGAATGATCATTTTAGGTTTTAAATATTCTTATCCTCTAGTTCCTTATGCACTCTGAGATTGGAAGAATGTTGCCTGATGGCTAAACAGGATTTAGTACCATGTAAAACCAGTGAGGTTTGTTACTGAGCTGTTTTATTTCCCATACCTGGACTTTTGACTGCACTTTGACCATTGTCTGATTATTTCCATCTCAGTTGTGACTCTAAAGTCTTCCAATAATATGGAACAATTCACACTAAATTTCAGTGCCAGCTCTGGGCTTTAAGATGATTTTGACATGTATCTTGAACAGAATTGTCCCCTAATATACAATCCTATACTTTCTTCTCCCAGCAGGAACTGAAACCAGTATTCCTGTCCATGACCTCTCCTGTCCTGGCTGGCTGTGCTGCCAGTTAATGTCATTAAAACGGTGGCTGCATGTTCATGATGACGTCAGACTGAGCTGCACAGTTACGTGTCCAGTTTTAACATTGCTGGAAACTTAATTGGCTCATGCCTAAACTTCTGTGGTATTTGGCTTTGCAGCCTTAGGAACCTTTAAACTTTTATGCAAAGGGAATACCCTGGGTGAAATGCAGACTGGATTTAAATAACCAAAGCTTTTTGGAATGGAGTTTGGTACACTATTTCACTTTTCACAATCTTTAAAAAGCAAAATAATGTGTGATTCTGTATGTGACAAAGCAGTTATTCATTCTTGCCATGTAATTTAATGCGATGTTCTATATGAACTGAAGGGCTTCACATAATAGTATCCCACAGTAACAAACCTTGGGCAAGAAATGTTTGATTCTCCTCCCTTTCCCCTTTAGAGCAGTGCCACATAATCCTTGGTTGTTGTGTGGTCTCCTATTCAACTTTTCACACAAATGTTGGAAGGGTATTTATAAAAAGTCTTGAGGACCACCCACTTTGCTATTGAAAATTGGCTGAAATAATCCCTTCTTTATAATTTAGCTGTGGTGTTGTCGAAATTTAAGTTCCATGTGTATTTCTGTTCAAGGGGCAGGGGAGAAATGACGTGTTGGATGGACGGGACGCTGTGGTCGATTGTGGAGGTGACACCTGTGACGGGCTCAGTGCCTGGGACGTCCCTTCATTGTGCTCCCAGTTCCTGACAGGACTCTGACATAATGCTTTGGCTGTGCCTCTTTTGATGGATATGATCTGACTGGAGTGTTTGGCATCCTCTGAGTGCTCAGCTCTCCCAGAACACAAGGTTCTCTGGAGCAAGAGGGACAGAGACCTTTCCTGAGGGGAGAGAGCTTCATTCCAGTTAAATGCAGAAGTACAGTGAGGTGTACAATGTTCTTCTAATGAATTTTTATTCTGACAATGTTTTTTGCGTTTAATACTGTCAATTTTTAATTTTAAAAGGAAAGTACTTTGGAATCAAAAAGTTGGAAAAATAGGAAAAAAACAAGCTCTGAGTGTGTGTGCATGGTTTGTGTGTTTGTCAGAGAATAATCCCAGTTAGTGTAAATTACACATTATACACTGGAAACAGTAAAGGATTGCTCAGCAGGTTGTAATTTGTCAAGCACAGAGCACAAATGAATCTCATCCTAATGCAGAGATATGGAATCCATGGCTTCATGGAAAGCTTGTCTAATCCAATTTACTTCTGGAGGGGTTCTATTTGCACAGCTCACACAGCTCCAACCAGAGCACAGCTGGGCAAGAGGTGCTCAGAAGTACATCTTGGATTGCCTCACTCAGATATGAATGTATCACCTCAAAGAAAATTATCCCAAAACCTGGGAATCCAGCAAATATGGATGTACTCTCAATGTCAGGCAAGCAAAAGACATGGAGTGGAAGTCAGAAGAACCAATCTGTACAGCAGCCCATCCAAACAATATTTGCATGTCAGAATCTACTGTGGGATGTTAACACTCCCAAAATGAAATATTTAACAAAAAAATCAGAGGAATATAGTTCACCAGATTGATTTATTTTTGCCTTTAATACTAGACATGCTTACAATGCTAGGTCATATGTTCTGAACCCAGAATGAAAATGTTTCTTTTTAAAAGCATTTCCTCTAAAGGAATAAGTTTTTGTAGGTTTCAAAAGTCTCACAGTAAAGTGCTTCTTTAATCCAGCCAAAGTTGATAGTAATCAAAATTCATAGCAATGTTCAAACCCTGTGGAATGTTGGGATGGTCTGTTCCATGATTAGTTAGCAGATGTTAACTTTAACAGGCCCTTTTTTCTGGCACTGTAAGCTGAACAATAAGGAATTGAATAGGTCTTGAAGAAATCGCTACACAATCATGGGAGTATTCTCTTCAGATTACTATAAGGATATATTTGAAGAGAGAAAATTTGTTCCACTCCTGTTCATTGGGTACTTAGAAGACTTAATTTTCCCTTTTCTCAGCAGTGCAATCATTTACATTCTGCATTAAGAAAGCATGATATTCCTGTTTATTGCAAAAACTTAATTGTTTTCTTTTAATCTTTTTAAAATGCATTTTTGTGGAAGTTGAGGTTATTCACAGGACTTCGCTTTAAACATCTAGATAATTATTTCAGGCAGAGAGATAGCTTGGCTTTTGTGAAGAAACTGCCTTTAAGGGAATGAATGTGTGTCTTCTTTCCATCCCTCTGGGAAGACAGGTTTGCTTTACCACTGCACAGCAGAGAGAATCTGGGGCAGGGGAAAAGAGCAAAAAACAACACTGTGGAGACTGAGGTGAGGGGAAGGAGATTCACCAGGTGTCAAAGCAGATCTTCCTCCTGCAGCCTGTGGAAGGTTTGGAAGATGCTATGTGGAGCAGGTGTTTGGTGTCCTGGAGGAAATGCAGCCCAGGGACAGCCCAGGCAGGAGCAGGAGCAGGTTCTCCTGGTGGGATTCTGGCTTGTGGAGGAGCCCTGCTGGAGCAGGGAACATGCAAGGAGGAGGGAGCACCAAGAGAGAATGTCATGGGCTGGCCACAACCCCCCATTCCTCATCCCCTGCACCACTCTGTGGGGAGGGGATGAAGGAATTAGGTGAGGATGACAAAAAATTCACAGAATTCACTGAATAACTGGGTTGGAAGAGACCTTAAAGATCATCAAGTCCAGCCCAGCCCTAACCCCTCAACTCAACCCTGGCACCCAGTGCCACATCCAGGCTTTGTTAAACACACCCAGGGATGGTGACTCCACCACCTCCCCAGGCAGGCCATTCCAGAACTTTATCACCCTTTCTGTAAAAAGTTTTAAAGTTTTTCCTAATATTCAACCTATATTTCCTTTGGTGCAGCTTGAGAGGGCCTGAGTTAGGCAGGAAGACTGTCTAAGCATAATTTAATTTGTAATAAATTATTTCCCTGAGCCTGTCTTGCCCATGGTGGCAATCAGTAAATGTTCTCCGTGTCTTCATTTTGACCATGAGCCTTTTCATCTCATTTTCCTCCCTGCTGTTGAGAAGAGGGAATGAGAGCACCTGGCAGCCAGCCTTGGACAACCCACCAAAAAGGCTATGAAGGATGTAACAAATAAAGCTCCAGTGGGTCATTCCATTCAATGAATTTGGATTTGGTTGAGATTTTCTTTCACCTGAGTCATAATTTTTAACCTTTTTAATTTTACCCTTCATCATCATCAGCCACTGACTTTCCTCTATTTTATGCTGTTGGCCAAAATAGAGAGTTCTGTTGTCTTTTTGAGTGAAAAGTACAGTACAAGTGTTTTATACTCTGATTTAAAAACTTTACCTGAATTTGTAGCATTGTGCCACAGTAACAATAAGAGACAGTTACTCTACAGTTTATAATTGATTATTTATTTGTTGGTTTTTTTGGTGATCAGCTGTGCATGATCATGGTCTGGAAATCCGGGGTGGCATCAAAAACCACCAAATTCCATCAACTTCTGCTACCAGCTTTGAGTTACTTGGAAGAAACAGAGGAAAACAGTTAAATCCTGTGTACAAGGAGTGGGGAAGAGCCAATTTCTTTATGAGTTTCCCATGATTATTGTATAAATGCAATATTCTAAAACTAGGTAGTTAATTTGCCAACTTCATAAATTACAGCAACTGTACAAAAGTGTTACACAACAAAAATGGTAGAAAATACCTTTTTTAGATGCTGAGATGTTTTTGTGATTGTCAAATGTACTTTTATAGTATAATTTTCAGCCTTTAAAGAGTTCAGGTTTTTCACTGCCCTCCCAAGCCCCAGTTGGTGGTTTCCTGCTCAAGGAAGGATTCTCAAGGAATTACAGCAAGTTCTGTCTTCAATAATTAGGACCATAAAAATCATTCTTCTAAACCCTGATCTGTGGTCCAGATCATTGGTTTCTGTAGTATTTAAGTCCCTGGAAACTGCTGGATGTATCAGTATTTTTAAGAAGCCAGGAACCTTTGAAGCTCACCATAACTTGTTTCAAAAATCTCACCCAGCATTAGGTTTCTCTCTATATTTTATAGCAATGTTGTTCTTTTTTTTCCTTGTCAAGGATAATAGCTGATGTCAGAATTGTAAATACTCTACAATAATTATTTGAAGTACAGAACCAGATTAAATAGACCCTACAGTGAAATATTTCTTTGAAGCTGTGAAACTTGATTCTTTGTTTATTAGGAAAGTCACTGCTTTAAGTTCGTGCAGCATTTCAAAAGACTTGGAAAACACAAGAAGTCCTAAATGAATTCTGAATTCCCATTTGTCAGCTCCATCTCCAGTCTGACACAATCTAATAGATTTAAGTTGCTGAAGAGGTTGTTCTCAATATGATGCTTAATGTATGTTTTCTGCTGGGTACCCTGCTGTAAATTTAATATACTGAGCACCTAATGGATGTCATGGTGAATTTTTTCCTTATATTTGGACTTAATTAAGATTTAAAACCCATCAGCACAAACAAACAAAAATGTCAAAACTGTTTTCTCTCCCTGGCTCTGAGTGTATAAGCTATCTTTTGACATATGTTGCATCTGGAAGCTGGGAACTGAAATCTCCTGTTTCTGTCATTAGCAATTCTGGATTTGCACTGGTTGATTTGCCATTCCCTAAGGGAGACAGAGCCAGAATCTGGGTCTGACACCCAATATAGAGCAGGAGATGCTTTGAACAGCCAGCATGGTGACTAAAGATAATGGATTAGTTGACTGCTCAGCTTTCTAGTTAACTGAAAAATAAAAAAGTATCTTTGCATTGCAGTAAAATAACTTGAGAGTATAAGAAACAGCCTTTGTAATACAAACAGGGAGGGCTTTTTTTTTAGCAGAGTGCTGAATTCCTCATAATAAATACAAACAAAGTAATTTTTTGACATTGATTCCATTCTGGAGGAGAAATCTTTCCCTCCTGGGGTTTCTGCTCAGTTATTTTATTCAGGCAAAACACAGTGGTGTGCAATAAGATCAAAAGAGTTCAAGTTAATAATTTCTGCAGTCCTAATTCATTTACCAAGAATGAAATAGGGCCTAATACTTAAATCTGGACCCCAGACTTTACACCCTTCAATGATATTCAGAAACATTGCTAGTACTTCACATACTTTCAGTAACAACTTTGGCATGTGAAATGGTCCCATAAATACAGCAGCTACAGGACCTTAAACTGTGGGAGTTCTACTTTCAGGGAAAATCAGGAATATTCAGGCATGTAGGCTTTTATGTCCACCCAAAACCATTTTCACATTTTACAAATTATTCAAGCAGATGGTGGAGGCAGAAATGTTTAATTTTTTTTTCCTGATTTAATGTTCTGTCTGATCTGTAATTCGTGATGATTGAACAGCCATTTTAACCTGGGAATTACTTTGGTGCTGGAGTAACAAGTTCTAGCACTGCTACTCCAGGCAGTGAGAAGTTGAGTGTTAAAAAATCACTTTTCCTTCAGAAACACATGATTTGGCTAATTCTATTAAGGTTCTCAAGGTGGTGGATTTGGGTTCTGTTTATTTATATTATGAGATTTGCAACACTGGAATTCCCAAACCATAACACTGGATACATTACACTTTCTCTTGATGCCCTAATTGCAACAGAGAGTTTAGGGGGAAAAAAAAAAAAAACAAAAAAAAAAACAAAACCACAAAATCCTCCTGGCTATGAAATAAAATCAGAAGACTTGGTGACTTTGATTTTAAGTTTCAAATTTGATGCTTCTGAGGAGGTTTTTGGTAGCTGTGGCTGCAGAGGTGACTGTCCCACCTGTGTCACTGTGTGGAAGCCCTGAAAAACAACCAGTTGATTTGCAACCTCTGTGCAAATCCTGCGTGTGACTCATGAATTTAATCAATTAGAAACAAAATATCTTGTGACTCTCTGGATGGGGCACCATATGTTGCAACAGAAAAAGAGCACTTTAGGAGGAGGCAGTTTGGTGTTTTTGGAAAGATGACATTGGAGAGAAAATGTAGAAAATGTGTTTGGCTTTAAATATTAGGACTTCAAAACAAAACCCAGTCATTGTTTTGCATAGTTCACTGAGCTAAAGATTGTTTTGGGGATTGGAGTCATCCTGTTCTTACGGGCACTCAACTATTTCTGGTGTTGGTGTCACTGCTTGGGGGTGTGTTACTGTGCATGTGATTGTGTTTTGTCCTTTCTGAGTGTTCATGGCAGGCAAACTTTGGGGCTTTTCAGAGCTCACTAATCATTGAGTTCAGTTTGGCCAGGGCCATTGGGAAAATTGGCACTGGAAGGTAAGTGAGCCCAAGGGGGCAGAAGGGGTGGGGAAGACACCGGGGGGACTTGAAGAAAAGGAGGAAAGGAAAAAGGAAAAAGAAGAATGAACACAAAGTTCTATTCAAATTTATTCAAAGATTTTTTCTCTGGGCATTGCTGTACTGATTTCTCTTCTGATTCTTCTCATCTCTGCTTTTGGAGAGAAATGTTGGCTAACTCTCAAAATACCTTGGGAATCAACCTCTGCTGATGGGTAAATGATGAGATCCTCAAGGCATTCATGCACCAGTGCCTGTGGTATGGATATAATCATTCAGTGATGGAGAATCATCCAGTTTTATCCACTATTGATGAACTGTCAGTGAAAGAGTTCCAAGAGACTTTGCTGTTTAGTAATAATATCTGTGTAGCTATAGTTTAAATATGGATGGTTTTCATATTTCAAATAGGTAATGAGATCCAAGCCCATAGAAGATGTTTTTGATGTTATTTGATGGGAAAACCTCTTCTGACACTACTTAGTAACACATCTTAATGCTTACAAATTAATTTCTGGTAGTTTCATGCTGTTGGCCAAGCAAGTGACCTCCACTTGCAGCTCTTTAGGTTTCTGCTTTTCTTTTTACCTCTTTTTGTTACCACTCGTGATGTACTTTGGCATTTTTTGTTAAGGTATTGATTATTTTCCAAGGCTGCTTGAAGTAGGATGAGATCCATTGCTAAACAGACTTAGAGCAGCAATTTTGATTATTTCAGTTTGCCACACTGATGGAAACAATGCATGCATGGGAAGGAATGTTCTCCTCCAGATTCTTGATGTTATTACAAGATATCACAGTGTAATAAAGAAAACAATTCCTAGGCACTGATAGCAGTGACATAATATTGTTTCTTGTCCAGATCACTGTAATCCCTCTGGTTTGCATTTGCTCCATATCATCACATTTCTGCTGCATCAGCGAAAATATTTTTCATTTTTCTGGACTGAAGAATGTTCTGGTCCGATGTGTCTTAAATTTACGCGAATTTACAAGACTGAGTAACAAGCTTTCAATTGAAACCAGGGCTGGGAATGCATGGAGCTGGGGTGTGGAGCCAACTCAAACACATCACTGGGTCATTGTTCAGGAGGTTGGGGCTGTAAAAAGTTCAAGTTTTGGCTCCTGCTGTTTTTAGGTCTAAGTATTGTCCCTAAGTATTCTGCCATCTTTTTCAAACTTATCAGCATTGGATGTTTTTTCATCCTTCACCCAGTATCTCCACTGCGTTCCACTAAAAGTTAAATCTCTAATTGAGATTCTTTTTTGAAAGTTCATCAGGACTGAACAGATCCCTTCTTTCTTTTACAGTTGTGAGTATTCCAGTACCAATTACATTTTGCAATATCAGTGTATATAACTGATAACACTAGACTTGAGTGGGAAACCAAACCCACTCAGGTGATGTAATCATTGATAATTACAGTTGGTCAATGAAGCAGATCACAGCTCAGATAGGCCCATGTTCAAATGACTGGCTAACCAGGAGACAGGGCAAACAAGACTGGATTTCCAAGAGTGGAGCACATGGAATTGTCAGCAGCTTGTTTAACAAAAAAGGTGACTAATGAGAGCCACTCTTTACGTCATCATGTCATAGCTCTGAACTAGAAAAAGTTGACTGGCTGCATAAATTTAATCACATAATCAGTGGTTTCATGGTTTAAAACCATGTGCATGGGGAAAAATATCCTGTTTTCTCCCTACTATTTCTTCGTCCAAGAAGCCCTTTTTTAGACTATTTGACAAAAGTGAGTGTGTAACTGAATTCAGGAACAGCATCAGATGACACACAGGCTGTCATATGTTAGTTAAAAAAACAAAAAAGAAAAATAGTTACCATAACAACTGACTCACCACTTGTATATCCAAGTGAGAGAATATCTTAAAAGAAAATGTGATGGGTCAGTCCATGTGTGTTGGTGCTGTCAGTGAACAAGCAGGAACATTTTTCATGGGTGGCAAGAATGATTTTTTTTTCTTATTCAAATAAGAATTTGATCTCAAAAATAAGACTGTGCTTCTTAGAGGATCCTTTCCATTGAAACAACAATGCAAGAAATTATGTTTAAAAACAAAACCAAAATTCCCTACCCTGATCACTGGATTTCTAAACAAATTAAGGAGCACTCTTTTTTATCTTTTAGAATTACTGATTTTTATTTTGGGGGCTTCATTGTTGAAGAACTGATCCTGCTCATGTCTGAAGTCAACAGGAATTTTACTGCTGACGTTGGAGTTTGCGTGATCAAGCCTTGACGTGATTTGTTTTCTATTTTGTGTCAGCCCCTCTGAGCCTGCTTCAAAGCCACTCCCCCAGACGTGTTTCCTGCGTCTCCTCTGAAGCCCTCAGTGCCAAAACCTGACATCATCACTCGACGTAGCCTGAGGATCATCAGAGACTTTGAGCGCTTGGTAGTAATTTCCACTACAGACAAATACTCTGCTGATAAAAAGGTTTTGACTCTACCCCCTCTTTCCTGCGGGCAGTGATAAATAAAGAATTTCTGCAGAATCCGATTATTTTTAATCTGACATTTCATACATTTTCCTGGGTTAGGGCAAAGGGAATCACAGATTCATTTAGGTTGGAAAAGACCTCCAGTAGCATCGAGTCCAACCTGTGACCAGTCCCCACCTTGTCACCCAGCCCAGAGCACTGAGACCCATGTCCAGTCATTATATGTATAATAACTTCAGCTCTTATGAGGTTTCCCCTCTATTTTATTATTCAGATTTGTTCTTATCTGGCCTGCATTTCAGCAAACAGTTCTGCTTCTTTTAGCCCATAGATATTTATTGTAATTTTGATGATTTTGTCTGGAATTTTGCATGAAGCCATCACTGTAGTAATTACCATATTTCAAAAGTAATGAAGCCTGACTTCTCCACATATGACACGGAAAAAGAAATACTAAGTTTTGGACTCATGTAAATTAATGTGCTTTAGGAAGGCATAATTCTTCATTAGCAACAATATGTAAATTTTGTATCAAAAGTGTCTACAATAACTTTACTTTCTTAACAGTTTTCCTTTGAGCTCTCTTAAGGGTCTGAAAGACATTTATTTGGGTATAATGAGACCCTGTTGGAGCCCAGGGTCAGGCATTTCATAGCTGTGCATGCAGCCCTCCCCCAGGCACTGCTTCCCACGGATTTCTCAGCACCACACAGTGGCTGCTTGAAAGAACAAATTAGTCTTAGTGGACATAAGTTCTGTGAATTTAAATGTACACGTTTACCTCCCTGGAGACGTGTCAGGAGCAGAGATCCCATACAGTCACATGGCCAGGGCACAATGACTTTGGTTCTCTGCAGCAGCTCAGACCTGTCTGTAGTAGGTGTAAAATAAAAACTACCACCCCTATCCATAATTACTTCTCTCCATAATTACTTTTTGACCACACCAGAAATTGTATTTTGGCAAAACCAAACCAGAAACCATTACTGTCTTTTTACTGCGGGAATTAAATGTGTCCCTTTCAGTCCCTCCCAGCTTGCATCTTCCTCTACTTCATTCCAAGTACTCTGAGCCTTTGGCAATGTAGAACTAAAGTTTGTGTGTGGAGTAAGGCACACCCTGGGTAACCTTCTGTGCAGGTGATTTATTCTCTACTCAATTTCTGAAATAATTAATAATAACGATCCTGTCATGACCGGTCAATGCACCACACATATGTGTGAATGTGTACATACAGACCTCTGTGTGTGTGTGTGTATGCTGTGCTTGTTTAGTTTCTTGTACAACATCAGGGTTACCTCACGTGGTATTTTACCTTTCAGACACCTGTTTGCACACTGGGAGCCCTACAGAACTATAGCTAGAAAGATATAATTATGAAAAGCACCTTGCAGCCCTGTGTTGAAATAGCAGCTAAATCAATTTGTCAGATTCCCCTCTATAATCTCTCGTACACATCTGTAATCTCATTTCACAACAAAGTGATGATTAACATGTTTGCTGATTTAGCAATTAGAATCCTTGGGCTGGTCCTGAACATGCTGATTCTCTCAGAGATGTGAGGAGAGCAGGAGCTGCTGCACTGATTGGGATAAGAGGGGTCCCAGCATGTGCCAAGCACATCCACGTAAACTCAGTGTAATGAGGCATCAATTTGGAGTCAGACTCTCACTGTACAAATCTGGTACCTGCTCAGCTTTACTGCAGCCTCCACAGCCCAGGAGAAATTCCCCACGTTGTTATTCTGAGACTTGTTAACTATTTTTTATAAAAGATGATTTCTTGATTGGTAACAGGAATTAAGCTTTCATGTAAAACTCTGAGTTTATCTAGATCCAAAGTTTCTGCATGGCCACTTATCCTCTCAATCAAAACCACAAAGGACAACCCAGATAAATTTAAATTTATCAACTCTGTATTTTTACTGAACATCCTTCTTGTAGATGTCTGTTACAATTCCATATTCTCATCAAATTCAATGTTTTGATGACCAATTTTTTTTTGTTTTCATCTGTTCTGCTTGTGACATCAGTCTAAATGAAGCAAAGCTGTGGTTCCAAGCATTTTAAAAACATATAAGTTTTTTTTCATTGCCCCTGGTAGCTACAGAGAATTAGAAGCCACTTCTGAAAATATGGATATAGTGATGTAGTGATGACCTTTGGAGGAAACTGTGTGTTATTAGAACTCATTTGAGTAAAGAAACTTCTAGCTGATTTTGACCACTCTTTTTTTTTGTTTTGTTTTTTGACCACTTTTGACATATATGCCTCTCTAAATCATACACTAAAATAATTTGGGATTTTGAGTCTGACCATGTAACACGATCATTGTGAGCCTTGATAGGAGTGGTGCTCCTCTTGGTGCTAAGGAAAATGAAAAAAAACAAAACTATAGAATGCTTTCCTTTGGCTCTTGGGTTTGTTTTGTTTTAAACTTTCAGATTGGCTGCTTAGCATTTTGCTTAAAGAAAAGCCAAGCTCACACACATGGAAGATTGCCAGAGACTCTAATCCCTATTTTGGTTAAATTACAGTACCCAGATTTTGGTAACAAAGCGCATTGATTTTATATTCAAAAAGATTTTTATATTTAGTCTGTTAACCTTTTGTAATTCCCACCCACAGCTTTACACTGGGGAACATTTTGATGCTAATTGTTGTCAGTAGGGAATCTGCCACGGCCCCTCGGGAATGTCAATCCACTGAATTGGAATGCAGGTGCTGGTAATTGCAGGACTGTTATTGTCTGCTGGCTGCAGCGTGTATGTCTCAAACAATTCTTTTCAAACTGGATTTGAGAACATTTAAAAAAAATAAATCCGGCATTTGAAGATAGCCTTACATTATATTGACCATAAAGAAAGGAGTTGGAGACATTTTTCCTCTAATTGCTAAGAGAGTTTTCCATACTTGCAGTTTGAAACCACTCTGCACAGGGCAGACTCTCAGGTCCAACAGCCATTGTGTCGTATTTAACATTTCCCTGGGGGTTTGGATGCTTGCTGAAATTTTTCTGGGTTGGTTCCTGAAGGCTGCTTGGTGTAACATCATAATGCACTGGATGTGACATGGGAATGGCAGGCAAAGAGAGGGTTTGTGCTCTGAGCCCAGATCCTCTGAGTGATACTGGACATATTGCTTCCTTCTAGCCCTGCTTTTCTCAGGATAAAATAACACATTGCTTTTCCTTTAAACATCTCAAATTCTTCAGAGTGGCTACTCTGAACTCCAGCAAAACTCTCTCCTATAATTTTTGTGGGCACTTGGGTGTGTTTTCTATCCATAAGAAAACTTAATATTCTTTACTTTACTAAAATCTTTATTATTTTCTTCATAAGATCTCCATGGTGTAGAGTTAATGATTATGCAACAGCACTTTGTTTGGAATACACAATATGCTAAAGTGCTGCCTGGGAAAATATTTTAAATACAGACTAGTCATTACTTTTATTAAATGATTATAATTTTAGTGGGTTTGATGAACCCTCCCCCTGAGTGAAGTCTTTGTTTCCACAGAATGCTTTAATATGGATGAGAGTCATTCTCACAAAAAATATCTTTAGTGAGTTGAAGTTACTATACAGAGAAAAAAGAAAAATTAGGGTCAAAAATAGAAGACTCTCATATTCTTAGTTGTAATGTAATATTTTTTTCAATTAAAACCACTCAAATTCAATTGTAGTTCCTAAGAATTGTGTTAAAAAGTGTAAAGGCAGTGAACAATCATCATGAAATCACAGAATCACAGGATTGTTGAGATTGGGAAAGACTGAGACCAGCTGTGAACCCAGCATCACCACTGTGCTCACCACCAAACCATGGCCTCACCTGCCACAGTGTTCTGACCATTTTGAGGGGTGGGAACTCCATCCAGCTGCCTGGTCAGCACCAGGAAACTTCTCCTAATTTTTCTAAACCTCCCCTGGTGCAACTTGAGGCCATTTCCTCCTGTCCTGTCCCTTGTTACCTGGGAGAAGGGATGGACACCCACCTCCCCGTTTTATTTTTCCAATGCCATCAATGAAATAGAGTCAGGTTTGGGGGTTGTTTGCATATCCTAACGTGTTTATTCATGCTCTCAGAAGTTTGGCCTCTGTAGCACTGCTAATGGGGTCATAAATTAAAACATGTTTGCTTCTATACTGCACTTCTGCTGAGTGCATTACTGTGGATACAACACACTTGATAATTTTCTTTGGCATCAGTACAGTAGTGAAATAGTCCTTGGTAACTTGAGTTAATACTAGTTCATTTAACAAAAATTAAATATATTTTGCTTTCTGCTGAATAGATCATCTTTTATCTTCTTTTTTTTCCCTGAATGAACAAAGCTCTTTGGTGAATTGACTCCTGCATTAAAGACTAATGCAGTGTGTCTGGTCACCTTTAAATGAAATGTCTATTTCCCCTAGGAACAATAACTCTTTTTTTAAAAAATCCTTCAGTTAAATGAGGATGATTTTGCAGCATTTATTCTGCTACAAACAGATAATAACTCCTTGTGGGATGTTAACAAACATTCCAGCTGCATCTGTGGGGTTACTGCCCTGTCAGCCTCACTCAAGGTCCTCCCCTGCCAATGTTTTTTCCTTCCTCTCCCCAGCCACCCACCCACCCTCAACTTCTGGCTTGATGTCCTACACAAGTGATTAGTGTGCTATAATTGAATTGGCTGTAAAAAGATAATTAATTGATATTTCACTCCCAGAGAGGTCAGGCTGCCCTATCTTGAAGGGTTGTTATGGAAGGAGTCATTCTGCTGGCACTTAGCCCTCGAAGATGGCACATGAGCCTTGTCTTGCTGGTAGTAATAATGGTTGTAATTAAAATTAACATGATGGGGGTATTTAAGGAATGATTCTCTGATTTGGATGCTTTAGCTTCACTTGAAAGCATGTGAAACTGGAATTTATTTTAATGCTCAGCATAAGACACTTTCATTTGAAAGTCCTGTGCTATGTAATGTGGGGCCACAGAACTATCACTAGAGGTGTGTAAGGTTTGAGAGGACTGGTAGGAAATCCTGTCAGGACCTCGAAATAATTGTTCCTAAACACCTTTCTTTGAACAGCTGCCTATCTTGAGATTATTTCAGCTAAAGATTGGCATGAAGAATTTTTTTTTAATAAATGGATTATTCACATGTAGGACTTCACTGATGTTTAAGAGGCTCTTAAACATTTCCTTTAAAAATGTGTGGCACAAGAGCTATCAATTAATAATATAATAATATTAAAAACACATTAAATTTAGTGTCACAGGAACCTTTCTGAAACTGTTAGTGCATTAAGAACCTGGAGTTATTCTGTAAGGAGTGTGGTTCTCACTCATTGCCCAGAGAATAAATACTGCTACTACAGCAAAAGCTAATGGGGAGAAAGATGTTATTTAATGTCCTTGCAGAGGCAAAGACTTAACTTTTATCACACCATATAATGATAAAGTTATGGTGCTGTGGAGGGAACTACAGCACTGCCAACTGCAAAGTTCTTATTTAAGGTCTTCTAGCTCAGATAAAGCATTGCAGTAGAACATGATCTTTCTTTCCATTTCACCCCACAAAATTTGAGGCAAGCAGTGCTATTAATGATTCATATTAAACAAGAGCTTTCCAATACCAGAAATTCCTGCCAGGATGGGGAATGATCCATCAAACATTCTCCTGGCTTCTGGTTTGTGTTGTGAAATGCTTCTGCAAGTTCCCACCCATTAAGGACGTGACCAAAGCAGCCTCTCTGTAGGTCTCACAGGGAATAGAAGTTAATTAATAGGGAAATTTTGGTTCCTGCAGGGTGTATTGGTATAAAATTATCATGAGGGGTCACAGTGTTCTGTAATTGTTCACTGTGTTGATTGTGACAAAAACCATGCAAGGTGGAATCATTTTTGTTACACCTGAGTGGAAAGGGGAAAAAAACCCTCCAATTTTGTGTAATTCTGTCAACAGAATCCCTCAGGCTTTGCAGTACTTCTTACAGTGGGATCCCAAAGAGATTTCAGGAAAGGAAGAAAAGTAAAAGCTGTTAAGCTTCTGTCTGTGCCAACCTTAGTGCAAAATACTGTGTTTGCATGGATACAATACACTAAAATGAGCAAAGCAATGGTGCATGCATTTAGTTCCAGGAAATAGTCCAGAAAATAACTTGTTCAGAAAATAACTGAAGATGTATTAGGAAAATTCTAGGGAAAAAGCCTAGATCCTATTATTCAAACTGAGAAAGATGTGCCAATTCCCAAAGTTCAGGTGTAGATAACTATTTACTATTTATAGAGAACTATTTACTTCACTCCCAGTAAGAATGTTCCAAAAAGGAAGAACAGATGAGAGTCTCAGATCAGATAAAGTGCTCCAACTTCTGGTTTCAAATTCTTTTGACTGTTGAGTTGTACATTCTGGCTTTTGTCTTCACACTGCAGGGGATGCCGATAGTTTAGTGACCAGGATCCAATTTTGTTTACAGAAATAAATAATAGGAAATCACAAGAGAATCTTAATGTATGTAAATCAAAATCCACCATAGTCAAGTGCTGATGATTTTGCATTTGTTCTTAACTTAAGAATGCAAAGGAAAACACTAGCACATCATAAATTACACCATTTTTGGCACTTCCCTGAAGCACTACAGAAATACTTTTTTTTTTTTCCCCTGCAGAAAGGAGGCAAAAAGCCAAGTGGCAGGATATCTGCTGAGAAAGCTGAGAAGATGACAGTCTCGCAGGAGAAGAGGGAAGGCAGCAGGTATGTGTGAATCAGGATTGCTGCTGCTCAGCTGGAGGCTGCTGCCTGCCCAAAGCACATTTATCTCCCTGCAAGGCACCTCCCCTCCCTGCTGCTGTCCCTTGGTCAAGGTTTTGGTTACATGGGCACTGTGGGGTCACACTGCCCTCCACATTTTACTCCTCTCACTTCCTTAGAGCCTGGGCTTGTGCTTGCAATAACATTTTTCAGTCCTTTACTATAGAGAGATTTTGGTGTTGGGGTTTTTGGTGCTTGGGTGGGGGTTTTAAGCGTTTTTCTTGTTTTAGTAGAGCTTTTCCCCCCTTCATTCAAATGAAGTAGGATGGGGAAGAGGTTTCATCACACCTTTAGAATTGTCATCAAATCTATTTTACATGATTTTTAGGTGAGAAAACCTTTTTAGCTAAGTTTTACAGTCTGCTCTGATGAGACTTGAGTAATTCTATCTAACCTTGCCATTACACCTAACTTTGCCACTTGAAAACTGGTGTGTTGAAACAAACCTGCAAAATTGCATAGCACAGGATGTAGATAGTTAAAAAGAAAAGAATTATATAGAGAGGAAAACCTTCTCTTCTGCTTATTAGGTTGGTCAAGTTTTGTAATGGTTGTTTGAACTATGGCAAAGTTCATTGTTTATTTAATTAATATTAAAATTATTGTATATTTGATCACAGAAAATCCCTGCTCTCCAGAAAAAAAAAAAAAAAAGGGCAAATCAAATCACCATCACAACCCACTAGTTTGACTTTATTGAAAATTTAGGATGGAATTTGGGGTGGAAAGTATATAATGAGCCTTTGTGGTATTAATGGATCAGAACTTAACCTGAGCTGTAGATTTTCAGTGCATTTTGCTGGTTGAAAACAACACCAGTGTAACATTTTTCTGCTTGATAGGGTAGAATTAAGTAACTGGAAGAATAAACTGTCATTTCAAGTACAGTGAATAAACCTTCCTTTTCATAAGTACCACGTGGGAGCATGGTAAATAAACCCTCTGGTTTCTTGTAACCATTTAATCGATAGCTCAGAGAGAAATCCTGAATCTTTTCCATGCTCCAGCCACAGATGTGCTCACATTAAGGCTGTGGTATGACAGTAAATGAAACTGCAGCTACAGCAGCAAGTATTAGGGGGAAATGAAAATTCCTGACTCAGAGGAGCAGGGCAATGACAGAAAGACTCCTCATTATAGATCTCTTCATGTGGAGAAGAATGACTGGTAAATGAGGTTTGTGTGACACAAAGAGGATGGAAATACAGTTGGACGTTCAGGCAGAAATTGTGCTCACTGTACAAAACAAACACAAGAATAGGGAAGAGCTCATTTGCATTTCTTAGCTGAAAAAATGAGCAGGGAGATAGAAATCCTCTGACATGGATGGAAGTTGCAGCAGTTCAGAGAAAGGTATTGTTTAACTTCCCCATTATTTGGGTTGTGATGAAAGTGACTTTTACTCCAGCCTGCTACTGGTAACTTCTTCAGTGTTTGCTTTAATTTCTCTGCTGTAGAATAAGTTACAGGCTCTCAAAATACTTGAGCAGATTTGCCCTGATGACATTCTTCACCTTTGCCACCAGTTCAGCCAACAGCAAAGCATCAAATAATGATAACAGGACTGGCTGCCATGAGCAGCAGTGGTCCCAGTGCCTAATCAGGCTGGGCCCACTGAGCTGCAGTAGTTTCTGTGTCACAGACAAGATGTTTTCTCACCTTTAACCAGTATAAGAAGTCATGTTTAGGTCACAAGAGAAGGGACAATGTGCACTGGCAAATCAGAGAAATCAAGGTGTGGAATCTGGAATAGTGGAAGGAATCCAGTGGCAGGGGGGGGAACTGGATGGACTTTCCAGGCTTCCAACCCAAACCATTCTGGGATTCCATGATTCCATGAACCATTTAAAGCACACTCAAAAAAGCTTCATTTACCACATGCAGCAGTTGTGTCCCTCATTTTTGCCTTGTGACCAGGCAATTGAGTGTAGACTGTTGGGGTTTTTTTTTTCATTAAATGGCATCACTTGGATGCATTCAAACCCTTTAGTCTGAACCTATTTGCTTTATCCAATTACGTGGCCTAAAGAGTTGCAAATTCCCAGATTTATGGATCTAGAATAGCTGGAGATGCCTTCACAAGACACCATCCTCCTCTGTGGTTTGTCTTTGAGCATAAGATTTCTTAGTACTTTCCAGAACTTGGAGAAGTACAAAGGGTGTTGATCATCCAGCTTGGATTGCCTGTGATTGTCACACTGTCATGGGAGGGACCTGTCCTTCAGTGCTGAGGGAATCTACCTGAGAGGCCCCTGAAACACTTGAAATGCTTGACTTTTAAATATTTTACCCCATTAAAGACCAGGAGTAACCTAAATAATCAATGTACACAGACAGAGCACAGTGCTGAATTTCAGACAGGGCGCTGAGGCTCCTCTCAGCTCTTTCCCACCTCACTCCTCCCCTCTGACTGCTGATCACTTCCAACCAGCAGCAAGAATTGAGTTATTAATTAGCTTCACCCAGAAGTCTCTCTCTGCCTGCAGTGGCAGCCGCTCCATTATCACCAGGTGTATTTCAAACAATAGAAATGATTGAAACAGGAACTCCTACATTTCTGAGAAGATTAAGAATGGCACACCACCCTGTAATTTAGGTAGTTGTGCAAGTTTGCATTTGCATTAGCAGAGTAGTGCAGATTGTGTTGAATTATTCCATAAAAATACCTTCAGGTTTTGAAAGATTTACTGTGCCATCTGTACGTTGTTTATTTTGGAGTGTTCTGGTGTGGTGGTGATGGATTTTGTGGTTGTTTTAAATGTATGTGTCTTCAAAGGAAGATGAAACTGAGCTTTATTAATTCCCTAGAAGCCCAGAGAGTGGCACGTTTGAGTCTCAGTGCTGGTTTTAAGCCTTGAGAGCCACCTTAAAACTCTGATTGACATTTATAGAATAGCTGAATTTAATTTTAAATCTATCACTCAATTCTATTTCCTTTATTAGTAAAATGAACTTCTTTCATATGTGACACTGACAGTTATTGCAAGCAGAGAGTTGTTGTCACATATTTTTGTTTTCTTCTGCTATGTGGTAAGTAGGGTCAAGATTGTGTTATAATTAATTCAGAGCAGTTGAAAATCTTGTTTTCTTGAAATCTGGATGGAGCTGCTTGATGTAGCTTTACTTACATTGTTCTGTGACTTCAATGATTTTGAATGGTTTAGACAGGGTAGTGCTTAATCATGTTAGAAGTGTAATTGGACATTATAGAGTCATGTAATGATTTAAAATTCTTCTCATATTTTTTGTCCCTTTAGCTTCTCCCTCCGTATTCTGAGCCCTATTTTTAGTCAGCTGGGCACTCTGAACTGTCTGTTCACAGGAGGATGTTCATTTCCAGTGGCTCTGCAGAGATCTTCCTCTTCAGGATTGTGGGGCAGAGTACTTCTGATTAGGAAAAACAGTAATTGAAGAAACATAGTCAGTACTAAAGGTTGGTTCAGTTATTTTAGAAGAAGTGGAGCTTGGCCTTAATTCTGCACCTGCAGCTCACACCAGTGCTGCATGTTTGAATCAGGATTTTGAAGGAAAGTAAAGTTGTAGAATTGGACATTTGTTGATAAAAGTTACAGGGCTGTAAAAGCTTCATTTTCCCCCATTAAAACATTTGATTTTAATTTTATAAAACCCCTTATTTTATACATGATAATGTATTGTCATCTGGGATATGAAAAATTGTTGCAGCTGGTGGCGTGAAGATTTGCTGTGGCTGCAAATAACAATTTCTGGAATTTCAGGACAGCATTCAGCAAACAAAATATTTGTGTTACAATTTGTACTTTGGACTTTAATATTTTATATGCAATATTTCATTAAAAAGTGTAGGTGCTGTGTAAGGGTTACATGCCAGTGGAAAGTTGGTTTATCCAGTCTCAAGATGCACTTTTTAATTCCATATTTAATTCCCTAACACGTTTTAATACATTGTTTTCAATAGATTCTTCTCAGCTGTTGAGGTGGAAGTAGCTTGTTTATTTTTCCATAGCAAAGGTCACTATGCATCAGGTTGTCAGGTGGCTGGCAAATAAAACTTATTTTAAGTTTCCTACTGCCATCCTGCTTTACTTGAAAAGGATTCTTTTAATTGCCTGGTCATTTTATTCATGCAGGAAAAATTCCTGGAATTTCCCTGTGTGATGGGGATGCCTGTCAGTGCATGGAGAATATTGAATTCTGATGGAGTGTGTGAGGTGTGGGACTTCACCAGCAGTGGATGGAAGCTGTGTGTGAATCTGGGCTGGCTGGTGATGGAAGATGAAATGTCAGCTTCCTTTATTATTTATGCTGAGCACTATTAATTACCTGCTCTGTGATGGGGAAGCAGCAGCCCCATGCAGAACCCAGATCCAATCAGTGCATGTGAGCACAAAGTTTACAGAATGACCTTGTGTGTAATTACTCATTTGGTGGCTGTTAGGAAAAGGCACAAATGGAACCTGACATACATTAGAACACATTAATGATTGCCTTCCTCCCTCCATCCTCTTCTGTACAGAAAAATGATTTTAATTAAGACTTCCGTGATTAGTCATTTAATCAGTCATTAGGCCAATACAGATGGAGTCAATTAATTTTTTTACACTTGAATAGAGACTTGATGCTACTGCAAAACGTACAAGCTATTTTTTTTTAACATTGTATCATGGGCAATTGCCTTGATGTCTGTCTGGTAAGTGTGCATTGCTCTTCCCAAAACTGGGTAGATTTACAGCACATCAGTGTTATGGCAGCTATAGGTATGTTTTATTACAGGCTTTCAAATTTTAGGGAATCAGTTTGGTTTTGAATTCAGAGTGACAGTTGTTCTTGTTATGGAATATCCTTGATTTTTTAATGAGTAATGTGGCAGAGTTGCCTTTTAAAGCAAGTGTATTCAGCATCTCCTAACACATTTCATTACAGATGATAATATTTTGTATTTCAGTGCTAAATTTCATGCAAGAATTTCAAATGTTTTAAGAATTTAAGGGCCTGTTTCTTTGGTGTGGGAAGATTTTCTATATACTTGGCTGATTGAAAAAATGGCGTGGATGACTTGCAATCAAGACACAAGTTTGCTCCATCAAATAATAACCTGGTGTGCCAGATGTGTGAGAGGAACAACTGCACTTGTGGAAGTGTTTGTGCAGTAAGGACAAGGAGGCCTGGGACATTTGGCTTGCATTTTAAATGTGTCTGGATTATTACTCCTGAACAGTTAGTTATAAAGATCCTAAGGTAAGACTCACCTGTGACATGAGAGAGGGTTGCAAAAGGAAGGACTTGTGAGTCCCTCTCTGGAAAAAGTACTTGATAAAAAGGACAATCAAATGCTCAGGCAGTGTGTGATTTCCAGATAAAAAATCAGAAAGTGATTCAGATGGATTGCCAGCAAACAGGCTCCAGGAATGGAAGCTGAAAATGAGTACAAGTGGAGAACCCATTACTTAAAGTATTCCATGAATCTGTTTGCTCATTCACCACCACCCAAACCTCTTGAGTCCATCTTCAATGTAAGAGGAAGGCAAGGCAGTTGAAATCTGTGGGAGTAAGTGGGGTTAAGAGTCTGTGCTGACACAGATGTCTGTAATTGATGATGTTTCTGTTCCATTTTGGGCCATTGTCCCCATGCTGGGAGAGGAGAGGGAGCTGTCCAGCCTCAGGCTGTGAGTGGCTCCTGTAGGTCAGGTCTGCACAGTGTCAGGAGTTTGCTGTAATGTTCTCTTGCAGAGGCAAAAGGGGAAGGAATAGATTGATTTGTGTCTTTTCTAGGAAAGCTTGTAAAGACTGAAAAATGAGCCCTGTCTTGTCTAGCCCAGGAATAATAAATAAAAGCAGGTGTGAGGTGTTGGAATTGAAAACAGCTGGATATGACGGATGTGATCCGACTTCTCTAGAGCTTCAGTCTTTAATCCCCGTGGCTCAGTGTGAATATTTCCCCCCTGATGCAATGCAGAAATAATAAATAGAACACAGCACATGGAAGGGTTCCTAGACCAAGAGTGGAGGAGGGAACAACCCCAGTTCACTCTCTGCACGCTCACTTTTCCCTGTACCTGTGTACTCAGGAACTCTCCCAGTGCATTCTGCTGTCCTCACTGTCCAGTCCTTGGTGTTTGCAGGAGGGCATGGCATGCTAAGCTGAAAAAATGAGAAGCCTTTGGAAATTTGTGTTGCAAACTGGAATCTACCTTCATTCCAAGCAGTATTTTGGCAGATGTGTAATGATCCTCTCCCCATGTTTGTGTAGCTTTAGCACATAAATGCTTCTCCCCGATTAAACACTGAACCATCACTATGAATGGCAATGAAATGCTTCCTGTAACATTCAAATTATCAGATATTCAATTAAAAAAGAGTCATCCAGCCTTATTCTGTCAAATCCTGCCCCTTGTGAACTGCCAGAGGGTGACTTTGTCCACTGGAAAATCTGCCACCTAGTTCAGAGAGTTCCCTACACAGAATGGATGGGAAGTGCAGTTCCTTGATTAGAGCTAACATGGTAATTGAGGTGACATCAACGGATTCATTGCATTTGTCTGAGGCAGCAGGATTCAAAAATAGCCACAGTGCAATTCTATCCTACCCAGTAATGGTTTTCTATTTAACCTGGGTTTAAAATGCTCCAAATGCTGGGATGAATCCTTTGGCATGGCTGTGCAGTAGGATGTAAAAAAACCAATGAAATACCCACTTAAATAAATGATACGTGGGTTCTTTCCTTCATGTTTATTCTATTCCAAGAGTTTGATAAGATTCATCAGGGTCACACTTGGAAGCTGTCTTGCAAAGTAGATCATTTAGAGAAGCGTTTTGGCACCCTGCGGGTTTGTCGTATCTTCCAAACAGGTTGTGCCAAAAGAAAATTGTAGAAACTGCTGTCACAGAGTACAAAATCATTGGATTTATAATAGGAGCCAGTGGTGAGAATTCATTATACATTCACACCTGCAGATAAAGAGCATCTAAAATTGGAAGTTTTATTCCACTCATCTTTGATCCTGATATTATTAGATTATATTAGCATCATCCCACACAAGGCTCTGGAATTGGAGCAGGTATGAATTCCATCCATTAATTTTTTCATGTAAGTCATTCTTTCTGTACATAACTTTACACATTCCTTCTGTACACAACTGGGTCCTGTGTTCAGAGCACTGAGGTTCTTGGTGCCTGTTGTTCTGTTGTATGGTCCCAGGCTTCCAGGAATAATTTATCTTTTGTAAACCAAGGATATAAAAATTGCTCGGCTCAAATCATTCCACTCTCCTGAACAGAAACTTTTTCATAATTCTAAACTGTTTGGAGAGCTTATAGAAAAATAAAGATCTACCACCTGAAAGTTTTAATCTGTACCCAGGGGAAAGTTAAAAGAGGAATGCAGATTTTTGTCTATTGTTATAAGGGAATTGATAGTTTATTCAGATGAATTAAGACAATATTATCTGAAGTTTTATAGGCAGATACTGTACCAACATTGTGAAGCCAATTAAATATCTAATAGCAATCCAATTAAGTTATTTTTATAAGTAGATGAAAAGTTACTGTCAGTTTATTTGTAGGCAGCGATTTAAGTAAATCTGAAAGGTTACATACTGTACAAAAGAATCTGAAAAATCTGGAGACTTTTGTTGTAAATAATCATTCAGTCTGGACATTTTTTGCCAGACATATAGACTCTGCGTTCAGCTAAGAAATAAGCAGTGCATTGATTTTTTCTGATTTTAATTACTGGAGAAAATGCAATATGAGTTGTTTATCCAGAATTAATGTCACTTGATATAAAAAGTCTACAAACAAAAGAATGTGGAGATTTACTTGTCTAGTCCACCTCAATATTAGCTTGTGATTTTCATGCTGTAAAGTTATAAAAATTAAACCCAGACCTGTTGAATTACATGCTTTTCAAGTAGAATATAAAATACAACTGACAGAAGAGTGGATGGAGTGGAACCTACATTTGTAGAATTTGTAGAACCCTGCATTTCTGAGAGGTAGGAAATCATTAATATAATTTATAGAAATAAGACAATTCTCTAAAGAGAATCAGACTGATCAACCCTAGAACTAAAAGTGACACTGTATGAAATGTAACATTTTCCAAATATGTCATTTTGGATTTGTACAAAGAGAAAACAATGTTAAAAATAGGGTTTTATAGATCCACAGACTAAATAACTTGGCTTCAAAATTCTGTTCACCACCAAGGAATGCTCCTGGAATTTCTAGAGCAGCATTTCATTCACAGTGTATCAGACACATTTATTATTTTATCTGGTAGACTGAGATGAATTCTTTTATATACATTAAATGACTGATAGTGTTCAGTCATTTCTACAGCATATTCTTTTGCAGTATTTGCTGGGTTGTTTTCCATCAAATAGTTGGTCATTAGGAGAGGTGTAATGTCTACCCACAGTTAACTCATTGTAGGAAGTCTGTGGAATATTTTGTTTGCTGCCTTACTCCATCTGAGACCCTTCCCAAGCAACACTGAGTTGGAGTCCCCCCACACAGGTGGAACAAGCCTGTTTGCTTTCCCATCTCCAGGGCTCATTTGCACAACTCTGAATGATTAACTACGAAAATTCTTAAGTCAAAGAAGATTCCAGGTTGTGCAGCCCCTCCTGTGCTGTATTGGATCTGTGGCTGCTGAGGTTCTAACAAAGAAAAGAGAAAATGATACTCATTTCTAATTAAAGAAGTAATTTTCCCTTGCAAATAGACTTTTTATCTCAGCTGCAGTGTTAAGGATCAATGGGTTGTCACATGTATGTCTTTTTAATAAATGTCAGCTGAGATGACATTAAAGTGATAGACTGATCACTGTAATCAATGCAATTCAAAATTGCTTTATGTCTTAAATGAACTTGGTTCCTTCCCGTGATTCTCCTGCAGTTAACATTGTCTGAGCAGTGAAGTACAAGGTTACATCTCAGTTTGGAGTAAAACTGAGCATGATATGGAATTCACATTTTTACATACATGTTTTGCAGTTTAACTCCTGGGTTTCTGCAATTCAAGGGAGCTCACTAGACAGCCTTTCTGGGGAAAAAAAAAAAANAAAAAAAAAAAAAAAAAAAAAGAGAGAGAGAGGAGAAAAAAATGAAAGTAGAAGGGAATATTGTGAAATTTCCCCTTTCATCCCCTGCACTGCCACCTCCATAAAAGAGTGAGGCCAAGGCTTACTGAGACTTTTCTTTCCTTCACTGTCTTGTTTGAGCCATGGCCACTCAAAAAGCCAGGAATGGCTCAGCTCAGCCACACTCAGAGCTGGAGTTTGAGCAGGGCTTTCACTGCAGAGCAGTAGCTCTGTGTGTGTCTGCTGTGCAGTGCCTGTGCCTGTGATGCCCACCTGGGCTCATCCCTGGTGTTTGTGATGCTGGAGTGTTTGGTCTCCTCATTCCCAGCTCTTGGAGAATCCAGGGATGGAGCAGCTGGTGATGGTACAGGAGAGCAAACCCCAGGGAACAGCCTGATTCTCAGCTAAAGGAATCTTTCCCTACTATTATTCTCACAGTCTAATCAGTGGCTTTAAAATCTGTTTATGCAGAATACTTCAAAACTCTTTTCTTGTTCTGGATTTATTTTTTCAAACCCCCAGAGGTTCTGTAAAAACTCTCAGAATCCTTGTAAACCTTTTTATTTCTCTTAAAGCTGGCAGACTGACAGGCTTTAGTTATGCTTAGTGCTAAATTATTTATCTTCCTTTTCCCTCCTAGCCCTGACTTCTGAATCTTTAACTTGACTCTTGGGACATGTGGGGTGGGTTTTTTGGTGGGTTAGGTTTTTTTCCCCTACTTTAAAGTGAAGCCATTTTTATCTTTTTTCTTTTGTGTTTTACCATAAAAAATGCACATGTAAAATTTGAATGTGTAAGTATGTTTGAGATGTGGTATCTGATTTTTTGTAATTGTAATATGAAGTGTAATAAGTAGGACATATATACCATTTTATGTTTACTTGTGTATGATTCTTACCACCTGCATTTAATAGTGAATCTCAAATTGATTTTTTTAAATGCCATTCTTGCACAATCTCGTATTCATTATAGAACAGTCTTGAGGCTTTCCCTTCTAGAATCAAATTCTTTTAATTGCCAAGAGTTTTTCAACAATAAAATGATGATATGAAAAATGCACAGAGTGTTCAAAATGCAACTTATTCATCGTGGATATTTTAGTTTTGTCTTTCTTCATTCCAAGTTGTTGACACAGTAGATTTCCTGACCTTGTTCTTTTAGACTCTTCAAATTGCCATGGATGATACTTGCCCTAATACTTCTGTTCCATTTTTACTCACATTACTATTAAAGAGTAACTTTCTGTTCCATTTTTGAAGTTGGTGACCTCTGAAGGATTTGGAACTCTGAAAGTTTCATTGGTGGAAAAATATCTGATATCATATTCTGGAAGGCCTATGGCTCATTAACTTATATCTATTAATGGCTGCAAAATTCATAAACCTTTACATAATGATTTTCTTTAACTGTAGTACTATTAATTTTTATGGTAATTTTACTGTTATTTATGATCGTCAGAAGAGTTGGTTGGAGAAGGAGAGAATCACACAGGGCTTCCAATTTGTGGGTCCTCTCTGCCTGTAGTAATTGTTGCAGGCTCTATTAAAGATTAAGGAGGTTTCAAGCTTTGACTTTATAAGGTGAAAGTAATTCTTTGAAGGAAAAGTTGTGTTATTAATAGTGATTGGAATTGATTACTCAAAGAGCTGGAGTAATTTGTTCATGAATTCCATTCAGTTTTATTTCTCTCAGGGTTTGAAATGTTTTGTATCTAATCATGGACATCCTCATTTCTTTTTCTTTGTCTGCTTGCCAATTATAGGAGCTTTAACACTCTTTTAAAAAAGCCCACAAATAAATTATCAAACACACAGGCAAACAAAAGAAACAACAACCCTGCAATTAGAAACAGATAAAAAAGTTAAATTACTGTTATCTGTAAAAATACCAGAGAACAAACAATCTGAACTTCTGCTTTTCTCTCCAGAACACACAGAATATATGGTAGGTCAAGTTCTAGCCTGTACATGGTGTACAGATATTTAACAGGACTTTCCTCTGGATAAATCACACCCAAAATGGAGCAGCTGGCAGGTATTTTCCATAAGGGGCACAGTAAATCCCCTGTGTTCTGCTCCTTTTAGAGTGAAGCAAAGAACCATGTCATACAGGCAGGAAAAGCTGAGTTTCAGGAGATGTTGGATTGTTTCACTTGGCATCCTACAGATTCACAGTTCCATAAGAAATGCCTTTTCATAATTCAGAACCAACACTGAAAGCTGCAGCTTTTAAAGTCTCAGTAAAGATTTGCATAGGAAGAGGTTTTGGGATCACAGACTGATTGATCTGTGCTGTAGGATTTTCTTTTTCTATGCAGTATCTTTAAAATATTTCTTGCAGAGCTGTTGCACTATTTCTTGTGTCCTCACACAGGTGGAAGGAATGCAGAGAAGTTACAGTTCTGGGACTGTCTCCAGTTCTGTGACATCACTCTGCCACAGGTGCCACTCTGACCATGTCCCCCTTGTCCTGTCACACAGGAGAGAGGATCACAGAGAAAGGCCACAGCTGAAGCCTTTTTGATTGATTGATTGATCTACAAGAGTAGGGTGAAGGGGAATGGCTTCACACTGACAGCAAGGAGGTTTAGATGGGATATTGGGAAGGAATTCTCTGTGAGGGTGGTGGGGCTCTGGCACAGGGTGCCCAGAGAAGCTGTGGCTGCCCCTGGATCCCTGGCAGTGCCCAAGGTCGGGTTGGATGGGGCTTGGAGCAGCCTGGGACAGTGGAAGGTGTCTCTGCCCGTGGCAGAGGTGGAATGGGATGATCCTGCGGGTTCCTTCCAGCCCAAACCATTCTGTGATTTAGAATGAGATTTATTTACCTCCTTCAATATGAAGCCAGGGAATGAAGGGAGGGATTGGGAAATGTAACAACCCTGATATTCTGAGAAGTGCAGTGAAAGCTTTATCCATAACACCTCAAAAATTGCCGTTGTTAATGGATTCTGAGGGAGGGCTGAATGAGATAGAAAAGCTCCTTGGGTGTACAGCAGGAGAAATTCTGTGTTTCTGCTTTTCCTTCTTTGCAGACAGGATGAGCAGTTGCTAAAGCATTTGCTTTTAAAAAAATAAGTTAACAGCCTATCTGGAATATATTTTTCAAAAGTTTGGAGTTCTTCCATTAGTATGTAAGTACCAAGAAATATATCATAAAAGCCAGTTGGCCTCACAAACTTTGAATCTAATACCAGTTAATTGTATCAAGTTGCAGTTGTTTTAATGTTTTCTATGTAAGGGGTCAGAGTTCCAGCAAACATGTTTCTGGAGTTGTTGGCAGCTAAAAGAGAAAGGCTGCTTTATTGCTTTTCATAACTGCTCTGATTTCCATAGCCAAGAAAGCACCATTAGAGCTTTTATTATTTTTCATTTTAAAAATGCTTTAGAAAATACGTTACACAAGGACACCTGCAGGAGCAGAAAAGTTCTGAAATTCTGGACATGAATTCTACTTTGGAAGGAGACATTTTCTTTTATATGCTGAAGAAAACACAAAATTTCAAACCCTTTATTCATAGCTTTGTAGCAGTGCTAAACTGTACGTAATAAGCATCTTTCTGCTTAAAATCATCTGGTCATATCTTAAACCAAGACCAATCTTTGCTTTCATTGCATCTTCATTCCCATTTATGGCTTTTAAGAAATATTATTAACCCAAATTTGATACACACCCTCAATTCCTAATACTCATGTGATGTTTTCCTCTTAAATTTTTGATCTGTTCCGTGGGTAGAGTCAATAACTTTTTAAAAGAAACTACAGATGTAACTGTCAACTCCTCTGGTCCCATATCAAGATGGAATTACGTAATCACAGACATCAGAGATGGAAAAAACCTATTAGGTCATCCTGTCCATGTCCTCTGCCAGCTCGTTCTGCCTCCCTGCAGGAAGTTCTCCAGGGAGTTGCTGAGCTCAGTTCTGGACAGTTCCTCTGAAATCCTTTCCCAGGATTCTCAGTGGGCATCTCTCTGTGGCCTGGTTTTAGTCTGATGTGACAGGTGCAGATTGGATTTCTGGAAAATACTGTGTCTAAGTCCTGCACTAAAATTTGGAGGTTCCAATAGAACAACACCCTCAGTACATTGTTTTTACTCTTCAGTCTCATCACGAAAACGAGTCATTGCCACTCCTCAGCTTGATTTCTTAAGTTTCCTTTAACTTTCTAGAAAACAGGAACAGACTCTGCCCACACAGGGCTGCAGTGAACCTCAACTATCCCTGTCCCAGCCACTGCTGTCCCAGGAAGGTGCTTGGGATCAATTCTTTGCTTTTTCTTTCTTTTCCCTAAATATCTGATTGGAGCAGCATTATTCTGATAGGCAGTAAAGTACAGATGTGAGGACTCAAGGAGTTCTCAGTGAGCACTGCTAGTTCAGCCCAAAGAAATGAGCAGCTGGTTTTCTTTGGCTGCTTTTCTAAGCACACAAAGAGTTAAATCACATTAACTAACTTTACAAAGAACTAAGACATTTGTCTTCACTCTGATTGCAGTGTCTTCTCTTGCTATTTTAACTCTATCCCCACCTTTGGAGATACCTCTGGATCTGTCAGGGATGCTGTGCTAATAAGGATGTGTAGAAGAAATTGTGTGGGAATCGTGAAGAAAATGTGGTCATTCACTTTCTTCCTGTATAACTTTAATTCTGATTTATTTATGTTTTTATACAATAATGCCAATCAGAAAGGATACAAAGAAAGGATGGGGTTAAACTGGAGCTGTAATTGCTGCCTGGAGGGGGAAGAACAGACTGGGGGGAGTGTGTGAGAACTTCTCCCACTTGGCTGCTCCCCAGCCCCCAGAGGGTACAAGACCCTGCTATGCTCCCTGCGAGGGTGGGGTCACCTCACACCCCTCCTCCCTCTTCCACTTTCCCTTCCTCTTGAAATTGCTTTCACTTAACATCTGGAACGTTTTTCCCTAATCAACAGCATTTCCTTAGCTAGAGCCGAGCATTTTCATGATTGGGGAATTCCTATGGCTGAGATCAGCCAGAGAGAAGTCAGAGAGGTTTTGGCTCCCCTTCCCTTCTCTCTCGTTTTCCTACCATGTGAAGAAGTGTGTCTGAAATCTCTGTAATGCCTCGTCTAACTCTGCTGGAAAATCTAAAATTCCTTAAAAGGAGCACAGCAAGTTGGAGGTTTTCCTGGGAACCTTTGTTTATCTTTGGGACTCTCAAAGCTATTACACCACACGGGCTCAGGGACACAGTGATGTGGTTTAGTGTCTGCAGCCATCCAGATCTAAAAGCACCAAGTGTGTTGTGAACTCCACTTACAAATCCCAGCTCCTCTAGGAAAGAGTGAGAGAGGTATGCAGGGATCAGCCACCCCTGAAAGGGAAGGCAAAGCTTTTAAACATCAAACATGAATATTTAAAAACAAGTGAAGAGTCTGTAGGCTTTGGAATTTCCATGGGAATGTAGGAAGTGGAATATGTTTGTTGTATTTGGAATTGAATGCTGAGCTGGAAACCCAAACTTTTCATGCTGTTCTTTAATAACATCAAGTGGCAGTGGATTTTGTGTTTTGTTGCACCCAGGAGGAAGCCTTTCCTACCCCAGATCCCATGAGCATGACACAGCCCAGCTAGGGAGAGCATTTGGAGTTTCAGCAGAGATCTGCCAAATCCAACAGGGAATCTGGGAGCTCCAGGCGTTCCATTTTGGTGACTTTTATGAAGACCACCCCATGTCTCTGTGCTGTCTGTGCAGAGCAGCAGCCACAGCACCCCTGGCAGGACCACTACACCTGTGATTGTTTCTGAGTGACCCTGTGCCATTAGACAGCCTAAGTCTTACTTTAAGAAATACCTGCACACTTCCAAAAGGAATTCAAATTCCTCTTGCTTCAATGATCTGTTTCCTAAGAGTGTGATGATCTTACCATTTCTTTCCAAATGCTTTTTAGACTCTGTTCCTTCTTGGCTTTCCTTCATTGTGAAAAGCTGTTTTTGGTTTCTCAGCCTGATTTTTCACTCACATAGTTAATCTTCCTCTGGCTCCTGATAAGCTGCCAAATGTTTAAAATCTGCTTTGGTATTCCCTTGTAAAAGAGGTTGGATTTACCAGAGTTCATCACTGTAAACTATTTTTCAATTTTCAGTGTTTATTTTGCTGTAAGATCTTTCTAATAAACAAAGGAACAAACAAAACCCCCATTCTGCTGGTTCCTCGTTGTCAGGAATATGAACTGTCGCTGCTCTTCTAATGAATTCCATCCTTTCCTCTCCACAAACATGGCTCTCCTCATTTGTAATGATTTTGTCCAGACTCAGTGGGACTCCTGTCTCAGAGCTGTTGCAGCTATTGACTGTTTTTGTAGCTCTTCAGATGTTGTTAGACAGGCTGCATGCTTTATGCAGATCATTCTGGAAGGACTTCAAATGAACTTGCTTCCATCTCACTCAGCAAACTCTGCTCCTGACTTCAGACTAATATTCAGGATTTCTTCACTGGAAGGGGTGGTTCTGCCTCTGTCCCTGCAGTACTCAGACATTGCAGAGTGGCACCCACTGTACACTAATTAATCCCTTGCCAAATGTGGCTCTGAAACCCAGATTTATAGATCAGTACCTACAGGACCAGTTTATCATCATCTGCTCTGACTTTCTGCAAAGCACGGGCTGGAGATTTACACTGAAGTCAGAATTAATTAGGAAGATACTTGATGAATAGGAAACTGGGCAAGGAGGGTAGATCCTTCCATCAGATTTCATTACAGAGCTGGTCGTTTGTCACTTGTCATTTTACAGTTCTGATTTATAGGTGCAACATACTGATGTTGGGCTGATAGAGTTTTGGGTGGCCTTTGGGAATGGTAAGACTGAAGCACATTGATCAGTATGACAGTGGTGTGGGGAGCATTGTGAGAGTGCTGTTCTCCCTCTCCTGTCTGCATGGTTCTTACAGAGCCTAAAAGATGTCACTACCAAGCCAGGAACTGGTCATCCTTACCCTAAACCTGAATATTCCTATGATCATCCCATGTCATTTGATAGTTCTTTGTGGAAAGCTCTCAGGTGTGTGGCAGGAAAAGGTCCTCTTGCTGTTGGTTAGTTTTCCTTGGGATTTGTCACCCGCTGTGTTTGCCACAGTATCCTGGATCCTGCCTCCTGTGGTGTCACTCTCCCCAAGGACCTGCAGCACACAAAATTATATCACCTGCCTGGACAGCAGCTTGGCACTGCCATGGAACATTCCTGGGCACTTACAAAACCTCCCCAAGGTGGCATCAGGAAATTACAGTCCTGATGTAAAAGGTAAAAAAAGGTGGAAAAGGTACTTGAAACCACCTTTTCCACCATGCTGTGCCTCAGTAATTCCCACTGAGGCACTGCTTGTTCCACAGACAATTCCTTGCAATAATTACATCAGTTGGGGAACATTTGGAGTTTTGTGAAGCCTCAGGGTACTTTTTTTTCAAGTGACAACAATTTGCAAACATTTTTAGTCTATTTTTTTATTTCAGTTTAAGTTAAGTCATTTAATTTGTGTAAGAATAGTTTTTAGAAATCCAAATCTATTTATAATAGGACTGCTGTCAGTAAGATCTCTGGCTGGGATGCCACTGCTGGTGGTCTCCTAGGAAAGTCCTGTGTCTTGTGAAGAAAAATGTAAAATCTGTAAAATCTGATTAGTTTTCATTTTCTCTCATCTTGGAATTATTTTCTGAAAGATAACTTAAGGAAAATGCACAGCCAACCAGTCAAGTGCATCATTCATTTTTATTTGGAGAAGACCATGGTTGGAATAAACCAGATAACATTAAGTGTTATTCATGGCTCCATAGGCTCTACTCTACATCATGTAATGAGGTTTTGGTGAAGTAACATTTCCTTGGAATAATGAGTAAATATTTGCAGAAAAACCAGGAGTAATGCACCTTTCTGGGCACCCTTTAGGCATCCTGACTCCTCCAGGATACACTGGATGACTTTTTCTTGGTTTTTTTTCAGAATTTAAGGCATCACCTTCCTTATCGTGTGCTGGATGTACAATTTGATTTGTGTGATGTACAAACCACCCAGGGTACATCCAACTCTCACCATTATTTATTTACACACAACACAAACCCAACTCCTTGAAGCATTTTCTAAGCTCTTGGAAAGCCTGAGGAAATACCTGCTGTGTCCTTGGCATTGTCCTTGTGCTGTACCTGGCCAGATGTGGAGGAAAGGGAAGTTCAGGTGCTCAGGGACTCTCTGACACCTGAAACCTTTCCCTCCAGGAAGAGCAGCAGCCTCCATCACTGCTGAACACCCCAATGTAGATCCATCCTCTGGTTCCATGAGCAGCTTCCTCACTGAGCAACTGTTGTTCCAAACACTTGGAAATGGCCAGGACTGATGTTTATTATTAGGGCTTGCAAATATTGCTCAGCTCAGTGCTGCTCCTCGTTGCAAAAGAAGAGCAGGGGGTTGCATTTGGGAGTTTAGGGCTCAAGCACATCCAAAAGCCTGGGGTTTAAGGTGTTTGAAGAAGTTCTTTTTGTCTTCCATGGCATGTTTCCTTTCCTGTTTATTTAGAATATTAGCTTTATTGGAATTAATGTTTCTAAAGTGCCTTTCTGAACTGTCAGGGACTCCGTCATCAGCAAAGAGTCCAGGTTCTGGTTTAAAATGTCTTTAATTTCTGGTCTGAGTGAATAAAAGGAAAATTAGTGGTATTCTCAGAATTCCTACTGCTACAGCCAGCTGCTAGGGAGCTTTTAACATCCCCTGTTTGAATGTAGAGTCAGCCAGTGCCTAAGGTTCTTTTTACCTGTCAGTTTGTCAAGTAGCATTTAAAAAAGGCTTAAAGCAAAAAGAAATTTGGGTGTAGGTAGAAAAAACTATGTCCCCTGCTCATAGCAACATTTTAGGAAAAGCCACCCCACATTTCTTCTGTGGTGTTATTTTCCAGTGTTCTTTTGATTCGTTTTTCATGTAGCAACAGGGTGACAAAACCATTTTTCATGGGCAAATGCAATGTAAATAATAAACTTTGGTTTCGTCACCTGGTGCCAAATTAGAATATTTGTTTCATTCCAATTTAAATTGTCGAATCAATATTGGCCATTTTGAAAAATTTAGTTTATATTCTGTTTGACTTTATGAAGTCAAGTATATAGATATGAAGTACACACAAGTACTTGTACACACAAATACAAACACAGATGAAGTTGTATGGTCCCAGAGGCTAAAAATTAATATCTTATTGAAGATAATTATCCAGTGTTTCCAGCACAGGACAAACACAGGAAGTACAGAAAATAACAGTGAAGATGACAAGCATTAAGGAAAATGAGAGAAATATCAAGATTTTGGGATTTTCACTATTGATTCAACCTGTAAAGCTTTACAAGTTCATGTAGCTGTACCTACACTGCATATTACAAAAAAAGTTTCTGCTGCAAACAAATATCTTTTCACAAAGATCCATGAGATGTTTCCATTTCATCATTTAACAAGAAATTAATGCTTACTAAGGGAATCTGCAAGGTCCACCAAAGTACAGAAAAGTTTTAACTGATGCACAGAGTGTTGATTCTTTTACATAAATGTCAAATTTATGTTAGTCAATCATGACCTTTTTTTATATCCAGTTATCTCAATTGCTAATGTGAAGAATAGAACCCCTGCAACAGCATCCTCCTTTATTTATGAGTTAAGAACAGTTTTATCAAATAGCCATGCCTCAAAATAAAAACCATCTGGTTGGCAGAAATGCCCAGTCAGCAGACAGCAGCAATTACACCAAGGCCAAACAACATCTAATGAGCTCCAAGGCAGGGACAAAGAGAGGAGCTGTTCAAAGCAGAATCAATCTGGGGCTAAATCAGTGCTTTTATTTAATGCACAGGGAGAAAGGCTGAGATGAGACACAGAGGACTCCTAGCACAGCTTCCCCTCAGCTCTGGGCTTCCTTCTGGGCACTGCCCAAGGATTTGTGGAATTGCTTTGAGTGAAAAAGGCCCTCTTTGACATGTCCATCTCCCTGTGCAGGCTCCCAGCACCCCACAGCACAGCCCAGTTATCCCGGGAAGAGCAGCAGAGGGGACTCAGCCACTGGAATCTTGCCTCATTCCTGGGTTCCATTTCTGAGCTCTTGACATTTGGGATGGGGCAGTGTTACCTGGATGCAAACAAGGGCATTTCACTTGTTTGAAGACACAATACCATGGGCAAGGAGCAGGGACTGAGAAGAAGTTTGGTGACAAAGCCATGAAGAGCACTTCAGGAGATGTTTGGCCACGGGTTGAGTTTCAGTTCTTTGCCTTCCCAGGCAGAAAACAAAAGCCATTTGAGGCTTTCTCAAAAATGAGATTTCCCTCCTTGGATGTTTCTTCAGGGATTTCAGCTGAGGAAATGGCAGTGGGAGGAAGTTGGAATGAAAGCCTGGATAGACAATGAGCAGGAGCCACCAGTCCAGTGCTGAATCCTGAACTATTCACTACAACCAAGGTCTCACCCAGCAGGAATCCCTGTCAGGCTCAAAGAGCAGGTTAAAGATTAGGGAAAATAACCACCTGCATTTCAGCACTCACCTTGGGAGAAATGTGTATCTCTGTGGGCAAGAGGTGCTCAATCCAAACATTCTGTTTCAAATGTGGAATTTTTCTTGCTTCATCTTAAAGCCATTGCTTCTTCCTAAGCTCAAGAGTCAGGTGATATCTTTCCATTTTCCATGATATATTTAAGACCGGTCAATCATCTTTTTTAGATATTAAATAACATCCTGGGACTAATAATTATCTTAGTAAAAGCAATTTTCTCCAGACCTCAAATAATTTCACCCTGTGTTAGTTCTTTATGTTGTACGTAATTTTTCAGATTTTTTTCAGAAAATACTCATCACTTAAAAGCCACTTTAATATTAAACTTAATCAGTCTCTGTTGTCTTTGCTTTTTAATTCATTTCTTTAGAACCCTGAAATGGCTTCACTAACATACTGGTGGGACAGATCTGCAAATGGCTGGAATCTGGACCATCCAGAGGCTTTGGAATTGTCTTCAGTCCCTGTAATGCAAAAATTAATCAGAAATGATATATAGAAACCAAATCTGGTTTCTAATTCTGCTGATGGCAGCAGAAGCGGAATTTATACAGTGACAGAAACTGTGTAGTCATGAGTTTGTTATGATAATGTTGCATGCCAAGGGAAGCCTAGATTTAATAACAATGTAAAGCATCACTCCCTGTAATACATACGTGTGTCTGCTTGTGTTCCAAGTGTCCCTGGGCGGGGCCATCAGGAAAACCAAGAGCAGCTGTGGTGGTGAAACAGGGCAAATAAAAGTCTGAATTATTGTTAACATATGTACCAGTGTAACAGCCCCAATTTGATCACTCACATGAACAAGCTCATTGCCGAGCAAACCCCCTCTGGATATGTTTGTATTCCAAAATATGTCATAAGGGAAGATTAACAGTTTTGGAAAGGGATCTTTTCCTTGGGATGAAGATTTCATTTCCTTGCCTGGTACTCTTGGAAAGCTCCCAACAAGCTGAAAGCACAATAAAACAGTCGAAGATGGTGTGTTACAACCTGACCAATGTCTTGTTCAGCACAGCAGGCAGAGCCAAAGCTCACTGCAAGCAAGGCACGAGGTTGTGCTCTTGGGAAAGGCAGATTTGCTCTGTGAGTCAAGCTAAAAACTTCAGGAGTCATTGCACTTTGGAAAGTTTGTGGTTTTGAAAAAAAAACCCAAGAACTTACATCTTCCAAGAACATTTTTTTCCTCTGCTATAAGGAAATGGTCTGTAACAGTTTTCTCAGATTAAAGAGATTTGTTTCTTTTATATGGGATTGAAAGTATTTCACTTTCACCTCACCCTTCTGCCCTTTCATTGGAAATAAAATGTTTTGGTCTGTTCAGTTTTACCTCTCAGTAAGATCCCATTGCCCAAATCCCACTGTGCAAGTCATGAAGAGAAATCATGCACCAGTGAAGGTCCTACATTTTTTTTCTGTGTAAACCTCACAGAACAACAACACTTATTATAGGTAATAAGTGCTCCTTGTTTCATTTTGTTTTTGTTACAAATTCCCTACACTTTCTAATACTCACTCTCTAATTTATAGTTGTTGCTATCAGTTTCTCTTATTTCATCCATGCTTTTTGTAGAATTAGCTCTATGATTGCTTTTGCCTCTCTGGTGTTTTATAAATGGTTTTATTTGTTTTAACTAACTTAACATTGTGTTAGTGAGATTGCCTTTTTTCTCAATAAGTAAATGCTGTTATATAACTTGTAATTATTGTTAACATTTTTACTTTATTTCCTCTAAGCATTTTTGCTCTATAATTCCTTTTGTCGTAGTGAAAATTGTCCATTCAAAGCAGAAAGTGTGTGAATTACTGATCCAGCCTTCATTTTCTCAAAACAAATGCAAACAAATAATACTCCAACACCACTCATTTTTTATTATTAAATAAATTTATTTTCATTTCTCACGATTCCACTATGCCAGGTACAATACTTATTGAGGGAGAAAATGATTGGTATCATCTGTAAACAGGAATAATGTTTTATTTGTGTGTTTCTGGCAGCATGGAGCCTTCAGCAGACAGAACAAAGATTGAAATCACTCACTGTAATAGAGTTTTCCAACCCATTTCAAACAAATGTTTGAGCAGGGGACATTAATTTTCCTGGTGTGAGGAACTGTGAGCTCTCTAGTGTGAGGAAATGGGGTTTGTGGGGTAACAGGTCAAATAGCTGATGGTGAGAAGGCAGTGCAAGGAGTCAGGGGTGGGATCCAGCAGCTCCTCCCTTGGGTCATGAACGGGACTGAGCTCCTGATCCCAGAGCTGGAAACCCAAACCTGTGCCCGGTGATCAAAGAAGGGTGTGCCAGGAGAGTGATGCCCACAGCCATAACCTGGGGGTCTTCTTCAGGGATCCGAAAAGAACGAAATTCAGTGTTCTTTCTTTTTCCATTCTATGATCTGTTTCCACGCACAGTCACCCCCTGCCCTATCCATCCATGTGAGCTGTTTATCAGCCTGCTGCAAATCCTCCTGCGGGGCTCTGTGCCTTTAGAGGCTCCTTTGCAACAACCCTGGCCTCTCTGAGAGGGCTGGGGCTGTTCCACTGCGATTCCTTGAATCCAAACCTTGGGAGACAAGGAAGAGACAGTGAGCAGAAGCTTTCATGTGTCTCCCAGCTGCCTTCCTATCAGAGTCAAGATCTGATTTCATTCCTGAAAGGTCCTATTGTTCCAGTAAGGACTGTGAAATAGTTCCCTGTTCAGTGACAGTGAATGGGAGGGCAGCTGGGCCAGCAGGGATGGCTCTCCCTGAACAGCTCACAGCTGTGCACGAGGGTGGCAGATGTGAGGATCTGACACCGCCTGCTCCCCCCAGGACTCAGGAGGGGAAGCTGCTTTCTCAGCCTTCACAGGGCAAACACCTTTCCAGGCCTGAATAACCTGCACTTCTCCAGCAGATGGTCAGGTGCTCTTTTACACAAGTTATTCCCAAAAGGAATGTCAGAATGTCTTGGGGTGGTTTTAGAAAATATTGTATTTTTTAATACAACCAAATTGCAAAACCAATACACAGATTTTTGATCGAGGTTATTGACTAATGAGAAATTTTATATAGCATGGACAGGATAGTGCAAACAGTGTGGCTGAGGATGTGTGCATGTGTCAGGGGGCTGAGAAGCAATGGGCTGGCAGCACATGGAACTTCTACTTGATTTTTGTGACTGTGGAAGCTGCAACTCCAGCCTGTGTTTATGAAAGTAACTTCTGCACATAACTATGTCATTTCTAGCATTTATTAGTTTGTACATAGCTGTGCAAGTGACTCATTCTTTGTCCTTTCCAATGGGAGACTATTCCACAAGCTTCAAATACATTATTCCCACACTGGTATTTCCTTTTGCTTTATTTCATTTCATTGCTCCTGAATTTATCCTGTTATATTTTCATTGAGCAGTACCACTCCTTTATTTTTAAGACATCACACACTTAGTAAGTTTGTCTTACTGTTTGTTTTTACATTCTCACATTATTTATTCATTGGCTGAATATTGAGTTGAAAATCAAAACTGGAGGTTTTCTGAGGTTTGGACTAATTAGTGGAAGGACAAATATGTTAATCCACAAAGTAAAAGAGCTTCAAATATCACTCAAAACTCTTGCAATAAATAATGAATAAATTTTAAGGGAAGAGTTCAAGGTCTCAAAATTTAGAGACAGACAAGATAGGGATAGGAGACCAAAATTTATTTCACATCTGTTATGGAAAAGAACATAGTTGTAGACAGCTGAGAGCTTCCTTAAGTTGCACTTCATATTTTTCTGGAGTTGGAGTTTGTGGGAAAACAAGAGCTGGAAATTGAGCAGCTGCTAATGTTGATGAGGGGCCTTTTGTCATGATCATTATCTTATACCCTGTTGAGGGGTCTTGTGTTGGAAAAAGGAGGAGTGAGATCCCCATCACATGCTGCAGAGGAGTCTTGCTTTTGTCCCCAAGCAGGTGGCTGTGTCCTCTGCTGGCTGTGAGTGTGTCACACCTTCACCTGCAGGAGCTTCCCAATGCAGTGGCCACACACCTTGTTCCAGCCTCACACACTGCTCCAGACTGTGGGGAACCACAAGTTCCAGACTTGAAGGAGTCTTAATGGTTCTGTCTAAAGTGTGGAGGCTCTGTCTAAAGTGACACCCCACTCATTGGGGTGTCAGTGGCTGAGGCAAATCCTGGAAGTTCTGTGATTCCACGGCCTTGGTGCTCAGCACTTGCTTTCTGTGATCCAGGTGTGCAGATGTGCACTGAGGGCAGGACAGTGTGTAACACCAATAGTGCTCTTCTGTAGCTTTTTTGAGTTCAACTCTCTCAAAGTAGAAAACATTATGTTGCTCGAGTCTCTCCCCCACCACACTAAGTCCTTTTTCCATTTGACAGATGCAAAAATTTTGTTCACCAGAGATAAATTGGGGTTTGTGTTCTCCAGCACCTGGGCAGCAGCCACGACAGAAAACTCCTGATTCCCTGTGCTGTGCTGCTGCCCTCTGTGCTCTGCCCTCTCCAAGCAGCAGAACTTTCTGAGGCAAAGCTATTTCCTAGTGAACTTTCTCAGATTAAACTGGCAAACAGAAAAATAATACCGCTGCAAAAGAATAGGTGATTAGAACAATAAGTTAAGCTGTGGGGCTCACGGTGGGAAGATCATCAAATCCTTCTTTCCTGTAACAGCCTGTTCTTATACTTCAGCAACAGGATATTTGAGAAATGGGCTAAAGCAAAAACCTCCAGCTGCTCTCTCCTAGCCAGCGGAATGCTCCCGGAATACAGGCAGTGGGTGGCCCAGAGTCTGTCACTTGTGGTGCTGATGTTCTCCCTCTCCCACTGTGGTGACTCAGGGCCTGTGGGGGACAGAGGGACACCACAAATGACAGGGAGCAGCCTGGAGACCCTGGGGCTTTGGGGAGAGCTGGTAGGAGTAGCACAAGCTGTCATTTGGCTCAGAGTGGGAACAATTGTGTTTTCCAAAAGCAGGTCTTGGTTTTATAGGGAGGGAGTTCCTGTGGGGGTTGAATGTCATTTGTATGGTGCTTTCCCCTGGCCATCAACAGCCCGTGGTTATTTGAAGGCTATAAATAAAAAAGGACAAAAGCAGCAACCTGCATGGAGTCTGTAAGTGCTTTTAAGAAGGAGAATAATTTGTCCTCCAGGCAGGCAGACCTAACACCAGTATTCATCACCCCATCCCTGTTCCCAAAGCCTTGGAGTCAATTCATCCTCAAATTCTCTGAGAGAAGAGAACCAAGAGAGTTCTTGAAATCAGGAGGTTTTGATTTAGAGAGTCTGAGATCACATCAGGGCCAGACCTCCCTGTTGTCCTGAACCAGGTCTGAACTGCTGCCAGCAGTTTTTTATCTCCCTTCCTGGGCCTGCAGTAAAGGACATCAGCTCCCCTGGCCCCTGGAGCTGATCAGCTCCATGGCAGAACTCAAAGGTCAAATGGAGAATCCACCAAAAAGCACACAGTCCTACAGTTGTACATATACACACATGGACACGCTCCAAAATACTTGTCTCTACCTAAAAACATGCAGCCATAATGCCAATTTTTCCCCCAGATAAAAACCAATTCATACCTATAAATAAACACACCAACACCCACAGCACTGCCTAACCACACACCTGATCCCAGGCTCACAGTCCACATTCTCCTGTGCTTCCTCCAAAGCCACCTCCAGCACACCAATCTCAAGCTGATATTCAAACATGTGTGCTCATGTCAACAAAAACACTTCCCCAGATAAACTATCTGGGCACATTCATGCATTGCAATAGAAATGCTCCTCAGCATATTTACACACACAGAATCTTCCTGCTTGGGAGAACAAAAACCCACTCAAGCAGCACATACACACACACAAGACAGGAATCACTCAGCAGCTCCAGTGTTTATGCTGGCAGGAGCACGTCAGTCACTGAGCAGCCTCCAAACAGATGTTTGATTGTTTTTGGGTTGCGGTTTAATTGTTGGATGGTGTTCCAGCACTCAGAGGGGATCGAAAATACTCCAGGTCTGCAGCTGCAGCAAATGCCAGCCTTAAAACAAGGCGGATTCTGAAATCACTGCTTGGGGGGAAACGGCTTGCACAGGAAACCTCAGCCAAACTCTGCATTAATACCACTTTGAAGTCAGAAAATTAATCTCTGCCATTTAAAAAAGTTCTGTTTTTTCAGGGCCTTTTGTAAGTTTATCTAAGACAAGCCAATTCCTTCTGGGCAACTGTGACAGTTTATTGACTTGCCCAGGCTTAGAGACTTTACTCGGCCTCTCTTCATTTTCCAGAAAATCTTTCCTGGATTCTGTCCTGCACTTCAAGGCTCCTGGTGGAAGTGAGAAACAACTTATTAGTCAGTGTCCTAGTTGCTAGTCGGTTTTTATTCCATTAAAAGCCTTCCTCAAAATAATTGACCTTTGTCAAGAAGAATGACCACTGCAAGACTGCATCTCTGCCTCTCCAGCCACACAGAGGAGCAGGATGTGCTTTCTGGATGTGCCACTGGAAACAGATGGTGGGACTTTAGGATTGGTGGCAGAGGAATGAGGGTATGGGACACAAGTTCCACCTTCAGCTCAGGTTTGTGGGAAGCAATAAACAGAAGGGAGTGGGAAGCTGCTCTCTTGAGGATAGAAACAAGAGACATTGAGAGATATTCAGGGGACAACCCAAAGAAAACTTTATTGAGGGTAATCAAAATAAAAGTCAAAGGTCTGCATTTGACCATCCATTTTGGATTCATTTAAAAGGATGGTTGCATCACTGATTCTCTTGACTCATCTGTTCCCTGGGAACAGTTTCTGTGAAGTTGACAGGACAGTGTGGGCCTGTCATTGAGAGGTTTCTGGCATCCTTTAGAAGATCCCCTGACTGCCTGCTGCAAGAAAAGGAGGTGGCCTATGTATCCAGAAAGTGCTATGGCTTGCAAGTAGCTTGAAATTCAGAATATGGTATAAGATCTTTGTTATCTACAGGGGAGCAGGAAACCTTGGGTTCCTTTGGGACAAGACACCAAATACCTGCAAGTTCTTCTGACTATTGTAAACATGGATGAATCCTGTATGTGGCCCTTTAATAATATAAACATTGTGGAATGAAATGTTTTTTTCTCTATTCTTTTGAAATCAAGGGGATTTCCTACAAGACAGACAAAAAGTTTAGGCCCAAGCCCCGAGACCAGCTGCCCTAGTTTCATCTGGCATTAAACAGCTCATAGAGAGGACAAAGAGTAAATTGTTCCTTTGGTTCTCTAAACCAATCCCAGGATGTGCGTAGAAGGAAATACCCTGAAAAGGCAGCCAAGAAAAGAGCAAAGAGCCTCTGGGCAGGGTCTGTCTCATTCCCCAAATGGATTCTGTTGGTGTCCCATGTAGGGCTACCTTGACAACCCCAAACCCAAACGCTGTAGATTTAATAGGTGTCAGGAGCAAGGGCTGGAGCAACGAGCTCATTTAATGACATCATGGAAGTCACTTGGTCAGCCCTAGCTTAGGTAAGCCTCAGCACAGCTGTCTCAACTACATTCTCCATTGCAGACTTCCTCAGCTCTGAAGTTTGGGCCCTGCATGGTTTTTTTCACTGACATTTTTTTCCATTTCCATTCCTCTCCTTCCCTTGGAAAAAAAAAATAACTATAATTCCAATATTTGTACCAGTTTCTGTAAACTACCACTCCTGCTGAACTGACCTGTCCAGATGGTGTTCCCTTCAGCTCACACAGAGCAGTCAGGAAAGTAAAGGGTATGAAGTTTAAACTCTTTAAAAATCTATATTGTACAATTTGAGGGACAGAGGAAAGCAGTGGAGCCTGCCTCAGAGCCATGGTATTTTCTGCTGGATTTCTACCACAGCTTTTTTGGTCTTCCTGTGGTCTGATATTAGATGATAGTTCTTTAATATTTTTTGAAGCAAAACCAATTTCCTGGTCATATATATGCACACCATCACACAGAGTGATATATTCACTTCCAGACTCCATTAGAATACAAACTAAATATGTTTTTAATTGCTTTCCACTTCATTCAACATTCTTTCCAGGTCTGGTGACTCTCCCAAATCTATTCCTTGACCTCTATGTTAAATCCTTGTTCTCTTTCTTTTCCAAAGCTTTTCAACTGGGTTGCTCCATGTCTTCTTCTGGCATCCCTAACTCCAGTTTCAGGATTTTCAGTACAATGCTGAAGGCTCCTTGCTTGTTTCCTTCTCCTCAAACTGTTTTCCATATTGTCTTAATTCTTCTCTGCCTTTCTGAAACTAATCAGTCTTACTGGAAAATCCACAGAATGCAGAGATGGAAAGGCAGAGGAAAGACAATCAGTACCCAGGTGGAGTTAATTATCTGCATGGACAACACATTCTTGTGAGAATCATCAAAAATCAAAGAGCTTTCCTGAATCAAAAACCTTTCCTGTTCTGCAGGAAAGCCCCAAACTACAATCCAGGGAGCCAGAGTCTCAATTATTTTTAAATTTACCCTTAACAGTTTAATGGTGCCAAAACCCAGCAACAGATAAAACTCAAAATGGAAAATTCCTGGCGTAGGAAGAATAATTTATCATCTACTTTGTACATTTTCTGAGAGAAGAGTTCAAAACAAAAATGAGCAGCAGAGGAAAGGCTAATCCTATGGCACTGTCCCTGCTTGTGGGAAGAATGGAATGATTCACTCACCCAGGGCTCCAGCAGAACACAAGTCAAGTGGGTCTCGGCCTTGTTACCACTATATTTTGTAATCTAGAAAATATTACCACTTCCTCCATGGCTTTTCAGCCAGACAATGCCCAAATACCAGATAAAACCAAATTTTGAGGTAGATTGCTGGGTAGATTAAGGTTGAGTGGTCCACTAAAGTTAAGATTCCCTCCTCCTGTTCTTCCAGGTGGAACCAGGTGGAAGGAAGCTGGTAAAGCTCAGTCTGATGTGTGCTCAGAGGTTTCCTATGGTGTTCAGTCTGTCACTGTTAAAGTCTGTCTAATTGGAACAAAGTTGAAGTTTGTTGTGTTGACCTCATGTAGTTCTATTCCAGCTGTTGAACTGAACTAAAGCTGCTAAACCACGATCCTAACACTGTTCTAGTGTTGGGTTTTGTTTAGTTAAATGAGTTCAATTCAGCTATAATTCTTGGGAAAAATCACTCTTTTCCTAGTTTAGACAAAAGCAAAGGGCTTTAAAACCAAAGCATGACAGGCCCAAGTTAAGGCAGGACCAAGTTAAGGCAGGACAGCTTGTGATTCAGACAAAACTGCTGTGCTTTAAACTGCCTTCCTTGTCTTGAGAATAAAATGAACAAAGTCAAACAACAAATGTGAGAATTCTGCTCATTTTGCTATTTTGTTTGGCTGATTAGTTTGTTCAGCCAACCTTCAAAAGGGAGATAAAAACAGGGGCCACATTCCTTCCTGCACAAACCCTACAGGTGGCTGCCCAGGAGCAGATACATTTTTAAACCATTCCTTCTAATCCTAGACTTGCTTGAGGCTCCGAGAAGCCTTTTCAGACATGATTCCTCAGAGAAGCAGGGTGTTTGTCCCCCTCCCTGCCCTCCACCACCTCGTCCAGCCGTGTTCCTGCAGAGTTTTCTGCAGGGAGGATCCTGCGTCATCTCCAAGCGATGGAGCGGGGCTGGGATCTGCTCTTCGTGCCAAAGCCTCATCCAAAGGGGAGGTGCTGTGCATGTGCTGGCTGCAACAGGGTTCGGGGAGGGGAAAAGCTGAACAATTTATGCCCTATCCGAGGGCCTTTTAATTCTTTCCTGTTTGTTTTTCTCCCTCCTGTGGCAGCGTTTAGTCATCTCCTCACAGTGTGTCTTCTAGAAGGGAAGGGAAATGGAATGTTTTCCAGGAAGACATATCATTCTTCCCAAAGTGGGTTATACAAATTAGAGTTTAAGCAGCTCAAACCCATAGGGCTGGGCTGCTGAGAATGTTCCACACAGCAAATGCTGCCATAAGGGAAGGGATAACGTCAGAGCTGCTCTCCCAGACGTTCTGCAGAAAACACGGTGTCAGCACATCTAATTCTTTACTCCTTTGAGACAATTTTTACTCATTTTATTTGAAATTGACTTGAGACAAAGTAGTAAAGCAGAGAAATCTGGAGAAATGGATGTAAACTGTGAAGAAAAGAGAAAGCATGAAGTAAACTTGGAAAGGGCTAGCAATGAATCCAAGCATTCATCCACTCTTCCCAACAACACAACCACCCACAGGAAGGGGGATGTGGGCAGTTCTTACAAGCAGTGACTTCTACCAGTAAAACCAGGTCATATTCCCACTGTAGTGTAGGGTCTGATCCTCCTTCTACTGTCAGGAAGGTTCCCCTTGCTGCTGCCTGTGAGCTGAGGACTTCATCCAAAACTGTTGAAAATATGGACACAGATCATCCTGTGATCCAGTTTCCATCACTTTTCTCCAAGTGTTCTCATGCCATCCCTGCCAGAACACCCAGTGCACCTCGCAGCCACGATGGTTCAGACTTGCTTTAAAGCCACACAAGTAAAACACACAAGTCTTTAGGGGAGACTAGTAAAACATTGAAAAAAATAAACAAGAAAGGTTCTCATAGATCTCAGATATAATTAACTGTGTTTGCATTGATACAAACATTCTGTCAGATTTAAATGAATATAAATGGTTGTTCGAAAATAAAGGAAAGTATTCTTTTTTTAAAAGAGCACAGTCTGCTCTAATGGGATCTAATAACTCTTAATAGTCTTCTATAAAAGTAATAGTGCACTTAAATCTCCACTTGGCAAGAATCCGGGGCAGAAAAAAGTGCATTTTAAAAATGGGAACAGCTCAAGGCTGCATGTTCCCAGCCAGCAACGACAAGCTGAAACAATACAAGGAATCCAGATAATGAAGCACATATGTCTTTCCAGGACCACGCGAGTCAACAGCTTCCTCATTTACGCAATCCAGAGGGGAAAACGGCCCCCCCTTAATCCCAGCACCTGAGGTAAAGGGGTGAGGCCTGAAAGCAAAATGAGCCCTCACATCAGGGCTGGCTGAGGTTTTATGTGAACTCACTTTGTGCTTTGATTCCTTGTCTCTCTTTCCTTCCCTTCTCTTTCTTCCTGATACATATATTTCCAAACCCAGGGACTCTGGAAAAGCAGATTAAAGCCAGCCCTGGAGGTTTCTATAAACTCCGTGAGGCACATGGCAGGATGCCTGGCATGAAATATTGGGCCTGATTCATGAAGGGTTCAAAAGCACAGATTTAAAGTGTAAAGTGGAGGGGTCTCTTGGCCGTAGCTTGTAGCAGAGTTCCTCAGCAGAGAGGAGGAGAAGGAACCTGTGTCAGTGCTTCTTTCAATACTTGGAAGCTCCCTCAAGGTCCTTTGTATTGATGGTGCCAGGAGTGGGCCCCAGTAGAGCACCCAGCTCACAGGGGAGTGATACCCTGGTTTGGATAAGGATAAGAACACATTGCACCAGTGCTAAGGTTTGTCTTTGCCCTGCTACAAATACTGCAAACCTGCATTTGCATTTACCAGCTGTAAAACATCCAGAGGCAAACCCACTTTTTTAACCCTGGATAGAGAAGGGAGGGGTAAAAGCAAAAATATTGAGAAAAAGCCAGAAAGAGTTTCATTTCAGGATGTGCTTGAATGAAACCCAGCACATTTTTCATTCTGAGTTTTAAAATCATCTTTCATTTGTAATCAACATAAAACACTCCCAAATCTATGAGTCTGAAGCAGCAACTTGTGGTTGTATATTTAGGAAAATGAATTCCATTTGAATTCAGAGTGGTTTGGGGTTTTTTTCATAATGGGAGTAAGAAATCCCCCCAGACCAACGAAGAGCAGATCCCATTAACTGCAAAGGCCAAAGGGGGAATTGACAAGTGAGTGATTTGGCCACAAAATGAGGTGAACTAATTTGCAGAGGAATGAGTATTTCTGAGCATCTGGTGGCTGGCCTGCCTATGATAGCACGGATAAACTGCACGCAGAAATGACTATTTGGCTTGCTTGATAGTAAACAGCAATGGCCCCAGAACTCTCCAGTGATTTGGAGTTTACAGAAATTCTCTGCATTACCAAATATTTTCTTTTTTTTTAAGCTGAGCTCTTCTTCCCTACCCAAATGTGTCCATGGCTCTGTTCAAAGTAGCAGTGAACAAAGACTATTTAGGCACAGGGCCACAGATGTTTCCCCTGTTTGTGTGATCTACGTGAAGCAGATATTATTCCATGCTGTGTTATCTCAGAGATTAATGATGGACCAGTTTCAAAAGGTTTGAAATTTCCAAATAATTGATTTGGAGGAACTCCCACAACACTGAAGCTTCTTTGGATCTTATCAAAACTCTCTGTACATGGGGGATCTGTAGCAGGAGCCAAAGATGACTGAAACAGCAAAGAGAGCCCTCAACCCCCTGCCAGGGCAGGAGGAGAACAAGTTAGTGAGCACATAAAGAGAAAGAAATCATTTCTACGACTTCTATGGAAGGAAATTGTTTCAGAGAATCATGTTTCCTACATATGCTCATTTTCCAAAATCATTTTGGTTCTGATTTAGTGGGAAAAAAAATTGCAATTTAATCTTTTAAACATTGTCATTTTATTACCTGAAAAAGACTTGGATGAGGAGTCTTTTAGAGATGTCCCTTGAATTAACAAGGATGAGGACACAGAGCCTGCTAATTAGTTACACTGAAATGTTCTTCCTACATATTTTTGTTTTTGGAAAAGCAGTGGAGTGGAATTATGAAATGTGTATTCTTGCTTGCTAGAATCAGCTGCCTTCTTTCTGAAAGCATTTTGTGAGGGAAGGCTGAGGAGCAGGAGAAATAACAGGCTTTACTCCGGGAGTGTTAATTGCCATTTCTCATTTGTTGCTATTCTCCTGCTAAATCAGCTTGCATACATAAAATCAAAAAATCCACAATTTTAAAAGTTGTTGCCATTAACTTCTTGTTTTGTGGAGGTAGCTAAATGGCAAAGGACTGAATTCTGAGATAACTGCTAAAAGACAGAAGTGAGAACTTGAGGAAAACTTCTCTTTTAGCTCTTTAGTTCCAACTATCTTTAGTTAGGATTACAAACAGGAGAAGCAGCCCAGTGATTGAGTACAAGAGGGAGAGAGACCTGATTGATATTTGTATCAAATGCAGAGAAAAGGAGAGCCAGAACAACTTCCCCAAGTGATGCAAAGCTGGAATAAACCTTATGAGGGCAAGGAAGGCACAGCAAAATGACAGCCAGAATGAAGAGCCTGGGATGTTTTATCTCAGCCAATTTTGTTCATTATTGTGTACTTTTCTCTCTTCTTGCCATTAAAACGAGTGCTCTAAGGTGGTTTTCCCCCTGCTCATGCTGACTGTTCTCAGGAACCATGGCAGAGGGAGCAGCTCATTGCATTTTTCCTTTCCCCTTCCACCAGTGAAACACCATGAGAGACTCAGCCTTACCTCAACCAAGCCTCCTCTGCACCATCAGCCCCTGTGCAAATGCTCCTTTTTCCCCTGAAACTGAGGATCAGATTGTCCAGCTCATTGACCCAGCTCCCTCCAGTGCTTTGCAGGCAACTCTTTGGATGGAAAAGTGGATTCTTCTCTGCCAGTGAACCTGATTACCAATGGACCAAGTGGAAGAATGAGTTCCTTAATTGAAAATGCATTTCTAAAGTCTAAATGTATTAAGAAAATGAGTTTGGTTTTTTCAGTTGCTGTCATGAAGGAAAGCACTGTGTGGGAGGACAGGCAAATTCTTTGAAAACTGTTCAGCCTATTTATGGCCACTGTCGAAGTCAGATTAATAAATTTTTATCAAAATTATACACAATTACTAGTTTTGAGGATAAAGATTAATAATTCAAAGGATAATTTTTAATTATCCTTATAGTTTGGAAGTAATAGCCACATCAGTCTCTGGGTTTGCACATCCTGTGGCCTTCAAAAGCAATAGTTGAGTCTCAGAGACTATGAGAGCTTTAGTAAAGCTTCATGGATTTAATCAAATGTTATGTTGTAATTTTACACTGCATTTAAACTACTAAGTTTCCCAAAAATTCAGACCTCTAATCCCACTAATCCAAAAATGAAGAACATTTTTAATAGCATATCTCATGTAGTCCCATTTTTTAGTCAAAATAAATGCAAAATACCACTTCTAATATGCATTCACATTTTTATTATTAATTTCCTATATCCTTTTCATGCAATTGAAAATGATGAAACAAAGTGTGCAACCAAGCACTGTGCAAGGACCTATTTGTGCCAGTCTAACAGAGCAGATCTGCTCATTGCCCCCAGCCTCAGCCCATGGCCAATGCCAGGGAGGGATGTGGGCAGGGAAGGGTGAATAAAAGCCTTGGGACACTGATGCCTTTTCAGGACTACATAAAAACAGAGGCCAGACAAAATGCAGATAATAAAAGCAGTTCTATTTATTGAAAGGCCTTCAGGTACATTTAGGGCAGACAAAGCCCCCGAGGGGCTGCACCCAAAATAGACCACAGGTCACAGGTTTTTGTATTTTTGTAAGTTCGGCCCATTTGCATATTGGGGATTAATCTTCCAATTACAGCTTCAGGTAATGAAGGAATTTACCCCAAGTTTGCTGCCCCCAACTCCCTTTTGTTTCCATCTCTCAGGCTTGAGGCAGTGAGGTGTCCTTGACTGCCAGGGCTGGAGAGGAATTGTTGAGTCTGCCCAAAATGGGGAAGCAGCAGCTCACACTGTACATGGAGTTTAGAGTTCTACACTAAAGAACTGCAGGATTACAAATACATAGAAAATAGAAAATCTCAAATCCTGAGGCATCAATACATCTACAAGGATGCCAGGGTACATCCACAGGGATGCTATCTCATCTGACCACACTCCTGAATGTCTTTAAGAATCACCAGCCCAAGAACCCAACCTCACCATTTTTATACCAACTGCAGTGGAAATAACCCCCATGGTATCTCCAGTGATGGCTCCAGCCCTGCAGGATTGGGGATCCCAGATCCCAGGGGTGCAGCCACTCCTCCTGTGGCTCCACTCCCGTGCTCTTGGCAGCAGCCCTGCTCAGGAAATTGTGATGGAGCAGAGACATAACAGAGACATTGCAAGGAGAGCTGTTTACATTCCTGTGAGGAGAAGCTGCAGGGCCACCGAGTGAGATCCACAAAGCTGAAATTCCCGACCATTCCTGGTCCCTGGGGATGCTCCTTGGGTGCTCTCAGCTCAAGCATCCCCTTCCACTGGCAGAGTCTGGATTCCTTCCCGACTTCTGGAGTTTTATGGGGCTCAAGTCAGACTGTGGAGTTTAGATTGGTGTTGTCTGGAAGTGGAGCCATCCAAGCCAGGAAGAAAATTCCTGTGACAAAAGCTCATGGAGGCCATGTCTGCCTGCCATGAGGTGATTTTACAGGCTCAGAGGAGAGGATCTATGTCATCAGCTGTGTGCATCCAAAAACTCTGGTGGGGCTGAATCTGAGGAAGGAGTGTGGGTTTTATGTTTGTTATTTCATGTGAAAGATGCTATTTTAGATGGGAGGAGTGCACACTGCAGAGAATTGGGAGGTATTTGCCATTCGTACCAAATATAACTCGGTGTTCAGTTTCAGGGCTTAGGAATGCTTCAGAATAGTCCATGAAATTCAGTGTTAGGGATTGTTGTGTTTCCAAGAGACAGATTCCTGGGCTACAAAGTACAGTAGGGAGAACTTCAAGCACTCTCATCCCTCACGTGTGTTACTGGCACATCCCGAGGGCCTTCAGAAGCTCTGCTGGCCGTGGTTGGATGTGCTGCTAGGAAAATGCAGGGAGCTCTGTGTTCTCAGCATGGCTGAGCATCCCCATTCTCTCCCAGTGTCACAAATGCATTGTAGATCTGAAGGCTTCCCATTGTCTCAGAGAGAGGCAGAAGGGTTTAATGCATAAAATCATATTGGAATTTTTTTTTGTAAGCAAGATATAACAATCTGTGTGCTCCTGGACATTCCCCTGATCAATCCTTCTGGGATTTTTATCACAGACACCCATTGAAAAGGCTCAAAATCAAACTGTGAAGGCTTGAACCTTCATTTTGCATTAAAATTAATATAATTTTATATTTTTATTCAAATCATTGCAGTATCTGAAAATTTAAACTAAAGAACAAGAACTCTGAGGTGTTTTTGTGGATGACAAAATGATGTTTGAGTTAAGGTTGGATACTGCCTGTCTTGAGAAGAGCAGTCCATCAAGGGCTGCTTCTATGAGTAGCTATGAGATAAAGCACCACTTTCAACTGCTTTGTAAACTGTTTGCACTGTTGGCTTCTACTTATTTATCCAAGGTGTGGCAATGTAAAGAGATCACACTGAAACTGTGAGGAAATTCTGTCCTGGCTGCTGCCTGCCCATCACAGATAATCAGAGTCAAAATTTTAGAGCACGGAAAATTAGCAGCACATAACTTATAGACTGCACCAAGTGTGTAACCTTGTTGTACTTACATAATGTAATTTCATTTTGATTGCCTATTGAATAAGTCTGATTATTCTTTAAGAGTCGGTTTGGAATGGAGCCTGAAGGTACAATATAAAATAATTGAATTGAGCATAAAGTTCCAGCTGGTAACCTTGTCAGTAATTTGAACAAAGATCTTGTCTCTGTAATTTAGAGAGCTGTAGATGTGAGTGTGAAGTGGATTCTACTGATAGTTAGAAATTTACCCCCTCCTTTTTCCTCCCACCAGTGTAACTTCTGTTCTCACCAACAAGCTCATTTTAATGGAATTAACGTACCAGTTGATGGCAGCACACTGGAATTACAACTATATGGTTGGCTCAGATTTATTTCATGCTATATCACAGTATGAACTTGAGGAATGATTTCCAGGAGACTAATTATCACATTGCACTGAACTGCACTGAAACTACAATCAGCAGAGTGACAGGATTCTTTTCATCTTTTTCTTCGAAGCTATTTGTTGCAATTTTGGAGCCCCTTGGTGAAATTCTAAAAAAAAAGGAATTTTGGAGCTGTAGCCAAATGTTCTTTAAGAAGTGACAAAATATACTGTCACTAATATCCTGGAGTATAAAATCCAGACCCTCAGAACTTCTGAGAGTGGATTTGAGTGTGTCATGATTTGAGTGTGTCATAATTTGAGTTTTGGCAGCTGCTGTCCCTGGGCCAGGTTCTGTGCTGCTCTGTGGTGAAGGTGCAGCCATGAAGGACAAAGAGCAGTGGACTGACTGCAAGACAGCTCATTCCTGCCTGTAAATTTAATTCAGGGGCTCTTCACCATCAGCCCCTCAGACCTGTCCCCCAGTGCCCTCTCTCTTTACAGGTGGTGCATTTAATCTGGACAAATTGGCCCCCAAGGGCAGAGGCTGGAGTCCAGGAGCTCCTCTGTAGATGGGGCAGCCTGTTCATTTCAGAGGGAAGCTGAACTTGAAATCACCTGGCTGTGAACTCTTTTCCAGTATATTCTCCCAATTTTACTTTGTGCATAAATGATGGAGAAATTTCTCTTGCAAATCCAGACAGCTCCCTTTTCAAAGCCTAAATTATTAATAACTGCAATAGTTATCTCATAGAGAAAACAAAATACTGAGGAATTGGAAATTAATGCTATTTGGAATGTGGAAATCATGCACAATTTGTTTTGTGCTGCTTAAAATCTGCATTCAGCTAGAAATAAGTTTATCAATCTTTTTTTTTTTTTTTTTTTTTTTTTCTTTCAGAATTTAGGATGCACTTTTCTTTTAATGCAGAGGCAGCTTCCTTAGTTAGACAAATCCAAACATGGAAATCAACTTTTTGGAAGCATCCAGATAAATGGTATGTTACTATGGCATTTTGGACGCCTTCTCATTTAGTAAGCTTTGTGTTGCTAAGAGGCAAGGCTGATGCACAAAGCAATGGGCCATCCTGGTCTCCAGATCATAAGGTCAGAGTCCAAAGCCAGCAGGATGTGATTTTCCACAAATGACATGAGTTCCAATTAGAAGGATTTGATTTTTAAATACTATTTGAAGTAAATGTTTTCTGATCAAAATAGACTCATTATTAATAAAATCTAAGTAATGCCTTTGGTTCAATAGCTGGTAAATTTGCCAACTTGAGACATGCTCCAAGCCCCCACGTGGCTTTGGTACCCCCCTTGGCCCCCTGCCACGAGCCCCCTGAGTGACACCCCCACCTTGATTTCCCAACCCTGCTCTGTCTCATTCCATGAAAGGCTCCAAAGAGCTGCTGCCAACCATCCCATGATGCCGTTATACCTCCCTCCTCCTTTGATAGCTCCCTTCTTATGTCCCAGCTGGTATTCCTTGGAGCTTTGCCTTTGGTAAACTGCCATATATTCTTTGCAAATATGCCACAGCTATTCACTTTTCCTTCTGCAAATGACTCGCATTAGCTGCTATTGTTGTTGCATGTCAGGGAGAATATAGTTCCTTCAGCTCACTAGCTGCTATTATTTTTCTCTAGCTATTTTCCATTAAGATGCATTTCCTCCCAAATGTTATGAAAATATAATTCTTTTTTTCATTTACTTAGAATTTGTAAAGCTTTTCCCATGGATAAATATCTCCCACAGGATTGACTGTAGAGAGTGTGAGAGGTTGTTGTTGTTGTTGTTCTTTTCCATCTGCAATGCATTTCCCCCCTCCTTAAATTTCTGTATGTGCCTGCCCCCTCTTTATGGATCCATGTGGGAAGGGAAAAAGAGGAGGATCTGGTGATAGGTACATATGTGTTTGCAGAGAGAAGGAATGGTTTTGGGAATATCTGTGGAGAAAGGCTTGTCAGTGTCTATGAGCAATGTGAAGGCAGCATTAATCTCTTCTGCAGGATAAACAGGCACACCAGGAATTTCGGGGTTTGAAGATTTGATTAAGAGTAATCCTGGCAGTTCTGCTAAAGATGAAAACTCCTCTCGAAGAGTTGCAGAGGTGAGTTCCACATGCTGGAGGACTCTCAGCAGGAAATGATGGTAATTCCATTAAAGCTCAGGATTGTTTTCTGCACTGTGTGCTGTCCAAGGTGTCCAGAGAGCCCTGATCCTGTGCTGATCACAGAACACAGAAACCTCACAGCAGAGCACATTCTGAGGGAGTGAATCAAGTCAGAGTTTGCAGAGACAACCTATGGCAAGAGTATGAACAGAATAGGTCTATGAACATGCAAGGGTAGAACACCTGAGTCCTAACTTGGGCATAGGGTGTTGATTTAAAAACACATGGTTATCACAAGCTTTATGAAAACATTTGCATTTTGTAGGAAAGATAACCTCGTAGAGTGCTTTCCTGGAAGCCAGGAGCTCTGAGTGTCAGCTGCAGTTCTGGCACATGCTGCCTCTAGTCCTGGATCAGGCTGAAGAAGCAATGCAGCTTCTCCTTGTATTTCATTCACCAGAGAGGGAAGATGTGATGGAAAGAGAGGAGCAGCTCTTGACAGTGTTCCACACCCTGACACAGTAGAAGCAGTGTGAAATCAGCCCATTAATGGCATCTCTGCCACTCAGAGCACCAAAGTTTTTCACATTCCTTCACAGCACATCAATGCTGAAAAGGAGGCTCAGGGGGGACCTTGTGGCTCTGCACAAGTCCCTGACAGGAGGGGACAGGCCCAGGTCAGGCTTTGCTCCAGGGAACAGGGACAGCAGGAGAGGGAATGGCCTCAGGCTGGGCCAGGGGAGGCTCAGGCTGGACACCAGCAGGAATTTCTCCATGGAAAGGGTGCTCAGGCCTTGGCAGGGGCTGCCCAGGGAGGTTTGGAGTGCCCATCCCTGGAGATGTCCAAGGAAAGCCTGGACGTGGCACTCGGGGCTCTGGGCTGGTGACAAAGTGGGGATTGGGCACACATTGGATTCAGTGGTCTTGGAGATCTTTTCCAACCTCAGTGACTTTTTTACCCTGGTTGAACACCAGCCCTCAGAAAAGGTTTTGTAGCCAAAAGTGGGGTTTATAGCCCAGCCTTGAACAGAGAGCAAAGGCACTGCCTTGGGGGCACCTAAATCCTGCTGCAGTTCTGGGGATTGTGCTGGGAGTCACAGAACTTCATCTTGTTGCAGCCATAGGTATATTTTTAGGATGGGAAAAAAGATAGAGAGCAAATATTTTATACAAATAGCTTGATTTCAGTTCCTCTCCTGAATATTTGATCACTCCTTTGGCCAGGCAAGAGGCCCTGTCAGTGCAGCTGAGCCCTGGGGATGGACTCAACCTGCTGGAAACACAGCAGAAAAGAGATATTCTCTGCTTAGATTAAGCTGCACAAATTGGAAGGGAGGGAGATGGAGCAATTTTTCACATAACCATAATTGTGTGCTAATTATATCATGGAAGGAAAGCAATTACCCAATTATAAGACAATGTATCACTCTATCAAAGGCAGTGCTTCGAAGGTTTATGTACTTTAAATTACTGTGACATTCCCAAGGCTCCTCTGTTTACACATTTGTCTCAACATCTTCTACCAACAACAGTACTATGACTAAAGCCATTAATTAATATATTCCCTGTGTCTTTGCAGAAGTTAGGGGGTCCTGTTCAGACTGAATTTATGCTGTTTTGTAAAGCAACTTGTTTTTCCTATTATAGTGCTAATGGCCACTCTGGGTCTGAGAACTGAGGGTAGATGAGGTTGGTTTTCTCCTCCACTCTCCTTGCAAATGTTTTGCTGTCAGTGTGCCCTCTGTAGCACTGAATTTTTGTGCCTCTCTGAACTTTAATGTGATTGTACTCCCACCTTAATGACAGTAGATTCTCCCATTATGACATTATTACTTCTAGGATTTCCAGAATGATTGAGAGGAAGATCTTGACCAATAAATCTATCTTCTTCTTCTTTTTTACCATCAATGGAAGAATACCTTGTTCAAAGACCAGAATTACCATTTTATTTGCAGTTAATTATCAATAGGGGTTTGTCATGGCATGTAAAACTGTTTTATACACAACACAGCAGCAATAATCAAGTTAGACAGCACAACAACCACAGAGAGCATTCAGTGACAGAGACTTGAGTGTGGTCTGTAAAAACCTTACCAGAACCCCCAGGGTGTGGTCAGATGGTGACTCTGCACAGAAGCTGAAATATTGGCATCTTCCAAACTGTCGTTGCTTTTTCTTGCACAATTGAACCTGCTGTAAACTACCTGGAAAACCCAGTAGGAAACAAGCTGTAATTTGCCATTATTTGTTCTTTAAATAGACAATTAAAATCCCATAGCACTGGGATTTAATTCCTTTTATCTGAAGACATCATCCTTGTCCCTCTTTTGAAATAAATCCCACTGGGGAAGTCATGTTGGATCTGCTAACAAACCTTCCCTGTGCATCCACCTCTGAGCCCCAAAGCACAGAAAATCACTGAGGGCACAGCACTGCTGCTTCCTCTTACAACCTGCTGCACCTTATGATGCATTAAACCTCAACTATTGCAGAATAGCTCAGGTAATGCCTATTCCTGGACCTTGGGAGAGGATGGATCCCCCCAGGCAGTGACACCCCCATAGGAAGAGGAAAGATTTCTCCAGGAAAAGGCTGGGAGGATTTTCTGCACACTCTTGGCCAACAGCAAATAGTCAGACCCCAGGTATAAATTTCCAGGGTGCCAGCATGGATCTTGGAGTGCTGGAACAGCCCTGCTCTGCACAGCCTCAGCTCTCAGGGAGATTTGGGGTGCAGCCCCCAGCACAGCACACTGCAATATGACTCCCTGTCACAGGAAAAACCAGGGAGTGCTGACTTATTCAGCAGTTTCACACAAGGACAGGCTTGACAGGTGGCACCAGAATGTGAGGTCTGTTTCAGATTCTTTCATTAATCTTTTGCAAACTTTAGTGGATTTTGAAAGGAACCATATTGACAGCACTAGAGGCTACACTGTTGCATTTATCTGTAAAATATCCATGGGAAGGGGCAATGATTACCTGCCTGCTAATTGTCCTGACTGAAAAGCATTCTCTTCTCTAGGATGTTTTGAGGGAGTGAGAATGAAGTTGACTTTTCAAATAATTTTCTCTGATTAGAGGTTCATTAGGGGTTTCTGAACTGTTTCCTCTTATTAAAAGGAGACTCATATGATCTTCATTGGAACTGCTTGTCAGCTATATGGCACCAATTTGTTCCATTTTTTTTTCTTGATTTATTTTTGATGCCTTTGGCTGGGTTTGTAGCTATTTATTTTGGATATTTATCAAAACCTGTTGGTATCTTGCCTTTTTTACCATTCTTTGAGCTTTATGATCTTGGTACAGTATTAAATTAATGGCTGGCTCACAAAAGGCACTATTCAAAGTGCTGATAATTGGCACCTCAACAAATATTCCCAGCAGAGGCCAAGGACCGGATAGTTTCAGAGATGGGATGACCATCTGCCTCTTCTTGGTGGTTCCTCATGGCTGACTGAGCAATATCAGCAAAGCTTGTCTGCTTTACCTTTCTTGGGGACAAGTCAAGGATTTCTCTACTACCCATCTGGCACCTGATCCTGACATTATAATCTTTATTATTTTTAAGATCATTTGTCTTCCTCCCCCACGCCTCCATGCCAAAACATTTCAATCTCCTGCTATTTATTTTTGTTTAAGTGGCACCGAGTGGAGACAAACCCCTGAGCTGCTGTCCCCTGGGATTTGCTCCCACAGGTGATGCCATGGCCAGCCCCGTGCCCGGATGCAGCACAGCCAAGGTGTTTGCCACCTCCAAGTCCCCAAGAGCTCGGTATCTTCCTTCCCTGCTCTGCTCTGATATTAATGCCTTGGCACATAAAAAATGCCAACAGATGCCATCAAGTGTAAAGAGACAGGTGGTGTCAGTGCGTCAGAGGAGGGACTTCCTCCAGAAAGATGGCACTTGCTGAGTTCTGTGGGCTGCCCATGCAAATCCTTCCCCGTGTGACACCTCTCTCCTTGTGAGACAGCCCTGATGTCCCTGTGAGCCGGCACGGTGCCACTCGCAGCCCAGCCAGAGCAGCCAGGGGCTGCACAAAACCAGGCTCCCCATGGCAGCTTGGGAAAGATGTTTCCTGCTGCAGCTCTCAGTGGGACACGGTGGGACGGGTCAGGGGTCCCAGCTGGGTCCCTGTCACTGCTCTGTTGGGTAAAGGGGCTGCATCCTCAGGTGACAGTAAAAGGTGGTGTGGCCAGAGCTCCTAAAGCCTTTGGTTTGGTGTTCTGCAGCTGCAGGGACTCTGTTGGGTCAGAGGTACAATGAGAACATTAAACACCAAATCCAGGTTCACTGGTCTCCCACAACCTTTTCACTCTTTCCTTCAGGCCAGAGGTTTTCTGTGTTACCTCCTACCTCGTCCTTATTTTGCTTCTTATTTCCAGTCATAAAAAGATTAGATGAGCTGTAAGCCCAGACCTCTTTTTCTTTGGCATCAAAATCCTTCAACAGATAATAGGCTTAATTCTCTAATATGGGCAGACAGCTTAATGAAACAGCTAATCCCCAGACAATGAAAAAGATTTTTTTTGTCTGTTTTTTTGTTATATGTCACTACTGACCTTTTATGTAACTCACCGTTATATCATCACTCTCGTGTGTTAGTCCAGAGCCCTGGATCCAATGTGGAAGATGTGGTTCTCTGACTTTTGTCTCCCTTATGGGTCAAGTGGCTCAAATCTCATCCTTTTAACAAATCAGTGCCAATGTAGGTGACCCTACTTTCCTCCTGTACCTGTAAAATATTACTATAAGGCTGTGTTATGTCACCTAGAGACCTTTTCCACAATCAGGACTGCGTTAATGCAAACACAGGAACATCACCCTCAGCTCCCAGTGCAAAATGTGTCACCTACTGAAATTGATTGGGAGAAGGCTAAAATCAGATAGCTTTGCTCTTACACAAATATTTGCCTTTCTAAAAATACTTTCAGATGACACTAAGACCACTGGTCTGTCAAGCTGTGATTAATTTTCTGACAGGATACATCAAGGGTGAGCTGCATGTCAGATATCCCCTGCCAGATCAGCCCTTGCACATCCCATTATGTCCAATAACTTCTGCCTGATGCTTTTCAGCATCTTTTCGTAGGCTAGAGGGTTCCTGACTTTGATTCCAGATATAAGAGCTGTTGGTAGTCTGACAGGGCTGTGGGCTGTGCTGTACTTGCCTTTTGTACATCCCTAGGAGAGCTGTCCTGCCAGACATGGAGCTACCAGGGGGTTGGGATGTAAGCAGAATGAATTATTTACACCAGCCGTGACTGAGTGCTCAAATATGTGTCTGCATGTTCTCTTGGAGCCAGTCTGCTCACAAGCTTTCACCAGCCCCACTTTTTTGAGCTTTTCTGAGTGCGAGGAGCAAACTCTGCTCAGTTTTTAGGTTCTTTCTTAACAACTACTGATTGCTTAAAGCTGAGGAGGGGCTCACTAGAAATATCATTAAAGGCAGAACCTGCCTGTGGTAGCTTTTCAGGGAGATAAAGGGCACTTCTCCTCTCCAGAAGGTCCCTGTTCCTTCCCAGGGATACTGTAATCTGTTGCTAAGGCAGTGGCTGTGCTGTAACAGAGTGTTCTCTCTCTCTCATTGTGTTTATGAGCAGGTGGAGCAGAAATTGCTTGGTTTCTACACAAATAGCTACAGAACAAATGTACCAAAGGAAATGGGAGGTGGGCGGGGAAGATCCACAACATGATTAACATGAAAATAAAAAAGATGTGAGAACATGGCATGTTTGAATAGTAAATATATAAATAAAGTTAATCGTTGAGCACCTTCTCAGCGTGAGCAGTCCCATTCACAGAGGATCAGACTAAACATCAGGAAATCATAATTTTATTCTTAGCTCTTCCAGCAGCCTGCTGAGTGCTTTCAGCCAAGGTACTTTCTGATTCTGTGCTTCAGTTTTTCCATCCTTACAGAGTGTCACTGATTCTTTGTAAAGACATACAAGAGCTGATGTAGAAAAATAGTGGGTGACATCTGGAATTTACTGTCACTAGAAGGAGGCATTTGGTGAAGCACTGGCAAGGGGTTTTTGCTAAAGATGAGTTCAGGAGCTCAGTAGTGAAAGAAACAGAAAGTATGCACCAAAGGAAAACTATTCAGTGGGGAGAATGCTTGTATTTCTCTTCTGTGTGATTTTACAAGGCCAGAGAAGTGGAACCCAAAGCCTCTGCAGCCCGTTTGCATCACGGGGCTGTGTCTGCAGACGTCGTTACCTTGACATTGGTGGAGCCCCTCGCTGGCAGCGCTGGCGGGAGCACAGCACGTTTTGCCATGTACCAGACACATTCACTGCAGAGCAAAACAAAGGCAGATGAAGTGAGAAGTGGGAGTCATGAATCATTTAAAAAGAAACAGCACACACAGAGCCCACTGTGAGAGGGGTGGGAGTGTCGTTGGGAGGGCTGCCAGCAGGTGAGGGCACAGTGCCACGGGCCAGGGCAGGGGCAGAGGGGTGGCACCTGCGTTTGGAAGCTGAGACAGGCACCTTCTCTCACAAAGCCTCCTCCTAACCTGAAATTAGGGCTTCCATGTCAGGTCAAATTAATTTCTCCACACTCCCCTCACAGATGCGGGGTTTGGACAGGTACAACCCATAGACATGGAGACTTGCACTGCTCTGGTGCCATGGGCCTGTGCCAGAGCCACCCACATCGTGCTCCTGGGAGGTGGAGAGAACCCTCTTCTGGCAAGGCTTTGTCTCTCCTTTGAATTTTCTCTGGGGCCAGATTCTTCCTTCACTCCCATGAGATTTACACTGGTGTGGCTTCAGTGATTTGCACTGAAAATCAGGAATCTCATCACTGCCTGCACTCATATTTGCTGATAATCATCCAAGAGGGGTTTGCACAACTCTCAGGCACGTGCTGGGGTTCTTGGGGCTGTCCTGTGCAGGAGCTGGATGATCCCAGTGGGTCCCTTCCAACTCAGGATATTCTGTGATCCTATGACAATGCAGGGCCAGCAGTTTTCCCTTCCCCTTCTCTCCTCTGCTCGCTCTCAGAGGAACTGCTCTTGTCCCATATTGCCCTGGGTTTGAAGCAGTGAGTTTTGCTCCTGGTGCCTTTAGAGGATTGTGTGTCGTTCTCTGGGCTGGATGAAACAGTGAGTCCTGATAAAAATGGGTCACTGGAATCAGTGCTTCTGTCATTCCCTTTTTTTTGAAACCTTAGGATATTAAAAGGTAATTCTTTCATCTATCCTTAAGGAAAGAATTCAAAGTTCTTGAAAGTCTGGGTTTCTGGGTTTTGGTTTTTGTCCTGAAGTACGTCCTGGAGTTCCTGTTCCCAGTACAGCAGCCTGGGCAGGGATCCTTTGGCTTTCTTCCCACATCAATGCCTTCTCCTGGATGCTGAATTATTCAGACTTTGCAGGATATTGGAAAGGATTTTTCTTCTTTATTAGCAGGGGATTAATAACAATTACTAATTTTGAAATTCTGTTGTAGCTTATCTGATATCTTCTCGGGCACTGAGCAAATTTTGAATTCCATGTTAAACTCTGTAGAAATACTCATTGTCCACATGGGGCTCTTCCACCAGAAGTGATGAATGTGTCATCAAAATTATGAATCATTGTTAGGAACAGTCTGGGCCATCAGAGACTGCCAGGTCAGTGGTTTTTAGAGGGTTTAGATCACAAGCACACTGTGAGTATTCCTGCATCATAAATAGATTGTAAAGCTTTAGTCATTTAGTTATTGCAATGGGTGAAAATGAAAACTGGTAAAAGAACATTTAAAAAGAACCCAGCTTGAGTCATCACAGAGGACCTTTGTCCCACAGAGTGAAGTCTAGGGGAAGTCTTAGCCTCAAATCTTTCATTCTCAGTAAATATAATGTGTCTACCTTGCTTTTGGTTTTAATCCCACTTTAAAACAATTTACTGTATTTTGCCAACTATAACTATAAGTTCACGCAAAAAAACATGCTGAATTTCACAGAGTTTATATAGTTAAAATAAAATTACTTTCTGAATTCATAGGTTTAAGTGTTGAGTTTTATTTGAAGTGAAAGAAAGCAGGCTACCAAAATGATCCAATTTCCCTGACATACTGTAGAAGCAAATAGGAAAAAAAATCAAGTCACTTAATGCAAAAGAAAAAAAATCCAAAAAAACTAAAAAAAAACCCAACTGCCAAGACAACATTTTTAACACTTACACCAGACAAACTGTTGGATTTCAAATTGGCAAACAGTCTGTTATGACAGTCCTGTGATGGAGCAATTCATAGAAAGAAAACTATCAGGAAAACTCCACTCTAAGCAAGTGGGGCTTCTAATCAAGAGATGGTGCCACTCAAATCTAGATCAGAAAGGAGTCACAGAAATAAAAGATTTGTTCCACAGTGCAATTTGTGTGGGTAGGACCAGTGCCAGGGTGGAATCCCAAAGGCAGGGAGGTGATTTAAACCAGAACTGAGCAGTGCTGCCAGTGCCAGCCCTTGCACAGGTTTATGGGCTCTTGGCTGATGTGGTTTGGCACTTTGCAACCTCCAGTGCTCTTGAAAAATGGAGGGAATTCAATCATTTCAATCAATTTTCTGATCCATCCTGCATTCTACAACCCAGAGAACCTCTTTGGGTAGCCTTGAATAGTTGTTTCATTTCAATATCCCCTCACTTGAGAGCCCGTGGCTGCATTCCTGAATCTGTGAGTGATGGACTCTGCAGTGCAAGAGTCAGGGGAAGAATCCTGACACCCATTTCTTTCAAGCTTTCCCTTTGCTTAAAATACCTCCAGGTATTTCAGGAATTGGGCTTTTTTTTAAGTTCAGTATTGCCAATCTTATACTAATAAAGGCATAAGCCTGTACTTCAGAATCCTGAGTGGCATAATTATGACTGTAAAAATAGAACACTTTTTCATAAAGGCTGAGGTATTCAGATGACATTCAAGCAGCTGCATCTTCAAGAGAAATAGCACATATTAGGGTATTGCTAATAAAATTGTAAGTACTGGCAACACAGTGCTTCATGTAATCACAGTCCTCGGGATTTGTATTCCCTAGAGGAATTCCTTTGGACTGACACAACCCCCTGCATTCAGTACATCTAAAACAGGCCAGTTTGGCACCTGCTGGCCACCCAGTGATGGTGACACCAGGCTCCAGTTTGGATCTGGCTTTTCCTTTCCTCACAGACTTTCGGTGTCGCCTTGGGGAAAATCAACTTTTAACCTCCACTGCAGAGCACTGGGAGGAACATCCTGGTTCTAGGCCGGGGTTATGGACACACTGGGCTCTATCTCCCATGGGGACAGAAAGGAACTTTACCAAATTCCCCAGAATTTAACAGATTCTGGTAATGTTCTTCGCAGCCCCAGCTTTAAAATAGGAGAGAAAGCACTGCCTTGTATCACAGAAATGTTCAGAAAATTAAAGACTTTGAAGCAGTTTGAGATCTAATCAGAAGTGCTACAAAGTGTCGTTAATTATGGTTAATTTGTTCTCTGGCTGTACGCAATTTTTAGCATGAGGTTCTCTGATACAATGATAATGAGGACTAAACAGGGATCTTAATGTGATTTCTGTGATTGTCGGCATGAACTTCACTTGCCATCTATTTCCAGCAAAGTGTGCATAAAATTAACCATCACAGCAGAGAATATTCAACGAGACATATTGGAACAAAAGCTTGAACTGATGCTTATAATTGTGGTATTTTCTTAATGAGTGACAGGTGCTCTGGTTGACGTGACATTCCCACAAATCTCTTTTTCATTCAATAGGTTGATTCACAAAACCGTGCCCTGTTTATGTAACCAAACAAGTGGGTTAAGAAAAAAGAACCTGGGCTCTGCTTTTCTCCTTAAACTTTTTTTTCCCTGTTGTTGCTGAACAGCAGCAAGACTGCCTGAACTTTAAATCACTTAAATGGCTGTGTTACACCTACAGCTGAATGAATAATTCAGCTCCCAGTCACTGTCTGAATTTGATAGGAAGGAAAGGGGAGGGTCCCCACGGGACTCAATGTGTGAGCAAGGGGGAAGGGGAAGGCTAATTAATTACACATTTGCAGTGGGGAATACTTTAAAAGAATCCACTTAAGTACTGTTTTTTTGTTACATATTGCTGATCACAGCTGAGAGCATAATACCAAGGCAACCATATTCCTGAAAACTTAACTCTTTGGGGCCTGTCCATGACAGGAGGGGAAAAGAGCCCAATCCCAAACCCAGCCTTGTGTTTCATTAGATAAATGCTTCAACTAAGGAATGATTCACCACCTGCTGATGTCACATTCATTTCTGGTGCAATTGCAATGTGAATTTCTTTTTTTCTCCATGTTATTTTCAGAGATTTTCTCTCTGAAAGCAGTGCTGAGCTGGCTGCCTCTCCCGGGGCGTTGAGGCAACGTGGTAGTATTACCATTGACACCAAGGATGCAAATTATTTTTCTCTTGGCACAAGGAAGATTTTTGCTGCCAAGAGAACGATCTCTAGATTAAGCTTTTTTTAAATACTGTAAACTATTTTGGTAGTAGCAAATTACTGTGACTTGGTGTACGTGATCTCTGACTATTTTTAAGGCCCCTGTGGCAGAGCTGCAGAGCCTTCCCCTGGACTTGTACGGTCATTTTGGGAAGGAACCCAGGCCCCTTTTATAGCCAGACCATTCCCATTCTCTGCACAACAAACACCAACTGCAGTTGGAATTGATTTATTTCAAATAGCTCTGGAATTATCTCTCTCTAACAAAAAACTGCCAATTCCGAGGCGATGTTTAATGACTGCTTTTGTTTCATATTCCCACATGGGGTTTTATTCTTTGTCGTTTTCTTCTCTAAAAATCGAGCAGACTTTGATCCTCCATTGCTCTGCATCATTAGTGAAGGAACCAGCCTCCTAAAAACCTGCTTTATTCCATTGCAAAGTTGGTCATGGCACTGGATGTGTTTGGGAAGATGGTGATTATTGAATACTGGTGCATTTTGAGGCACTCCAATATCCAGCTGGGAAGAACAGTTGGAAATTTACTGCCACAGGTCTGCTCCCCTTCCACCATCCACTGCTGTATCTCCACAGTGGTTCCATGCAGTGCAGCCACCTCACAAGGCTGCAGGCTGCTACCCCTGATCCGTGTCAGCTCATTGAAGAATCATTTCCTAAGTTTTGCAATACTAGAATTTATTACAACTGTTACCTACACCTATGGAGATGTGGCAGTTCCCAAATAATTTCCCTTCTGTCTCCCAGGGTGGGCTCAGCAATTTGTAAAATGTTTCAGAGCCCTTTGAGTGAAAAGTTTAAATGTTTTGGTTTAGATCCTCCAGTTCACGTGTAACATTTATTGCAGACATCAGGGAGAAGGAGAAGTGTGGGCCTGGGCCTCAACAAAGGCTTTAGGAGATGCTGTAACATAAAAGTTTATAAGAATGCTCAGAGTAATTTAGTTCTGGATTAAAATATAGCTGGCAGGAGAGATGGGCAATTACCTACTCTTTAATACAGACAGGGAATGCATTCTCCCTCCCAGCTATTATTGTCCATACCTATTATTTCAGAACCACTGGACACGGATGTGCCTCGCTGAGGCACAGCTTCCACAATGAGGTCACCTGCAGCTTGGAAGTACAGCTGTTCCCCTTGCCTTCATTTTTAATTCATGGGCTTGTTGTGGGTGTTAGTTTTTTTTATCTGCTGTTTATTCTGCAAGCCCCTTTTGGGCACATTGATGCCTCCAGCAAGCTTTGTGTGCCAGGGAATTATGGGTCCAGAGATTCTGCAAATCTGCATCCCAGCCAAAGCTTTTGAAAGCTGCTTCTTTTGAATGCCATGTATTCTGCTCACATTCCTTCTTTCCTTTCTGTCTCTCTCTCTTTTCCTCTTTTTCCCCTCTATTCCCTCCCTTTCCCTCCTCTTTCTCTCCCTCTCTCTCTCTCTCTTACTCTTCATTTTTCCCCTTCTATCTTTCCTAAAGATTAGATGATTTCCTGCCTCCTTCCCCCTTTTTCTTCCTTCTCTCTCTTTCTCTTTTCCTCCTGCCTCCTCTCCCTTTCCCTTTCTTTTTCCTCTCTCTCACCCAGTGATCCCCCCAGTAATGATGGGAAACTGCACTGCAGAGTAAACAACTTGGCTGGGAGGAGGACGAGGGAGCTTTCCACTCCCTAATAAGATGAGCTAGAAACCTCTCCACGGGGTGGTCGAGACTATTCACTGCAGCCTGTCTGTGGACTGATGTCTGCAGGATTCCAGGGGCTCTAAATGCCCACTGGAGAAGGTGTTGTGCCATTCAGCTCCTCCATCCCAGCCCTGTGATGTCTGGCTCATTTCTCCATCTGCAGGGATAACATCCTTCCCTTCTAGTCCTTTTTTCCCCCTCACTCCCTATTTTATTTTTAAATATTAAAGCTCTCCGGGTTTCCCCAGTAAATCAGTGTGTGTGTGAAGTGCTGGTTACTTGTAGCTGGAGGCTGTTTTCCCCCTCTGATGGACTGTGAGCATTTTGTCTAAAACCGTCTCTTCTCTCCATCCCTCCTCCCGTCCCTCCTCCCCCGCCAGCCTCAGCGAGCTCAGCTGCACATAATGACATCCAATCTGTTCAGGAAAAGAAAAAAACAGGAGGGGGAGAATATTTCCCTTTGATTTATACAGAAGCTGAGTTGGCAGAGAGCTCAGCTCAGGGGTGGGTGGAAGGGGAACCAAAAAGCAAATTTGTGATGCATGGGCACACTCTCCCCTGGGGTGGTGCCAGCCAGCACAGCAGCCAAAGCCGCCGGAGAAGCTTTGCAGGTTCCGTGTGTGCGCCCAAGGCATCCTCCTTCCCAGCGTATCACCCTCGCCATGCAAACACACCCCCACAGTCTGGGGTTAATTTAATTTTAAAATGACATTAGAGATAACACAGGCCGGCTCATTAGCACCAGACAAAACACACAGAGCCCTGCGCAAAGCCAGGCTCAGGCTCAGGGAGAGGTCAGCAGCCCGGGGCTTTGCTCATTCCAGCACTCAGCCCCTGAGCCGGGCTCAGCTCTTAAGTGACAAGGACAGGGCTGGGTTCAGGGGGGAAAGGATCATGGAAAAAAGGGAAGAGAATCTTGTGCTGCAGTTCAGGTGCTGGACTGGGATTGTCTGGTGAAAATCCTAATATCAGGTCAAGGCAATCGTATGGATTTGTATCACATCACAGAGGATCTTCCCAAGCACTTTATACCACATCTTCCATTCACTTAAGGCAACATATGAAAAGGAATCCAAAGAAGCCCTGGTGCTCTATCTGAATGCTTTGTGAGTGGTTATGAGTGGAATGGACAGCACAAGGTCGATGCAGGAGGTGTGGGCTGGTTCCATCAAGTCCTGAGCAAGTACAAGAATCTCCCAGTCCATAATCTGATGTCTCTGCACCCCCCCACTACAATTCTGGGTGTGTCTCCTGGACAAAACTGAGAAAAAAATAATGAATGCAGTACTAATTTGCCACAGTTTATCTAAGATATAAAATATGGAATGGAAGCCTGATTTTGTGTCTCCTGGTGATGTTCAGAAATACCTATTCAACTAATTATGATTTGAATGGCATTTCACTAATAACACCCTGGGTAAGTTGTGCCATAGGGCAGGGTGATGTGCAGGGAAGAGAAGGTGCTGCAGACCCCAGCTGTAATGAGAATGACTGAGGATGGGGGGTGTTTTACAGGACAGGCCCCATCCACTCGGATTCATTGAACACATCCCAGCTAAAATGGCACTTCAGCCTAGTCCAAGGCCATGGGGAGGGATCAGCACTGGCAAATGAACTGGATGTGAACAGCAGGATCCAGATTGCCATAGAAATTACCAGTGCCTGCTGTTATTAGGGATTGAACCAGCTGACCTGACAATAATTAACAGACAGCTCAGTGGAAGAGGGTCTGTCTCCTTTGGAGAACCAGCCCCAAAGCCCAGCTGTCCTCCATGAGCCCATACCCTGCATCCTCTGGCAGGAGAGAACCTTGGAATGCCCAGACATTTAAAGCCCAAACTGATGTGGGACCTTGGTGAGATGTGAGCACACATCTGCCCAGCCAGGGTGTGGAGGAACAGAGCAGGAGCAGCCGTGTTCCAGCAGGCATTGTGCCCTGCAAGGTCACTTGTGACTGACACAGAGAGGCAGTGCCAGCACGGGCACATGGGCTGGGCTTTTCCTGGCTCAGCCCCACCTGTGGACACGAAGCCAAGCAGAGCCAGGGCTCCCAGCCTGCAGCACACTCAGCTCTCCACAGGCACTGCTGAGCTCCCAGGTTAAAAGGCTTCGTGCTGCACTGAGCAGCAGTGGCTGCTCAGTTCCTCTTGCATTCGTGATCCTGGTGTTTCTTTTCTCAGTGTCTCTGCTCCAAAGGACTCAGCAGATCCCACTGCATTTCAATATTTAATTCATAATCTCCACAAGGGTAGGTGAGCATTCCTATTCTCTAGGTGGGTCACCAGGGCATCCAGAGGTGACACAGTTTATCTAAGAGATAAAGTATGGAATGGAAGCCTGGTTTTGTGTCTCCTGGTGATGTTCAGAAATACCTATTCAACTAATTATTATTTGAATGGCATTTGTAAGGCTCTGGGTCAGGCCCCAAGAACTTGGCCACTCTGCAGGTAAGCACAGCCAAGCAGATGTTGTGAATTTAGCTCTGGACAGTTCTGGGCATGAAAGTCAGTGGGGCAGGGGATCACACCTGGCAGACATGAATGCACAGACTGACAGAAGAGAATAATTGAGTCAATTCCATTCTATAGGCTTCACTTCATTGTTAGCAATTTGGAATATAAACTAAAGGATTAAAAAAAAGTCAAGACTGCTATGATGCTAGGAGCTAAAACACCCAGATTTGCAGCTGAAATAAATGTACAGGATGAGACAGAGGGTGGGGAAGACACAGATATTCCGAGCTCTGTCCCCAAGGAGATGGAACCAGGCTTCCCTGGGTGTCCAGCCAGGACCACATGGCTTCTCAGCTTCCATCTCAAATCCTCCTTTCTGTTTGTCTCTTTTCTCTAGTGCATTCTGCTGGTTCAGGGTGGTTGGGGGCTGGAGGTGGCTCTAAGCCTGGCTTTGGGGAGCAGAGCAGCCTTGAGCTCAGCACTTACAGTCACTCAGTCCCCCAGTGCCTCAGCTCCTGTTTCTGCTGGCACCTGTCCTGGGGACACTCTGTCATCTGCAATGTCCTGGGGGACCCAAGCCAGTCCCTGCCAGATGGCCTGTGGCCAGAACTGCTGGAAAACTCAATCACTGAGGCAAAGCCCTTCTATTTTACCCCTCACCACAGGCACCCAGTCTCAAAACTCATTTGGGTGCTAATTAAAACCCTGGTCCCAAACTCTCCCCTCTACTCTTTTCCAGTTCTTCCCCTTTCAGTCTTCAGCTCTCCCCTTCAGTTGCAGGGTGAGAAATTAGTTTCCTACATAGGTCTGTGTGTGTGTGCATCTATAAATAAACAAACCAATATTCTGGTAACTGAATTGTACCCTCCCCTTCCCTGCCTCAGGAGCATCTTGTTCCCATCTCTCTCCAGCAGAACAGCGAGCCAGAATGAAATGCCTGATTCCTAGTAAGTACTGTCAGCACAGCAGCTGGGGAGAAGAATATCTGAGGGAAATGCACGAGTGCACTGGCATTTATTTATTTCCTGGGGATATTTATATAGCACAGACCTCCGAGCACAAGTGCACTTGATGTTTCTGACAGTGAAGGAGGGGAAATGAGATTGGAACACCGGCTGCACCGTGCAGTTTTTGCTCCCAGAACTGCCAGGGATGGCCCCCAAGGCTCTGAAGGTTACTGGGATTGAGTCCTCATGTCTGACTGCTGCGAGTGGGAGGCACAGAGCCACCAAGGCTGGCACTAGAACGAGATTAACTGCAAGCCCTGATTTGACTATCATGCTATTTTTTCTCTTCTAGGAAAAGTCACTGCAAAAGGGTAGTGTCACCATTTGTCAAAAGTACAGTTTTTTCTTCTTTACTAAGGCAGAATTCCTTGGCTTCCCTGGGATATTTGCCTGAGCAAACAGTGAGGGAAGCCTAAATCGGGTTTTAATTGTCCATGACTTGCAGTTTCTGAACTTTCCCAGCTCATTCCTCCCTAATCACTAAACATCCCCATGCTCCCATTTCCTGTAAACTTTTCAGAGTGTCTCTTTCCACTTCAACTTTCCATGTTCTAAAGAGTCAAGGTCCAGCATTGAGAACTGGGTACGTGACAGCAGCACAGATCCCAGTGCCAAACTGCAACTCCTTTTCCTGAGCATCCGTCTGGCCCTGCACTCCCAGGGCCAAGGGAAACTGCTGCCCCAGACCTGTCTGCAGGAAAGCAGCACCTGTGGTGTCACCTTGGCTCATTCTTGGTGCACACCAGAGCCAAGGCTGCTCCCAGCGCCAGAGAACTGCCTGCAGGAACATCCTGTGTGTGCCTGGGGGAAGAGGGAGAGGGAGGAAGAGGAAGGGCTGGGTTAGTGGTCATGCAAGAGGCTTCCCAACATGCTGCCTTCATCAGAGGGACATGCTGAGTAATTAACAGCCAACAACGCCAGACAGGGGAGATCTTTGTTCCTGTTTGGAGGGCGAGGGCTATGGGAGAAATTAGGAAGCACGGAGATGGGAGCAATTTGGCCTCGTTCCACCAGTACACACTGCTTTATTAATAGGAGCTGCACATGTTCCTGAGCTGTGGAGCCAGGCAGACACTGCAGGGGCTGGCTCCTGGCTGCTGTCAGGCAGTGATTTACCAGGGGCCACTCGCTGCCCTGCCATGAGGATGTGATGGAAGTGAACAAGGAACAACTGTCATGAAGTTGTTCCAAGCAGGAATTTATTTGCTAAGAACTGGTCTTTTAGCGTAGCTTTTTCCTAAAGCTGTTCAGACTTAGAGGAGCTCTAGGCAGATGACTTGTCTGCAGTGTTATTAAAATGCTCAGTATTCCTTCTTCTGTTTAGGAGCTGCCATTGTGGAAAGAACACTTCATATCCTACTTGTCTTTTCTTCACAGCTGACGTGCACCCAATTGTTTCTGTAATTGAGATAATCTGTACTCTGTTCTCATTAGATTATTCCTACCCACAAATATTCTTCATATGTCTTCAACCATGAAATGACCTGCTATAACACCAGCTGTCCCAGTGAGCCCACTGGAACTGGTGTTTGCATGAGTAAGGCTTAGAGCACTTGATCCCAAGCTATTTAGACTTTAGTCACTCAGTTGCTGTCTGGTCCTACAGGGAGGAGGGATGACTGTGTACAGCAGAGCAAGCCAGGAACATTTGATTCACCATCACAGATTCTTTTGCCCATGTCTGCCTATTTGATTTAAAAATATATACATGCCAAGGGGCTTGATATGTCTCTTGTGCCCCATTTAGCATCTGCTGAGCGTCCCGGAGCAGCCTGCAGTGTAACACAAGTCACTGGAGGATAGATTTGATAGAGGCAAAAAACAAAGCAATTGATACCCTCAGGCTCCAGAAATCTTCAAACTGATTCTTGCTGACTATAGGCAACAAAGCAATTCATGGCAACGTGGTTGAAAGTTCCTTTTATTTCAAAGCTGCTAAACTCTCCCTGGCACTTAAAGTCACTTTTCATAAGGCAAACCCAGTGAGCTTGCTGGGTTCCCAAGATCTCAGCCCCAGGAAGCCTTTAACAGGAGTCAAAAGAGACATTAAGCACTGGGGAGGAATCAGGGAGACATAAAACAGAAATTAGGGTTTAACATGGGGCCGTGGGGAGCTCAGTAAAGAAAAGGCAATTTTTTCACATGTTATTTCCCTCCTGTGCATCTCCCTTTTGGTCAGACCTTCAGCAGAGCTTTTTCTGTGGAAGTGGCCCACTTTGCCCAATGAATGAAGTGCACTCTGCAGATGGGAGCTGGGGTGTTTGGAAGCGGGTGTTTGGAAAGTGGTAGCCAGATTATTTTATTTTAAGGCTCTATTGCAGCAAAAGGCAGGAAAACAGACAGGGGGAGAGTAGTGAGTGGTTCACTGGCACCGATTGTCTACCACAGCAGGTTCAGCACTTCGATTTGAGTGACTTCTCTCTCCAGATGGTTGGTGGGAGCTGACTACCCAGATCTTTGCATAGCATGCTCCATAATGAAAACGTATGGCATCACTTGCTATCTTTTAAGAGCTTTTTTCTTCAGCCCAAGTATAGCTCAGTGTGTTATGGATCCCTTCTCTGCCTGATGCAGAAAAATCGGGTCCCTGTCACCCGCCCAACCAGGGACTGGGAGCTGGGAGTTCCTGTGCTCGAGGCAGACTCACTCATGCTTTTACAACTGTATAATCCCACGACGATGAGGAGTAGTCTTCCAGCCACGGGGAAATCAGTGGAATGGCCCCAGTTTTCCAGATCATGTTGCTACTTTGCATGCTTTTGTCTGACCTAAATATTCAGTATAACTAGTGGTTCATAGCACCACACTGATTCTATGGGAACTGAGAAATTCTAGTAATCTAAAGAAAGTACATCTGTGTCCTCTCACAAAGCACCAGGGATTTGATAAATGGGCTTATAGAGGCACCATCTTCAGAAATGCTAGATTGACATTTCCAGCTATTACAGGGTGGAAACCACTGTCTGGCTTTTCCAGCAGTGCAGGATGATCTTACTTGCCCAACAGCACCTTCTCATTTTGTTTGAATAAGGATCAGAACTATCTTTTTCTGAGTTCTGGTGCCAGAACAAACTACTTCCCTCAATACTGTAAAACAGAGAAAAAAGTCAAATAGGTCTTGCTCCAATATAAAATACAAGCTGTACTTCACTGTAATTTGGGGTCAGATAAAATTATCCTGTACCCATCTTTCCATGTATCAGTTCCCAGGGACATTTTGATATCTTGCCCAAAGCGCCCAGGTCACTATGCCCTGTCCATGTTCAACACAGAATTATTTCCGTAACTTCTATTTCCATAAGTTCTATAACTTCATTTTCTGCATATGAAAACCCACAAAGCTGCACTCTTTAATGTGTCCCCAGAGCCTTTGAAGTTGTCTAGTGGCCTTGTTTTTTTGGGTTTTTTTTCTCAATGGCATCAGGATTTTGCATCTAAATCACAAGGCAAACCTGGGTTTGATTGGATTCTGCTGACTCCTTCCCAGGCAAAAGCAAGTCCAAGCTCCTCAGCAGCCACTCTCGTGCTCTGCTTAAGCTCTGCTTGTCACACATGATATGTGTGACACACTGGATTCCCTTTGTTTCCCCCAACTTTTGATTTTCCATCTGAGACGTGGAGTGAACTGGGAAACACAATCAGTGAGAAGAATATACAGGAAATGGAAGCCATAAACAAAACTGACTGGTTGAGTCTCCCTGAGGTCTGGAGTACAGTTGTTGAAACAAAGCACTGGTGACCCCAAAAGATCTGAAGCTAAACAGAATCCTTTCAAGATGGAAATGTGGGACAAAGATGGCAGAGACGAGTTGGTAATGGCCTCATCTTTTCTTTTGTAGGCTCTATTCCAGATGGAGCTTTAAAATAACAGCAGCATGTTGGACCCACACAAGGGCAGGGCTCAGAGTTCATCTTCTGTGAGACTCATGATGGGATTTTGTCTTCCTAAACCTGGAGAATTGCCTTTTAAAGATCCAAACAGTCAGGGCTGGAGGCATCTTACCACAATAATTCAGCTGCCATTTCAGGACTAATAAATACAAACCTTTATAATCTATTTCTGAGGCATATAAAAAGAAGAAAATACCTGATGTTAATATCTACGATGGGCTTCAAAAGAGACACTGCTCTTCCTAGTCACAAAAATCAATAATCCTCTGTAAGTGTCCAGATTTCAGCAACCAGAAGCTCCAGCCTTCACCCATTAGCAGGAGGGAAACAGGGAAATGGTGTTATTCTCACAGCAGGGTATAACAAGGGGATATTACATGTATTTCTCAATGAGACATCCTTGGTTTTGAACTTTGGAAAATCTGGATGCTCCTCAGAGATGTTAAAAAGAAAAGGTTTGGATTCTGGTTCATGGTGTAGGTGCTAAGCCAGCTTGAAAATGTTGGCATCATCACCAAATGCCAAAGTTCACCACACCTAGGTAAATTGAGCTTTTTGCTGCAGGGTGGTCAAACACTGGAACCAGTTTCTCAGGCAGACTGTGGAGTCTCCATCCTTGGACATGTCCAAAATCCAACTGGACATGGCACTCAGCAAAGTCCTGCCCCTGCCTGAGCAGGGTGTTGGACCAGGAGATCCCAACCTCAATGATTCTGTGATAAACTCCATCCTTGTTTTGTGTCATGATGAGAATTTCTATGTGACTCAAAAATTCTTCAATTCTAAGAATTTGAGAGCCTTAACATTAATTTAAGTGGGAGTGAGATCAAATTCCAAGATGTCAGGGTGGCAGAAAGCTCTTTATCTCATAAAGCTCCTGGGCACCTTTTACTGGAATTAACTCTGGGCTTTTTCCCTTCAGATATTCTCCAGCCTTTGCAAAGGAAACTGCAGTAACAAATCAGATTCTGCAGTACAGCATTTTAAGTCCTGAAGCAAAATTCAGCAGTTTTAGAGGGACAGCATAAAAGGGAATGGGGCGGGGGAAGTGGGGTGGGAAGTATTTATAATCCCTTTAATATTTTAAAATTTAATTATATCCAAATTGGGTTAGCGAGACTGACAAGAATACTGCATCTAAAGCATGGAGCCCAGAGGCAGCATTGGAAAATGAGAGGAGAAATTAATAATAAAAAACTCCTATTGCTTCAAGGCAGCAGACTGGAACACTGACATTCCATTACTCCGTCTGTCTGCTGAATTCATTTAGCATCTGTGGCCTAAATAGGCTGGTTTTAAAGAGGCATGCTCCAGTTTTCATGTTGGCAGGAGGTGGGGGTTGTCAGAGGATTTTTCTTCCTTGAAACCTGTCTGGGGAAGGCACATCAGGCTGTGGTTAATAGGGGAGAGTCCCTCTGACCTCCCAGCAGTTGTAGTTAAGTGATACCTTGGAGGGTTCTGTAAAGCCCTCCAGAGTGGGGGCTGCAGCACTGGGGGCACTGCAGCTCCATTTCCCAGGGCAGAGCAGGAGCAAGGATGTCGTGCATGGAATTGCAGCCTGGGGTTTAACTCTGTCAAGGCACGAGCTCAGCCCTCACTAAGTCCAGCCATTTCCAGCAGCTCTGAATTAAAAGGTGTATCAAGGTATTAAAGGGAATATCACAGAATTAACAGGGCAGACTGGGAAATGTTCTCCTTCTCTGAACCCCCAACACTGCCCAGCAGCTCCTGCCAGAGCCTGTGTCCCCCAAAACTCCCAGTTCTCCCTCGGGATGCTCCTTCCAGCTGCCAGCTCCATCCCAACCTTTGGGAAGGGCAGAGACAGTCCCTGGGGCAGGGTGGCTGCAGTGCCCAGGGAACCCACACAGGGAGAGCCCAGGAGGGGGAGAAGGGAATGATTCTCCAATTTACTCCCCAGAAACCTACAAGTGTTTCACTTTTGGGTATTTTCTGAAACATCTGGATACCAGGAGGATAAAAGGTACCAGTGTAACCTCCCAGTAAGATCAATTGTTTAAAGCTTTCTGTGTATTTCCAGTCTTTTTGGCTTCCTTCCCAAGCTTACAGAAACAGGTCTGTGACTTTCCTTGGAGTAGAATATAATGTATTCTGTGTAGTTTTATTTTTTTTTGTTTCCATTTTATGCAAATAAACTTTTATTCCCTCTCCCCTGATTTATCATCTTCAAGGTCTTTGTGTAAATTATGCAGAAAGGAAAACCATGGATTTTATGGAAAGTCATATAGAAGCTGTTAAAATTGGCCTCTTCTCCTCCTCCTCATTGTTCTTTGCTCTCACTGTGGATTTTATCAAAAGTTTTTATCGAGTTTAATGGAGATTACCCAACAGACAGAGACATGATAAAAAATTTTATGGATGCAGCCAACCATGAAACACAGCCGTGCTTTTTGATTTCAAGCATGTAGGGTCTTACCCAGCAAGAATCTCCCAGCTACCTGCAAAATCCAAGTTTTCTGAAGTGTTGGCTGGTGGAGAATGACTTTCCCCAGGAAGGGAAGAGGGAAGGTGAGACCCTCTGCTTTCTTCACATCATGTGCTGGGAGAAAGAGCTCATGAACTGCCCAGAGCTGCTGTCAAGGAGATGCTGCTGATTCCTGAGAAAATTTAATAATATTTTGGACATGAAGAGAATCCTGCCTATTGTCATCCAGCCATAACCAACACTGACACAGGCACTCTCCACCAAAACAACTCTTGCCCTAAAAATGTAACCACAGTTTTAATCCTTTCACTGCCATTTTTTTTTCCATCACTGAATACCATCATTGTCTCCTTCTTTGGTCACCTTCTGCTTGATTCCACAGTCACTGAAGTCAGAGCTAAATTGGTTTAAGAATGTGTAAATACTGCTTAATGCTTCTTGATATCATTTCCAGCCTCCACCTTGGCTGCTCCTACAAACAGGTACTCTGTAAACTTTCTTGCTTTGTCCTGAATTTGTTATTTATGCTTCCAGGAGGGCCATCTTCTTTTTGTTTTTGCATTTCAACAGAACTGAAAGTAAATACCTGGCTTGCATCTTCCCAGGCACATGTGCTGCAGGGAAATCTAACCACTGGAGAGCTGCTTTTAAAGAGTTGTGTTATTCCTTCTTCCTCCCATTAGGCAGCAGTCCAGCCAAATTTACCTTTGCTTTGACTTAAACATATTTCTTTTCTAGTCTTTTTCTACAGCAACAGTCTGGCCTTAGGCAAATCTCCTGGGAGACTTGGTTAAAATGCACCTGTGCTACACAGGCAAACAGATATTGCAGAGTTGCTGGTGCTCTCTCTTGGCCAACACTGTAATATTTCACTGGGGCTCTTACGGGATTCGTCTCCATCACAAAGGAAACGTCCTGTAGTGTTGAAAGAGGACTTAATTTCAGTTATCATTATTTCATAGAATGAGAACTGTACAGCTATAAATCACCAGAGAATTTTCTGCAGTTTTCATTGAATTCTTTCTGCTTTAGGCTTACCACTGTTTCTTCCAACTCACAGCCTTTTCTGCTAAGCTTCCTTCCTTCTTTAACTGCTCACTTCTGCCTTTCCTTTTTTCTCTATGGAAATAAATAAGTCCCAATTAGACCACTGCCCAAAGATACCAGGTTGCTCATCATCATTTTCCCTTTGTTTATGTATCTTCATGGCCAGTGCCTGCCTTGATAACAAACAATTCTGTAATCACATCAAAACTAGCAGGCATAGACCTATCTTTGATGAGCATATGCAGATTCCTGTTAGAGATGTGTTTATTAATGGCAAGCATAAATCATTGGTTGGTGTGATTTCACTGACTTGTATTTAACTTGCATTTGACAGGTTCCATCCCTTTAAGAACTTTTCTTCAGGGAGTAGCTTAGTTCATTTTTCTGAAGAGAAGCAACGACCTCCCCCAGGTTGTTTCTTGACTGAAGTAATTGCTGTGACTCCTCAGGTCCCAGACAACCAACAGATAATTAGTTCCAATTAAGTTCTCTCACAGGTGCTTACAAAATTGCCATTTGGAAGCAGCAGGTTCTCCTAGAAGGTGAACTGAATAGTGGGGAAGGGAGCACCAAAGATCAGAGCCAAAGGAGGATCAGTCCTGCTGTGGTGCTGCTTTTGGCTTTAGCAGGGGTATGTACCAACTATGTTTTTACTTTTAGACCTGGGGTTGCTCAGTGCAGGTCCTTGTTGGGCTTCTTTCATTCTTTTAAAAGGCAAGGGGAAAAAAAAGGGCAAGCAAGAAGTAACTTTCAAATGGCCACTGTGTGAGAGCTGTGCTGAGGAAACCCAAGGAACCCACAGCACCTGAGCTCTGCCACAGAGGCAGGAGCAGCCCTGGGGGTCACCTGTGCTCTCCCTGCAGAGTTTGTGTGCCTTGGGTCAGTGGGGTTTGAGTTCACGAGCGCTCCTGAGTAACACACACAGTCTGATCTGCTCTTACTGCTGCCACTGTTCTTAGCTGCTTCTCACTGGTGCAACTTTGATCTTAAAGCTGCTTCTTAGCCAGAGAAGGATCATGTCTTTAACTGTCTGCAGCCTGTTGCTTTATGTGGGAGTCAGGAGGGAGTTGTAGAACTTGTATTAAAAGACAAAAAGCATCTATGAACCTGACATGTGACTAAAAGCACAAGAAGAGCTGCAGATTTTAATTTAATCCCTGTCTCAGTCGTTGTTATTTCTGTTGTCTGCCCTTACTGGTGGTGTGTGTTGTGCTACTGTTGAATTGTGTGCTGGCACTTCTATTTAACCAAAATGCAGCTGCAGGGTGCAATGGGTGCAGCTCTGTGCTTGCCCCTGGCTCTTGGAGGGTCTGTTGCTCTGAATTCCAGTTCCTGGCCACACTTTGAGCCAAGACAGTGCTTTTTATTGTAGACTGAAGAGTATGTAAAACACCAGTAATGTTAATCTCATCCCCAAATAGTGCCAGCATTGTTCACCTGCTCTGGTAGTGCTGCAATTTAGACCTCCCCCATATGGTTTCTACCAAGCCTGGCTGGTTTACCCTCACCCAGCTGGGGAGAGTCTCTGCTCCATTGGCAATAATTAATTAATGACTGAGGGAGCTGCTCCACCTGGGCTGAATCACTAGGTTGGAAGAGACCTTTAAGTTGGTTGGTTGTGGAGGAAAGAGGAGGAAATACCCTTGAAGAGGTACTTTGGGTTGGTCATCTTTGAACCTACAAGGTCCCTTTGAGCTGTCTGGGGCTGCCACAGCACTTTGGGCTGTGTCCATAAGTGGCACCTGGAAAGATCAGGAAGTGCTATATTTCATGGATTCAAGTATTCTTCTGTCTTTTAGTCACCCAAAACCTCCATCAAACTTTCCATGGTAGCAGTTAGAGACTCATCATGAATATGCATGTCTCAATTTACTGACTTCCTTAAAATCTGAGTGTGCTTGAAACTGTTCCTTCCTTTGGCATGACAAACTTTGCTCAGGCAAGAAGAGGCATATTTTGAATAGTGTGCAACACTTTGTTCCATCTTTTCTACTTGCTATAGCCTGAAAAATGAGAAATTATGTTTAAATAACAGAGGATATTTACTAGTTTCCATCTCTGTAAAGCTAGAAAGTTGATTATAGAGAGTTGAAATATGTGGGCTTCAGTGGCAGAGGGGGGAAAAAGTATATCACAATCTATTATTAGCCAGAAGAAAACAAATAGTTTTCCTTTTTTATTCCTATCTTTTTTAGCCCAGGAATTTCTCTTTCTAGTGATACAACTCAGCCACTTCCCATCCCGACCGTGTGTAGATATTTGGGCCTTAAACCAACCCCTGCAGAATTCTGAGCTTTATTCACAAAATGGCACTGGCCTGAATACAAAGTGCCACACTTTCTGTGGGAGGAAGAAGACAGGAAAAATGTTGTGGCAGGTGGCTTAAAATAAATAAGACTCAAACAAGCTCTGCTTGGAAGTGCTCAGAGCTCGGGAATGCAGGCGCTGCAAACCTGCTGGGGAGAGCACTCGGGGGAAGGTCACTTGCAATTATCGTATGGTTTTGCAATTTTTTGCCTGGATGTTATTACAACCAACGCTGTGTGCATTTACATCCTAGGAGATACATAAACTAACCTCCAAATACCACCCCGAGCCCCTAATTATTAACCCAGATATGGGGAATGTACCATAGACCTGTACATTAAATATAGTGCACCTGAGACCAGGACTTGGCTTTAAAGCTACAGTTTTACTTAAGTTTTTCACTGCCTGGATTATAATTTTAGTAATATGAATAAGAGACTGTGCAGATGCTAACCAGATGCTAATATCCAACTGTAGTTCCACATGTTTCCATGTAATAACTAAGTGTTACTATGGTGATAACAGATTCACTGGAGGTTTGATTTAATAAAGCAGGATTGCATGTTAGTGTCTGTGCAGTTGCCATAGTTTTAGCCAAACAATCGTGCTGCTTCAGACTGAATTGATGGTGTTGCCACTGAGCTGAGTTTCCCTTGTAAATCTGTTTTTCAGGAATAAATTTGCTATGTAAGCAGGTTATAGTATATTGCTTTAATTGATCCCTCTTCCTCCAAATGGAAAAAAAAAGGATGGTTTTGAATATGAGCACAAAAGTCATTTTGCTTAGAAGTGGGGGTTCTTTTCCTTTCCCTCTTTTTTTTTTCTATGCTGCATTTGACTTCAGATTTAAAGATCTTTAAGCCAACTGCCCAAGGCTTGCCAAGGGAGCTGGAGAAGTCCGAATAAGCAAAGAATCTAAGCTGGCTTTCACATGAGAACACCTGTGTTTGCAAGTGACAGCAAAGGATGTCCAGTTTTATTGCCACCCATCCCAGAAACTGAGCTGTAGGGGCTTGAGTGTTATTATTTTAAACTTACAAAGTGCAGTCTAATAGGCACTGATAGCCAAGTTCTGCAGTTCCCAGCTCAGCAGGTCTGTGCTGTTGGTTTAACATACACCAGAACCATGAGCACTTCTGTCCTCACCCTTTGGTTCTGCCTTTCCTGGCTGTGCATCCTGATCATTCCCAGATCCACAGGGCTGCTCTCTGCACCATGACAAGAGAAGGCAATGGAGTTTTCACTCCCAGGAAAGCTGGGCCCAAGTGAGTCCATTTCTTCCCTGACCCCAGGACTGCTGCTTCTCCACTCGGTGGAAAGTTCTGTGGCTGTTTCTGGTGCAGGATCTTCTTAACCCTCTGTAGCTCCACTTCCTTGCACTCCACAAATCCCTGACAGGAGGGTGCAGGCTCTGCTCCCAGGAAGAAAGGACAGGACAAGGGGAAACAACCTCAAGCTGTGCTAGGGGAGGTTCAGGTTGGACATCAGCAGCAATTTCTCCATGGAAAGGGTGATCAGGCCCCGGCAGGAGCTGCCCAGGAAGGTTTGGAGTCCCCATCCCTCGACGTGTCCAAGGAAGGCCTGGATGTGGCACTCAGGGCTCTGGGCTGGGGACAAGGTGGGGGTCAGTCAAAGGCTGGACTCGATGATCTTGGAGGTCTTTTCCAACCTCAGTAATTCCATTATTCCATCCATGTGCTGCTTGACCTGGAGAGCAGCGTGTCGGTCAGAGCTGGGAACTCATCTACTTTCTACAAGACCACGAGGAGCTTTTGGCTTCTGTTACAACTTAATAATAGAAATAATAATAACAATAATTAGTAACTCTAATGATAGTGATAACCTTCCAGCTGAACGTGTGCAATTTGTATTGCCTCAGCATTATTCCCAGGCAGAGCTTCATTGATATTCAGCGCATCGGCGTGTCTGTCACTGCTCCGTGCACTTTGGGTCTGGAATCCTTAGGGAGCCTCGCAGCTGTCAAATTGACTTCCATCATTTCTTTTGGAGCTGAGAGACAAATTATCCAGCCAGCCATCAGCCTAGGCTTTGCAATCGAACTTGCAATCTCTAAGTGACAAAATGCTGCCTCCCAGGTCAGACAAACAGTCCGGCTGTGAGGGGGTTTGAGCTGGCTGTGAGTGTTGATGCAGTTTGTTGGTGTCCCTTTATTTTTTTTTTTTCCAGAAGCTGCTATTGGGCTGCCTTTTTCTTTCTTTCTTTCTTTTTCTTTTTTTTCTTTTCTGTGTCTTTTTGAGAAGTATTCATGGTCTAATGATCCGGCAGGCGCCTGGGTGAGTCACTGACATATGTCGGCTCGGAGTCCCACTGGGACAGACGCTGCTCCTGGGCGCTGCTGACACGGAACTGGCAGGACGGGCGTGTTCACGGCTTGGCCTGGCCGTGGGATGGCAAAACTTACCCCGTCAAAGAGACTGGGGCGCTGAATGAATTGGAAAGGATTTCCCAGTGTTTCACCCGCGTTAACTGCGAAGAGGTTTGGGGGAGGTTTGTTCTGCATCTTCAGAAGAACCTTAGTTCCATGCCCACTTCTGTGCTCAAGTCGTGACTCGAGGGTTTTGCTCAGGGTTTTTGCTCTACCCTGGACCCACCGACCCGTCTTTGCCGCACCCGCTTGGCTCACAGCGGGCAGGGGCGCGGTGCGGGGCTCGGGGGGGCTGAATGAGGCAAAATGCGCAGGTGGGACCCGACGGCTGCAAAAAAACCACCGGGGGATCCACCCCGGCAGCTG
>VXBC01004542.1:376521-453417 GCA_013399945.1 Ploceus nigricollis
AATTCCCGGCGGCGCCGGGAGTGCCCCCGGTCAGCCCTGTGGGGCACGGCATTCCCGGCGGGATAGGGAGTGACTCTGCCCCTCTGCCCAGCCCTGTCAGGCACATCTGGAGTGCTGTGTCCAGCTCTGGGCTCCTCAGCACAGCAGGGACAGGGAGCTCCTGGAGCGGGGCCAGCGAAAGCTGCGGAGCTGAGGAAGGGCCTGGAGCTTCTCCGTGCCCAGGAAAGGCTGAGGGAGCTGGGGCTGCTCAGCCTGGAGAGGAGCCCCAGCTGAGAGGGGCCTGCAGCCCTGGATGTCCCTGTGTGCAGGGAGGGCACAGCAGGGCTCAGGCTCTGCTCCGGGGCCCAGAGCCACGGGCAGGGACTGAGCCCAGAGAGTTCCACCTGGACGTGAGGCAGAACTTCTTTACCAGCACTGGAACAGACTCCCCAGAGAGAGTGTGGAGTGTCCCTCACTGGTTTAGTAGTGTTACACTTTTACATGACAAAGAAAGTGTCCCTCATGGTGACGTGACCATAACTGTCACTGGCTGCGTGCACTGCTTGTGGATGAGGATATGCCTTGTAATGATCCAGCTCTTTTTTGATGATGGCAATGATCCCATTTTGGGATGAAGCTGCAAGCAGGATTTGCAGTGTCCTCATGAAGATTTGAAATACAGCCTGATCCTTCAAAACAGCTCAAGTTTGGTCAAACCCACAGAGGTACTTTCAAGTCCTTATTTCCTGCTGATTTTATTGTTTCTTTGCTCATATTGCAGTCAGGATTAATTGCTGTTGTACCTTTTGTAATCCCAGGCTGGTTTGGGTTGGGAGGGACCGTCAAGTTCAACCTGTTCACCCCTGCCACGGTCAGGGACACCTTCCACTGTCCCAGGCTGCTCCAAGCCCCATCCAACCTGGCCTTGGGCACTTCCAGGGATCCAGGGGCAGCCACAGCTTCTCTGGGCACCCTGTGCCAGGGCCCCACCACCCTCACAGCCAGGAATTCTTTGCCAATATCCAATCTAAACCTACTCTTTGTCAGTATGAAGCCATTCCCCCTTGTCCTGTCACTCCAGGTTCTTGTAAATAGTCCCTATCTACCTTTCTTCCAGGCCCCTTCAGATTCTGAAAGACCACAATTAGGTCAGGCCAAAGCTCCCAGGTTTGGTGATAAAATACTTCACATTTAAAAGTGGCATAAATGTTCTGCAAGTCAAATAACAATCTTCAGTATTTCTTTTTCCTCAGAACCTTCCAAAGTTACCAATTAGCATCAGTATCAGGGTTTTTTATACCATTTCCTTTCAGGTTTTTCACTTTCCTCTTTTTACCACCTCAGCTCTTAATTATGGCTGTCAAACAGAGCACAAGCCAGACATGGCATTTAGCAACCTAATTCTACCATCCTTCTTCTTTTCCATTTCCTTTCCTGTAGCATTCACAAATGCCTGTACCAGTGGGTACCTCTGACATTTCCAATTTGACGGTGTCAGGAAGGTTCATGAATTATTAAAACGTCTCAGCATCATAAAGGTTGGAAAATTACATGTAATTTGACAAAACAAGCGCACGCAGAAAAAGAAAACCCCACCCAGGCATTCCCAAATCAAGAGAGCACCTTTAAAACTTTCCTTTGAATTTGCTTAAAAGGCTCAAATAGTAGGAGAGCTGCATGAGTCATTCTCTCTGTGTCTCTCTCTAGAACAGGAAAGCTCGCAGAGGGTGGAGGCATGTCAGCACAGTGTGGTACACTCTAAAATATCAGCTGAAATGACTAGGCTGGAGAAGTGGGAGGACTGATATTAGTCACAGCCACTGCACAGCTCAGAAGATGAAGGCAGGAGGAATTACCGGACAGGCATCTGCCACTCTGCCCAGCCTTTGAAAACGTCTATCTGGGCTTCAGATCTCTTCAGCCTTCCTTCAGAATGCCCCTCTTCCCCTTTCACTGTGACACTCACTGTCTTGGCCACGCAGAGCAGCTGTGATGTTAGAGAGTGGTTGAGTTCACCCCACAAGACCATACCAGCATTTGGGATCCTTTTGCTCCAGCCTTTTGTTCTATGTCCCACTGGACGAGCTGCCACCATCCAGGTCCATGAGCTTCAGTGGGATGAGGATCTGTGCAGAGGCACCAGGATCACAGAGAGATCTTTGCTGGGCTCTCCTGCCCTGCTGCAGCAGCTCTGTGTCTGCACGAGGCAGTGATGCACTCCCATTTCCCAGCCCCTGTTCCCTTGCCATTCCTGTCACTCACAGCTCTCTGCACTTGGCCTGTCCTGCACAGAAACCCTGCATTTGTCCTGGTGGCCACAACACACACTGGGATGTGGGCACCACGTCAGGCTCTGTGATTGCAGTAGTACAAATTAATTTGGTTCAAGAAAAGGGGCAGTGTGTGCTCTGGGTGTGCAAATTCCCCAGTTATAATGGAAGAAAGCTTTCTGAACACTAGCATTGTTCTAACATGATGAATATTTGCTTTGGTGTCCACAGCTGAGGAGTTTTGAAGCATTTTACACACTTCAGCTCACCTCTGTGTGGTCATCTTGCTCTCCCAATGCATCTGAAACCATTGTTTAAACCTACTTTATATGCAGAAAGTGGAGTGACCTGGCAAATTTTGCAAGAAACAGCTGGTGTCGGGCACAAACTGAGCTCAGGAGCTTTCTTCTCCAGTTTGTGTAAAGTTCTTGTCCTGCAAAAAATCCTGAAACCAAATGAGTAAGAGAAATGCAGATCACACAGCATTACCTTGTCCTGGGGGGGGCATGGATACTTTCAAATTTCTGTACAAGGCTGGGCACATCCCATTTTGACCATTTTTGATAGTTTTTAAGCCCAGGCCATTTGCCTCGTGCCAGGTATTGGTTGTGCTGAGCAGGTCTGGGGGACAGTTGGGTTTGAGCCAAGTCACAAACAGCCCGAGGAGCAGGACAGAGCTGGGCCCTGCTTTGTCCAGGTTCTGGTGACGTGTGTCCTCCTGCTCATTCAGAGATGGGAGGAGGTTTGTACTCAGATGAACTCCTCAAAAAATACAAACACCACTTTGCTGTCAGACCCTCTGCTCAGCCTGGTGAGGTTTGCAGGATACAGACCTCTTATGTAGCTGAATTGTTACCAGAAGGTGTTTCATTAAATAGCCCAGATCTGCCTCTGTTCTATGCTGGTTTATCTCCCTGCAGTGTATCTGATAATCTTATATATCACATTTAACCAAGCCAAAAATAAAACCTGCAACAGACCTTCCTCATTGTCTGTGACTGTCTGGAGAAGTGATTTCCTCAGCCCTGTGAACTGGTGTGGATTTGTTCTTACCCAGATTTCAGCCTGTTTGCCACGTGCAAATGCTTCCTTAGTATTTGCTCCTCCAGAAACATTTTAATGTCAGCTATCATACCTTTTTCTTTGAAAGAAAAAAAAAAAAGTCACGATCATTTACTCTAATTTTCTGACAAATTCTGAAAGTAATTTTTGGAATTGTACCATTCCTCTGCCCTAATTGGGTGCCTGGAAAGCATCTTAACAGCTGTCAAGAATTCTCAAGTGAGTAAAATACAGTGTGAAAGCTTATGAAAGTTATAAGTGAGCTGTACTAGCTGATGTTATTAAATCATTTCATTGGTTAGAACATCCAGAGTAGTTCACCCTTCCCTCCAGGCTGGCCACTGTTTTTTTTTTTAATGGCATATATTGAAATCTGCTTCCCAAACCATTATTTTCAGGATAAAGGTGATAGCAGCCAAAGAAAAAAAAGACCCTCTTGCCTTTCATGGTGAAATTTGTCCTCCTAAATTCATTTGTTTGCTTTTCTGATTTATTTTCTTTTGATCAGAACCATCTGACCCTCGTGTTTAAAGGAATGTTCTTTGCAGTTTTGAAGTCTGCCTGTTATAGCATCAATCCTGCAACCTGCAGCGAGAGGAGCTGGCAGAGGCATCCTCAGCTCATACTCAACAAATCCATCCCTCTTGGCATGCCAGGCACCTGCAGCACATCAGCAGTGTCCTTGGTCCCTGTGCAGATGGAAAAATCCAGGCTGCAAAGTTACAGATCCTCCCATTTTGTGAGAATGTTTTCATGTGTGCAAAATCCTGCACGTGCTTGGTTTCCTGAGCCTTCCCTCTCGGCATTTGGAGAGGCAGCTTTCTTGCTCAGTTTGAAATGCATTTTCTTCTCCTCTGCACAAAAAAAATATTCCCAGCCTTCTCCATCCCCTGTGCTGGTTTTCAAGGCAAAACCAAAAATATTGGATGCTGGGAGAAGTGCAGCATGAGCACAATGTGCTAACGACTCATCCAGGATCCAGCCAGGATCCAGCCACTTCCCACCCATTCCCTGCACTGATCCAGGATCAGTGCCTGAGCAGTGAGGTCATGCAGCTTTGGGAGGAAACAAGGAGAACTGAGGTGGGGATCCTGTGATCTGTGGGCTCCGTGTTTTGTGTTCTGAAGCTCTCTGCTGTTGTTTGGTTTGTCATGGAATGTCAGGGGACAGAGACAAGCAGTTCCTTTCCTGGGGCCCTTTCTTGTCCTTTGAGGCTGTTGGCTTCTACTGCCTTTCCAAGTAGGAAGCTTTTATGAAAAACAAGTCCTTGGAGTTGCAGAAAGAGTCAGAGTGCCGATTCCTGGTTTGTAGCAAACAAGTTCCTCTTTTCTGTTGTAGTGAAACCTCTTGATTTTGCCAAAATTCCATTTTCTATGGACCAAAAGAAAGCAAAACACCATTTTAGCCTTGACCCATGTGTTTTTGGAAATTCAGCCATCATTTAAGTACCTAAGCTGGGAGTTGAGCTCATTTGGAAAATTTGTCCTAATATTTGGTAGTGAACTATGAATATGTGCCACCTTTTTTGTGCAGGGGTTGGTAGTTGGAAGGAACAATAATGGCACAAAAATTACTGCTTCAGGTTTGAAATTCCTGCCTCTTAATTCTTTCAGATGGCCATTCATTGGTTATTCAACTGCATAAACACACCCCTGGTTTAATTTCTGGTTTAAATTGTTCTCATTGAGGAGGTACTTTTGGCTTACAGGAGTCTGAGATTAGAAAGCGATTCTGATGACGTTTGTGTGGTTTGTCTCTGACTGCATGTCCTTTAAGGCTCTCAAAATGTAGAGGTAAAGTAAACAAATAATGGGTTAAAAATGAGTGCGGTTGTATTTTTTTCTTTGAGCAGGTCAGGCAGTACTAGAGAGCGCTGTGCTGACTGTACTGACATTTCACTGCAGTCACTGACCAGGTACTTCTCTGGAAATGATTCCCAGCAGCTTATTTCATTATCAGACGTAAAATAGGTCACTCTGGGGCTTTGAATTCTGTAGTGAATCTGTTCAGGTGACCTCACAGCAGCATCCTGCAATCTGCCATGGTGGGTTGGAGCAGCAACAATTTCTTCACAGCGTGAACCTGCCACTGCCCTCCCTGGTCCTCCTTTGAAGTAGGTCAAGCCTGTGAACTGCGAAGACTCCGTGGACCCCTCGTTTATTCCACCATTCCCACCTCAAGATGTGGAGTAGAGCTCTCCTCCTGCACCTGGTGTGAGCACTGGAGCTCAGGCACACAGAGCACAGGGAATGTGTTGCTGGGCCTGCATCACAAAGGCTTTCCCTGGCCTCCTTCTGCAGCTTGAAGAGGATAATCTGCAAAAACAAACTCTTAAAGGAGTGGTTTCCACCCAGTTGTTTACCAGTGGTTCTTTTCATCCCTGTTCTCTGGCTTTTCTTTGATTTTTTGTTGTGCTGTCTTTTTGAAGGTGCTGCAAGTTGCATAACTATGTCCAGCTTTTACTTAGAGCTGTCTCAGTGTGCACAGCTTCACCCTCAGATCCAGGAGAGTCACCTGGGCCTTACTGGAGTGTCTGTCACTGAATTCTGTGGTTTTTTAATTTCCTTATCAAATCAGGATTTTCTTTTCTCATCTTTGAGTTGGATTTACAGGCTGGTAAAAAAAAAGTACAGAATGTTACCACTGTTTTGTTTCATTTTTTTTAATCATAGCAAGAAAAGGCAAAGTTTCCTGTTAGTACAGGTGTTCTCAAGTTTTACTACGGAGTATTGGAAGAGAAACTTAAAGAAAAACTTGTTTAACTTTGTCACTGATATGGAAGGAAATGTCCCAGTGGTCTTCCTTATTAATGATATTGCACAATTAGGTATTGCACAAAGATTTGTCATTAAAGGTATTTCTAAGAAGAGTAGATTTAATTTTCCCCTTTTACTGACTGAGGAAGTTAAGGTCTAGAGAAAGGAAGTGATTATTTATAGACCCTAGAGAGGAAACAGAGCCCAGGGTTCTGTATAATGACCATGTAGACAATGTAACATGCCCTGAAATACCCACTGCAGTTCAGATCTACCTGTCCTGCTCTGCATTCCTAAGAAATAAAATACCTCCTGCTGCTCTCTTTATCCCTCTTTCTTTCCTGGAGCTGGGATGTGAAAGCACAGCTGCCCTGTGCCCAGCAAGGTTTGGTGAGTTAGGTGAATTTCAGAGCTGCCCCAGAGGCTCTGCCACTCAGGGACAGCAGAGCAGCAAGAGCCCAGCTGCTGCAGGGACCAGCCTGCCTGTGCCAACAGGTGACATGGGACCTTCAGCACCACTCACAGGTGACACTGGGACCTTCAGCACCGCTCAGCCCAGTGCAAGGGAAGTGCCGGGGAGGGAGCAGTGCTGGGAGTGTGGTGCTGGTGGAGCCAGGATGCAGAAACCTCTTGATTTGCTCTGTGACTCCAGGTCCCAGGCCAGCTCTTGAAACTGCTCAGCAGAGGAGCAGTAAAGTGTTGCCACCACAGTATTTCTTGTCCCTGTTGATGTCCTTGTGCAAAACACAAATCTTAAAACAGCTAAATGGGCTCAGTGTCCTCTGCAAGCTCTTGCCTCCAAGGGGCAGTTACCCAGCGTGGAGACACCGAGGCAGACGCTGACAGGGCTCTTGTTGGGCACAGTTTGTCTCATTTGTTTATCTCCCATGAGCAAACTCAGCCATGCTGGTCTCCTTGTCAGACTGATCCCATCTGTGGTGGGTGTTCTCCGAGGTCAAGGGGAGTTGCCTGGGTCTAGTGGCCTCCAAGGCTTCTTCCACCCTTTCCTGTTAGCGGCTCTGGAATCAGGAGCTGCAGCCTGGTTTTGTTTACTGATAGAGTTAAATTTGAGAAGGGAATCCCCATCTTCATTCATTCTTTCAATGCATAGATAGTAGAGCATCAGCCTCAAAACACTGGTCAAAAAGCCAACTTCCCATTGGCTGTAAATCAGGATTGCTGTGGTCAAAGTTAGAAAATGGAATAGGGAGAGGAGGAGGACTTGAGCGGTCTTGCAGCTGTGTTCACATCCTCTCTCAAAGACAATTTCTTCAATTAGTAGCAAGGATCTTATGCAGGAAAACTTGGAAGAAATCTGGTTGCACAAATACTTGGGGCTTTTTCCCCAGGAGCTGCCATAAGTTGCATTACTGCAGGTTATTTTATTCCTCTTTTCTCTCCCTCTCTGTGGTACTGCAAAAGTGACAGTGCTTTAAATGGAAAGATTTGCAGCAAGCCATCAGTCACCATGCATGGAGGATAGATCTCCTGGTTTAGTCTTGCTTGTGCTTCCATAAATCAGCATAGCTAAAATATTTGTGGTTGTCTGTAGGAGATTTATGCAGGTGGGAGCTTAGAGTCAGTCTGTCATTTTTGTGGGGGAAGTGAGAGATGGAACGGGCTGGGGAATGCTGGCTTGCAGGAAGGAAGGATTTATAATGATATTTTGGATATTTAGGGGTTCCACAGAGACAATTAGCAGAAACTCTGTGAGTGTACATGTGTACATGTCTCTGATTTGGAAACAGCCTGTTGTTTCCCTGCATCCTTCTCTTGTCAGTCAGGTGGGGATGTTGTATGGAAGATTCCTTCTCTTGGATCTGGTTCAGGCTTGGTTTCCCTTTTTGCTCTTTCATTCCCTTAGGTCCGAGGTGTTCTGTGCCTGGGTTCTGCCTGACTTTGGCTGGTGTGTGCAGATGGGCTCTGTGTGTAATTGTGGGTTAAACAGCTCTTTCAGACTGCCTCTCATCCCACAACCCTGACTGAAAGCTTAAGGATCTCTGCTCATGATTGTGACTCTGTGAGTTCTGAGCAAGATGAAGAGGAAGGAGGGACAAGAGAAACATCTTTTAACAGTGGCAACAAAATCCAGGTCCTGTTTTCAGTAATGTTGTGTGACCCCAATGTGTCACTGGTTCATGGCAGCTCTGAATATGGCCCCAGACTGAGAGGAGAGACCCTGATTTCCACCAGCTGATATCCCAACACTGTTCCTGTGGGACAGGCATCCCCAGGAGCAGGAAGGGTGGGAGAGTGTGAGAGTGCTCCAGACTCTGTGGTTCCTGGTCCCTTTGCAGGCTCAGGCAGAGGCCAGGGCTGGGCTGTGTGAAGGTCATGGCTGTGGCTTCTCCTCCCCTTTTCACTGGTGGGATCCTGTTCCCGAGGATTTGCTGGCTTGGCCAAAGTTCAGCGCACAGTGGGGAGGCTGCAGAGCCCCAAACCCCTGTAAATACATTTTGGAAAGCTTTAAAAAAGTGCTGCTTATCACATCATACTCAGAAGTGCTCTGGACTTCTTTCTCCTCTATAGTAGTGGGTTTCTGATTTTCCAAATTCCTGTTTTGCACCCTCTGATTCCCTGTTTCCCCCCAGTTTTAATTCAGACTGGGCTGTAATGTGATACACCCAGGGAGCAGCAGCCAGCCTGGGAGCCCTGCGTAATTCCAGCAGGGAATTCTGCACAGTCCACAAATCCCAAAAGACAGGAAGGGGCAACTCCACCTACAGAATCCTAAAATCAACACACTGACCAGAGGTACCAGGGCCTGCCTAGGGGAGAAGTGCTCCTGTAGTTTGTTAAGCCAAAAAGGAATTATCCGGGGCTAATAGAGGAGAGATGCTTTGCCAATAATTTTTAGGGGGAACAAAACTCAGGAAAATATTAATAGTTTTGAAGTAGCATTGCTGTGCTGTGTCACTGTCTTGTATTTTATTAAACTTCTGTAAAATAATTTCCAGGGATGAGTGTAATATAGAAGGACAGAGATGAGTCTTAAATCAGATTTTTTGGTGTGTTTTCCATCTTTGCCAAGTTCCTATAAATCTTTGCAGTTGTAGAGACAGCCTAAAAACTGCTAACATTTCCAACTACAGAGCATAACACTGAATAAGGATAGTTGAAAACTTTCTGTCAAAACTGTGTTTAATGGAAAATAGAGTTTTGATAAAATAGCATTTTCACTGAAAATAGCTGCTTTCCATGGAGAATGTTGGTTTTTCACTGCAATATTTTGACAGAAATTTTAAAATCTTGGGCTGAAATGTGTACAGCTGTTCAAGTCCGTCTAGTGCCATTCATATTTCTTCACCTCCTCAAATTTGAGGTATTTTGCCAACTCTTTGGTTTTTAACATTGTGATACTTGGGAGTTTTTGTCAAGCCCACCTCTAGATTCCTGCCATAGGACTCTTGGTTTTGTGTTTTAAAAGCTGGGTTTCTGTGGCTTTTGAAGTTAGAGGGGAAAAACCTCAAGAAAATGTGATCCAATAACATCAGGAATTAGAAATCGAAGCTAATGAAAATTTTATTTTGTTTCAAGTAATTCTTGAAATTTTTAAACTATTTAAAAATACTTCTGTAGAAAATGTGTTGCCCAGTCTGATTAATTATTATAATCCTTCCCTCCATTTTCTGTGCCTTTCCCAGTTCTATTTTCATTTTTTGAAATGAGGAAATGGTCAGTACTAGACCCAAAAATGGGCAAACTCATAGATTTACCTGGGGACAAGGAAATGCTCTGTTTTCCTTTTCCAGTCATTCTTCCAACTGTTTGCCTTTCTGAACATCCTGGAGTATTTTTCTGTTTTCTTGGAACTTTTTGTTCCAGCCTGAAGGTGCATCTGCACAGCAGCTGGCATTGGTGTCTCTCTGGGTTAAGGTGACACCGTTTTTGTGCTGATCAAAGGGGACTCAGAGGGTGAAGGAGGTGAGAAGGGAAACCTCAGGCTCGTGGGCAGGAACCTGTGTTTTGTGTGGGCTTTCACACTTGTGATTTCACTTCACAGCTGGGGTGGGTTTCTGCTTGGAGATCCCTTTTTAATTCCAGAGTGAAGATCAGCCCGTGGGGCTCGAGTGGGATCTGCCAGAGCTGCTGTGGCTGTTTGTTCCAGGGCAGAGTGAGGGGCAGAGTGAAGGTCTGATGAGCACACAGCTCTCTGGCAAGGGCTCCACTGGACCTGGAATCCCTCCTAGGAAATGTTAACTCTAATACTCAGTCTGCCATAGTAAAGCCTTCTTTTTTTTCCCCTTTTTTTCCCCTTTTTTTTTGTTTTGTTTTGTTTTTTGTTTGCCCCTGTTGGTTTCTCTGTTCAGAGAGTGTCCAAGTACAAAACTTTATTCTAGTGAGCATCTGGAAATCTTAGGCTGTGTCCATGCTAGTAAAATCAAGGATGCCTGGGAATGTTCCCAGGAATGTTCCTCAAGTGTGGAACATGATACTGTACTAGTGAAGTGCTGGAATGTTGCTTGGCAGAATTTTGGCCTGTGCAGGCTGGTATTTGTCTCAACTGTTCCCAGGTAGGGTTTGAAGCTGGAGACCATTCCCAAGAAGTGGTTTTGATGCAGTCACCCTGATTCAGAGAGCTGAGAGGTTTCCAGTCCCAGCATGAGCAGTTCTGTGTCAGCTGCCCTTAATGTTTGGGCACATTCCTGTGCACATTTCATGTACTGGTACTGATATCTGTTACTTGAAGTGAAAATCTGCCTAAACCCCTCCCCCTGTTGCCTTTCATGTCACCTTTGCTTCTCAGAGAACATGAATGTGTCTCAGGAGGTTGTTTACATGGTGTTTATTTAAATTATGCTCCAGCGAGTGTCATTGTAGCTGACTCTGTGTCAGTGATTTCCTTTGATCAGTCACAAGTACTGATTTAAAATGGGGTTCACGGGCATGAACTTTATGCAGGAGCATATTTTGAATATGTAAGACACTTCTGAACAATATTAATTGTTTTGTGATGTGCTGGCTAAAAGGTAAGATTAAAGATTTACTTCTCTAGAGCTATGCCTGTACATTGTAGGAAGTTCCTGTCCCCGAAACACCATGGTTTCAAGAGCTAATCCACAGAAGAAGTGTCCCAGGTTCAACTCTTTGTTTATTTAAAGGTCTAGTAAAGCAGGGTAGTGGCCAGTGTAAAATCTAGTCACATATAAATTGTAAAAATTAAGTAGATGTGGGCTCAATGTATCAAATGGAGGCATCTTTTTTTTGTATGGGCTCATCAGAAACTAACCCATACTGTGGATATTCATTTTACAAGGTTTTCTTTCATTATTACCTTGACTTGAAGTAGCTAGATTATAGGTAAGATACACTTATATGTAGCATATTATAATAAGATGATGACCATTAATGTTTTGCAAACACATTCTGAAGAATTGGAAATTTGTTTGATTTGTCAGTAGGAATTAAAAATGAGTGCTTCTGTTGGGACTCTGGGGTGTGAATTTGGGGACAGACTCTGTTAGGTTGTGGCAGAATCTTACCCCAGGACCAAAGCAGTGGCAGTGCCCCAGGGAGCCTGGAGCACCTGGTGTGTTTGGAGCCCAGGATGTGCCAGGAGCAGGGCTGGGAAGTGGGAGTGTGACTGAGCCATGAAGGAAATCAGTGCTGCAGTGCTGGGAGCTGCACTCTGGCAGGAGACTTTCCTTTGCAGGGCAAGCAGCTCCCCAGCTCTTTAAAACATCAAGTGGATGTTTCCAGTGGTTTCCATGGTGACTGTCACCCTGATGTGAGAACTGTGACCTCAGTGATCACTCACTGAAATTGGTGAAGAGTTGGGTCTGACCTGTCACCCCGATCCTTGCGCACCCCGAGCCTTGCACATCTCGATCCTCACAGACCCCAAATCTTGCACACCCCGATCCTTGTGCACCCTGAGCCTTGCACATCTCGATCCTCACAGACCCCAAATCTTGCACACCCCGATCTCTGCACACCCTTTTCCCTGCACACCCTGATCCTCACACATCCCTGTCCTTGCACATCTCAATCCTCACAGACCCCAAATCTTGCACACCCTTATTCTGCACACCCTTTTCCTCACACACCCCAAATTTTGCACACCCTGCTTCTTCCACACCCTTATTCTGGACACTCCAATCCTCGCACACCCCGATCCTTGCACACCCTGTTGTCTGCTGGAAAGGGAGAAACTCCAGCCCCCGGGCAGTGGCTCCTGTGCCATTTCCCACAAAGTCCCCCAGGCTCCACGTCAGCCTCTGCTCAGCGCAGGGAGGGCTGTCCCCAACCGCAGCTCTGGTACTTCCCTCCTGAGTCACAGCCCAAGTGACAGACAGCAGCGCTTTGAACGCTGCCATTAATGAGAGTCCTCCCAGTCGCCTCCGAGGGCTCCAGAGCTGGATCACAGAGCTCTGAAAGGCCAAACTTCCACAGCACAATCACGAAGCCTGCGAAAGAAAATTTCCCAGACTCACTTGAAACCAAGGTTTTGCCTTCTTTGAGACGAAACGCTTATCAGGGCTTACAAGCCTTCCTGGTAAATTTTAGCCCTGTGCCGGGGGAATTCCCTACAGGGGGTGGTGTAAATGTTGAGGAAAGCTATACTGTAATTGTGAAAGCATGAGAAACCATAGAGGGGTTTTCAAATGAATTTTCAGGTTCATTCACAGCTTGGCTGAAGAGCAGCTGTGGGAAACAAACCTCCTGAGAACTGAAACAGTGCACGGAGTGGAGCTCAGAGCTGCAATTCTTCAGTAAAGCAGGGAATTTAAGCATTTCAGTGCTGAGGAAATGAAACTGGCCGGTGCTCTGTTTCACTGGGTGAGAAAACAGCCCATTCCCTAGGGTTTGGCCTTGTTACAGTGGTTTTCAAGATATAGGAAGAAAAAAAGAGTTATTTAAAATTTCCTTTAGCCCTGGCATGTCTTGAGAGGGGAAATACTTTTGTTTGAAATTTCAGTGCTTATCATCAGTGGCTTAATTTAGGGAGTTATTGAGCATTATTTTTGAAGGCACTGTGTTCCTGTAGCTGTCACTGAGTCAATTGGAGAAGTACACAAGTGTTCACCATACAAAAATGTCTAATTGTTGTCCTGCCCCAAACTGAAGGGCTCAATTTTGGTGCTGGGACCCTCCTTGGAACTGGTATTCCATCAGAGGGGACAATATGAAATATGGAACGTGCTTCCCTTATGGATTCTTCCCTTTTTAACCTAAATTTGCAGATTCATTTGTTCCAATGACTCGTGAAGAATGAATGGGGACAGACAGGTCTTTTTAAAAAGTGTAATATAAATTTGATTGCCCTTTAAAATCAGTGCCAATGCGATCCAAATTTTCAAAGCTCATAAGTGCTTCACGTCCAGTGATTTAAATTGGAATGAGACACCTCTACAGCTTTTGAAGGTCTGTGACTTTTATCTTTTAATTGCCACTGTAATGAAGAGGTGGGGTTTTTCAGGCCTGTCTGTCTGTGTGATAACCTCATCTCCTCGTGCCCGCCCTACAAGGCCTCCCCAGCTTTATCTCCGAGGCACTGAGCTCTTTGAATGAGTTTCCATTTGTTCTCAGCCAGATAAGCAGCACCCTTGCAATATCCACGTGCTCCAGCGTGGCTCTGACGCAGCTGGGGTGGTGAAGTCTTTATCAGATTAGAGCTTATCAGGCTCACAGACGCAGCCTGGACACTTGTTGTATCTCCAGGGTTACACTGAGGCCCGGGCTGCCCTTGGCTTCACAGGCTCCATTCAGGAAAGTGCTCAAGCACGTGCTTGAGCAAGCAAATAGTCCCACTCAGTGGCTGAGCAGTTCCCTTTGGCTTTGTCAGGGATCTGCTTAAACATTTCCTCAGATTAGAGCTTGGAGGTGGCTGATGTATCATCTAAATTAGCCTCTGAGCAGGAGCAGACTGTAATGGTCTAGGGGGAAATAGGTTCTGCTGCGTAATTCCATGTGGAAAGCACACACCTGTTGCAGGAGGAGGTGCTGGAAGAGGAACTCTCAGTTCTGCTGGTTCACAAATAGTTTTGGAGCATGAAAAATACTGCCAGAGGAAGCTGGTTTGCTGAAGGGAGTGTTTTTGTGCAGATGCCCTGTATTGTGAACTCATCCTAATTCAGATTTAATGCAAGAACATCACTTATGTAATGGATTATTGAAATATGGTAGAAGTGCACAGGATTTGAACTCATGCTGAGGAAAAAAAATCCACAGAAACCCCAATCAGCAGGCAGGTTGTTGGCAGGACAAGGCAATGTTGGTTTGACAGTAAAGAAATGTTTTATATTTCATAATATTCTTGTGTCATAGAAGCATTTGAGGTGTCTGAAAATACCAGTATGTTCAGCAGTTTGAGCTCACGACTCTCTGATTCATCCCACTAAAAATGCCAAAGAAATAAAGCTATTCCTTTGTATCCTTCCAGAGTGGACAGGAAACACTCCCAGGTGGTCAAGAAAAGCACCCATCATATCAGGACACCTAAAATTCAGGGGGGTTAAAGATTGCAGCACCATATCCAGGAACTTTGACACAATCCTTTATATCCCTACAAACAGGTGGTGAGACTGTAGATAACAAAAAATCAGGACTGAGAAATTTGGGTCATATGATAAGGAGCCTTAGTGAACTTTCCTGTATTTATTGTACTTTTGTTACTCCAGCCTGTGGTAGGTGTGAGCCTGTCACAGCTCCCTGTTGAGAAGCTTGGCTGCTCCTACCCTGAGGTGTTTGGTTAATCTTTGAACTGTGGGGATCCTTGGCCAGTCCCAGTGGGGCAGCCAAGATAAGAGGCACTGCACAGAGCAGGGGATTACACCCAACCTCAGTTCATACCCTTTTTGTAAATGATTAGTGCTGCTTTAGTAAATAATTGTTCGCCCCAGCGTGTGCAGTGCCCCAGCCTGTAAAATGTTTATAACACCTGAGAATAGTTTATTGCCTCCATATAAACTGCTTATAAATGGAAAATTAGCATGGTGTGGGACCAAGGGCAGGGGCAGAGAGGGCAGTGTCGGGCCTCTGTTGCTGAGCTCCAGGATCCTCCTGCCACAGGAGGGATGTGAGACCCTGCAGAGAAGCAAAAAGTCCCCCTTTGAGTGTACCTTAGCTGGTGTTGTCAGAGCCCTCTGGGCTCTAATGCACACAGGATTTATCGAGAGGATACAGATAAGAAGGTATGCTGGTGACTGGCAGCTGGAAGAAAAGGGAAATGCTGCCTGATTCAGTGCTGGAAGGAATGGGATGGCTCTGGGAGATGTTTCTTTCCATCACTGACTGGGGTTGGGAGAGTCAGGCCCTTCCTTATCTGTGGTGTCACAAATCATCTGGGGCTGGGGCTGAATCTCATGCTCATCTCCATCCTCCAAATGTAAATAATCCACAGGACACCGAAAGATGAGTGATAAAAATCACAAATATCTTTCAGTATAACTGTGATTAACATGTTTTCCTTTATTTTTTATCTTCCCTTTCAGGATGCTGTTGGCCCTGCTTGACTCACCCTGTTCCCTCCATTTGGATTGGCTTCTGGTGAGAAGTTTAGCAGCTGTACCTTTGTTTTCTGTCTTCTCTCACTGCTGCAGAATATGAAATTGCAGATTTTTGTGTGTCAGAGTTTCCTACATGACTCAGTAGCCAGAGAACGCTGCAGTGTCCAATAGATGGAATCTGCCCTGTTGTCACTGAAGAGCCTGTGCCCCCCTGGCCCCCTCCCCAAACCCTGAAGGGAGCTCTGAGGATACTTTAATGTTCAGTTAAGTCTGAATTAACCCAATGTCCTGGCATTTGTGTGTGTTTTTCATGGGCCCTTCCCCTTCCACAGGCCCATTAATGAGGCTAAAATAACATAAATGTAACAGAAGCATAAAAATAATACAGAATCTCTTCTCTTGATCCTGGCATCAAAACCAACAGGAACATGTGATGGGATCATGTGAATCCACATTACTTTGGCCCCACAAATGGTTCCCTGAGGTCTGTTAAAAAAACCTATGGAAAAACATAAACACAAATACCACAAGTGTCGTAGAATCACAGAATGGTTTGTGTTGGAAAGAACCTTTAAAGATCATCTAGTCCAAACCCTAAATGTGTTTTTCCCCATGTTTTCTGCTCTAATCCAAGAGCTGCAGTGTGGGCTTGAGAGGAACGAAGGTGAAGGCTCTTTTCTTGATGAGCATCCCATTAGAAAAGTGTGGAAATCTCTGATATGGGAGGTTGTTCCAGCTGTGACAGTGGAGAGCAAAGCAGAGGCTCTTTCCCTGATGCAAAAGTAAAATCTGATTAAACTGAGAATGTGTTTTAGAAAAGAGGAACCAATGGGAAATACTGGGTAAATTCTGTAGGCTTTACCCAGTTCTGACTCACAGGTGATGCCCCAGTTTCTCTAACATGATGCTGAAAGTGCTCATTGATAACTTGAACTAGTGGGAGCTGCACATCTTTGTTACAGGTGCTGGTTTCCTGGTTTGTGTGTATATATATATAAACTACACAATGTTATGTCTAAGACAACGGGATCTGCAATCAGCCTGAAATTAAAGGGCAGCCTCTCTGGAACACCTGAAAATTTGGCCCTGAATTGTGGAAGAGAGTACAAATCCTCAGTTTCTCAGGATTTTCTGGGTTATGAGCAAGACTGTGCTGTTTTGTTTTTGTTTGGGGTTTTTTGTTTGTTTGTCTGGTTTTGGTTTTTATTTTTCGGTGGGTTTTTTTGAGTGTAGTTTATTTAGCACCTCTGCAAGATTTAATGTGAGAACTCTTGAGATCTCAGCACAACTGAGGTAGAATGTCATAAAGGTGTCTGGTAAACAGATGTTCCAGTCTCTGTGAGCTGCTGGGAAACTGTGCATCACTGAATTCATGTGGAAGCAGCTGCAGCTTTGGAAGCTTTAGTTTCCTGAATAAATTCTTTGGACATCTATTCCACTTTGGCAACTGTGACTGTGGTGAGATAAAGACACAAGTAAAGCCCAGTTGCTGCAGTAGGCTGGACCTTTTATCAAACCAACTGATAACAGAAAGGTGGATTCACTTTCAGGCAGTTAGGTCTTGAAGTTTTGAAAGGGAGCCATTAATGCCCAGCAGACGTTAGTGGATCAGCAGAGGTCTTGTGCAAGTAGTGAAAAGGTGTTCTGTGCTTTAATACTGGTGACGTGCATCTCACTGCTGCAAGATCACCACAAGACCCTAAGAAATAACAAAGCTTAATGACAGAATCATTCAGCGGGATTATGAGAGGAAGATGTTTTGTTGTGGCTATTCACTTTCTGGCCTTTAGGTTTTCAGAAAATTTGAGTGGCTGGAGCTCTAATAATTATATTGGATAGCCAAAATTAGCATCTGTCTTCAGATAATACTTTTTAAAAATGAAACCTGGAATGGGAGTTGTGCCCAAAGTCATGCTGGAGAACTTCAAAATCCAAACCAGGACCTGAGACTTTTGCCTGAGCTCCCCAAAGTGTTTTGAGGCTTAAATGAAAAGCGTGCAGGGAGGAAAGAAAAGCCTCCCTGGATGTTCTGTGCTGCAACAGGGCTCAGCAGGGGAAGCTCAGCAGGGACTCCCACCCAGGGCACAGCTCCTGCTCCTTGGAGGTGGAATTCAGCCTTTTCCATGCTCTGATCTCAGAGTGGGTTCATTCCTTCCCCGTGGAGCTGGCGATCCATCTTACTTGATGGAGAAATTGCTATGACAAAATGCTAAAAGCTCTTGCTCCGGGCTATTTTTAATCTACTGTAGGTGAAAGATCAGAACACATTTTTGGAAGATTTATGTGTGGTACCCTTGTGCTGTGCTGGATGGGATAAATGGGAGTTGACAAAATACAGGACACGAGATTTAAACCCTTGACCTGTGACATTACGAGTCATCACAACTGAATGTTATCACATTTGTGTTCTGGAGGGAAAGGCTTTGCTCTGAGGGAATCTCAGAAATGCTCAGCAGAGGTGAGGGGACGTGGTTCTCACTCAGTCTTTCTGCTTTTTTTGTAGGTGATCAGTAGTGAAATCTCCTCTCATGCCTGGGTGGGTTTCCGTGCAGAATATTTCCCAGCAGTTTTCGTGTTGTCTGTGCACAGTAAGACAAAAACATGTTTGTGCATAGGAACACATCTGTGTTTTGTGGAAAGGGTGAAGCTACTTAATGACAGCTCAGCTTGTGCAGCCTCAGCAGTTTGCTGATCCTTTAATAGCCCAGGCTTTCCAACTGCTTCCAACTCTCTGTTCACTGTGTCCATTTCAGAAACAAGAGCGCTGATAAAGCCAAGAGACTTTAGAAATTCTATTAAACAGTTTCCACCTCAAGTTCAGGGTTCTGCTGAACCCTGCAGGGACTGTTGGTGATGTTCATCTGCAACGTGTGCTTCCAAAATTCCACCTTCTTGTGAGGGGCACATCCCCAGTTAGTCTGGGGATTTGTTCTGCATGTGCAAATCTTTTCTTGGGGAAGGAAGTGTCACATGGAGACTTGGCTGAAGAAAGCAAGCTGTTTAATCTTAAATGGTAATTGTCATCCTCTGGCTAATGATAAGCAATATTATGGCCTGTGTATCAGCTGTAATTAAGCAGCAAGACACAACAAGGTGTATGTTACACAGAGATAACAGTGCTCAAGAGCCAGTGACCTGCAAAGCCCATTATCTGCCAGCTGCACGAGCCAGCGTATGCACGTGTGTTCCCAAAGCCACTGTCCCCTCTGCCCCGCCTGCAGGCTGCTTCTGGGGGACAAAAACGGGAAAGGGGGTTCTGTTGTGTGATTTTTTAACAAAGCTTTTTTTCTGAGTAGTTGATTTCTGCACGTTTAATAAACCAGTGTGAACCATTCTAAGGTGTCATCCCCTGGACATCCTGGACCCCCTGGACTCCTGCTTCCCTGGAGTTCTGGGAAATGAGCCCCACTTCAGGCCAGGCCCTGCAGGGCTGTGCTGCCCAGGGAGGGCTGGGGTGGGTGGGGAAGGATTCCCAATTCCAGCACCAAACCAGCAGCAAGGCTCATTTGCTCCAGGAAAGAATTCCTGTTGCTTTCACAGGTAGCAGAGGGAGCTGGAACGTGGGGTTAGATGGACTTTGTTTCAGAGTAGGATTGGTTTTGGGTTAGAGTTAAAGGTTGGAGGAGTGAAGTTTGTACTGTTCATACTGAACACAAAACATTTCCTGTGGAGCTGCCATTGCCCATGTCCTGCACAGGGTGACCAAACTGATGCTGCAGGAGCAGAGAATGAAAACCAGGGTGGCACAAACACCAACCCAAAGGGCATGAGAGCACCTGAGTCCTGCTTCCTCCGGCACAATCCATGCTCTGCTTAATGTAGGGATCCCAGGGGAAAACCAGTGCTGGAGGAGGAAACCCCAGTGTGTGAGAGCTTCCAGTAACAGGGAATGTAGAACGGGATCAGCTTTTCCTTGCTGGGTGCTGTTCTGCTGCTTTCCTTCATTCATTAAGTGATCTCAATGAAAGTTTGTGGGGCAGAACACTTTGATGTTGATCAGATTTTCAGCCTAAGCATCCTGGTCGTGGATCTGCTGCCCCTTGATACTGGGCTGCTGTGGATAATTGCACAAAATTAAAATACAGTGCCTCAAATTGCTGTGTTTTGTTCCTTTGTAACAGTCTGTCTCACACTTAGTTATTCATGGGTTTTCTCCCCCCAGACATACGAATTAGAAAGTCAATGGGGTCTTGATAAACAAACTGCTGACAATTTAGTCTGGGCAGAGGGAGAAAAGCAGCAATAAACTGAGGTGAGAACTGTCTCATCTAATGTCTTTTAGCCAGTAATTGCCAGGACGGAGTATGTCTGCATGGATTTCCCAAGTCTGGGGGGATGTTACCCATTCAAGTGGGTGGATTCCTATTTAGCCAAATAATAATTTGCAAGATCTTTAGAAAGATGTGAGCAAGAGCGGACAATCCCTTTGTAGCCCGAGTTGTGCTGTTGTCAGAAACAGAGATCAGTTCTGGGGGTCGGGATGGCACTGAGCCCATCTGGACCCTGATTTCAGTGGCTGTCCTGGATATTACTGTATTAAAAATACAAATGCATAAAGTTAGGCTTAATATAAGAGCAGAGAGACAAGGCAGAGGCCAGAGCCAGCTGTCTGCTCCTCAGAGCCCCTCTCCCGGGTGCGAGTGTTTCTGATTACAGCTGTGCACTGTAAATGCCTGCTCCATGTCTGGGGATAATCCATTCAGAGCAATTACAAGGCATCCGTCACCAGCAGGACCTGAGCCACAGGCTGCTTATCTGGGAAAATTGATGGAAGGGAAGGAGGGAGCGAGGGGAGGAAATCAATGCCTTTCCCCAGCGTTATCTGCCAAATTGAATTAAGCAGCACGGGATCCCTGCACGGGAGCTGCGTGTGGTGTGCTCAGAGCTGGGCAGGGATGGTGGCAGCTGCCCTGGGCTGCTGCTCCCTGGCAACTTCCCGGGCATCCAGAGACACCAGCGGGGCTTGGGTGGGCACAAGGAGTTCAGAACTTCCCATGCAGAATCTCCAAGCCCACAGCAGCAGGTCCAGCTGGGAGCCTCGTGTCTGTTCACGGTCCTGATGTACAATCCCATCCTGGGTTCTTTTTTTGGTGTAGCCAAAGTCCCATCCCAGATTTTCCATGCAGAGCGTTGTAGGGAAAGCAGCAGGGCTGACATCAGCAAAGATGCAGTAATTGCAGGCTGCAGAGCCAGGACTAGGAAACCTCTATTGCTGAAAAATGCTGCGTGTGTTGAATCCCTTGGCACTGCAGTGCAATCCTGAGCTGGGAGCTGCTGCCAGGCAGAGGGGTTGGAATTTGGGGCACAGGGTTTGTGGGGGAGTTTAACATGCCAGGAAATGGAACATGGAAGGTTTGGTGCCCTGCCTTCCTCTGCTGCTCCACTCACCTTGTGGGTTGGAAAGGTAACTGAAGGAAATTTGACTTCTCTGTGTCTGACTGGTCACTTACTCTGCAAAGCAGTGCTGGAAATCCAGGAGCTGGATTCAGGAATGCTGAGCAGCCCGGGAAGGGAAGGGACACTCTGCCCTGCTGGGCCTGCAATTGGCACTGCCAAGGAGATGCTTGGTGGGTGCTTCCTGCTGGGACCATGAGCAGGAGTGTGGCTGCAGGGGGGCCACAGCAGGGCAGTGGCACTTGGGATGCTGCACAGGGAATCCATCTGGGCTGGCTGAAGTGGTTTCACTCGTGGGCTGTGAGGCCAAGAAGCTTTGTTCATGCTCTGTTCATGCACCTCTTTGATCCTTGGCCACATAAAGGGGAGGGTTTAATGACCTTTTCTGACAGCCAGACAATAAAGGAATTTCTTGTTCCAGGGCTGGAACTGAGCACATGGAGCAACCCAAAACATTGTATTATAAACTGGGTTTATAAAGGGCTCTCTGTAAACTTTCTTCCCAAGATCATGGTCAGTCAAGTTTATGATCCTTATGGTGTTTACAGAAATGAGATTTTGGAAAAAATCTGACCTTTGAAATGAAAACCTCATTATCTTTTGACCTGTGCAGGTGTCCTCTTGTTCCTTGGAATCTTCCTCAACTGCATAGGTATGGGAGGTGGAAGAGCAGTGGTGGAAGGGCCAGAGGACTGGGATGGCTGGGCCAGGGTGGCTCTGGGGCAGTTTTATAAGGGTGAAATTCTCAAGGTTCCAGGTTGAGGAGCTGACTCAACAAAAACAAATACAAAGGTAAATCCAAAATGTTGAGCCAGAAACTCCACAGATACTGTGCAGAACAATTGAGCTCAACCAGTCCAGCCCAGAGAGCTGTGGAAACTTTTTTCCCTCCCAAATAAAAGTGTGTGGGAATTTGCATTGCAGTCAGGTAATACTTAAAGTGCACATAAGCCATCTCATAAAAATTCCAGTGGCATGTACGTCACACAGCTGGGTTTTATTAGAGCTGTGCTCTTCCTCCTGACAGTGCCTCGGAGCTCAGGTCTCCATTAACTCTGGCATTCCTGGGCTTCTGCTGCTTCCCAGATTCCTGTCATTTTCCACACGTTGGATCCCTTCCCTGCAGGATGTGTTTCTTTAATGTCTTTTCAGCAACTGAAGGTGGGACCACCTAAAAGGTCTGGTTTGGATCCCTTGAGCAGTAACAAGGAATCTCTCCATGTCTCCCCAAAATCCCTCAGGCATCTCCCTGCTCCGTGTGTGCTGAGCTTCCCTGTGCTCCATCTGCCAGGTTGGGATCAGGGGATGCTCACAGGACACTGGGAACCACTGAGGTGCTTTGTTTAACCACATTTGTGGGATTTTGTGCCCATTTCTTTCAGCTGTGCCCCATGCAAGCATTTTGGATTTGCCACGTACACCCCATGTTTGGGTTTTTAGTGGTGTTTTCTGATGGATGGGTAACACAAGCTCTTGAGTAAATCATGAAAAGTTTTTACTCCAGGCCTCAGGAAATGGGATTCTTATTTCTATTTATATTTATTTCAGCTACTTTGAGTTTGGGTCAGGTCAGCTCACTTGGTTATTGAGCAGGTTCAGGTCTCATTCCTAATGTTTCTCATTCCTAGTAAAGTGAAGTTATTTTGTCAGCAGAACCAGAATTTTCAAACCCAGTTAGTTACCTCTTACCCAGAAACACAAGACAGCTTGACTGGGCTTTACCAGTCTCTGTTGTTGCACTCAGAGGTCCTTGGAGACAGAATATATCATTTTTTCAGCCTCTGGTACCAAGCTTTATCAAACCAAATCTAGTTTGCTATTTAGTTTGGAACAGGAATACCCTGACAAGTCTCTCTGAGAAGGAACAGCAGGAGGAATGTTATTTGAACTTTTAATTTCAGGACCCTGAGCCACAGTAAGGCTGTGCAGGTGGAAGGACAGGGACGTGGACAGGATATGGGGCACAAGATCCCTCCCCAAGGATGTGGAGCTGCATTTAGGACACAGACCCACCCCTTGGAAAGCTGGGTGAGTCTCAAATAAGAAGAGATTTATTTTTTTAAGCTCTTTGCTCATTCTCCAGCTTTTCCACTGCTTTACAAAGGCATTTCAGAAATGTCCCAGAGCTGTGGAAATTCTGCAGCCACTTCTCAGAAAACCATGAGAGAATTATTCTGACATATGTTTCCATCTCCTGCTTTTTGCATTTTCCCCTCTTGTGTTTCTTTTTCTTTGACCTAGAACAAACTTCTCTATGCTTACAATTCTCACTATTCCAAAGAAATTTCACTGGAGTGTTAGATTTTCCCCATGCAGTGGAATGCTGTGATCCTAGTTAAATTCCAGTCTCCTTCCAGCAGTGTCCGTGCAGCCCTGCAGAGGTTTTGTGTTAAATGATGCCTGGGGAGGCTCCTTCTCCTGGGCTCTCAGGAAATCAGGGACCAGGTGCTGTGGGATCATCATGAAGGGAGGAGCAGCACCTCAGCAAAGCACAGAGAACTCCAAAAACATCCCAGAGCTCTTTATTTTTTTCTGGACAAACAATTTTATTTTCGGTAATGCGTCTATACACTGTACATTCAGTCACTGTGGTATATAAGCATAGCTATTTTCATACATAATCTCATAAAGTCCTTTATTTTACAATATTATCTGCATCAGGGGGAGGGGATGTGGAAAAGGGGGTGGAAAAGGACTATCAAGGTACACAGCGAAATAGATAAATATGCCAAGCTTTTTTCTTATTTTTTTTTTAAATCAGGCATTTATAAACAAGAAAGCATACATTACTTACATAAAAATAGTTCTAGAATAGTAGAGTAAGTCATAATATTGTCATTAGCAGCAGCATAGGAGAGACCAGGATAACAAAAATGTGCTGAAATGCTATTGGCTATTATAAATGTAAAGATTTATTTTTCTTCAATTGAAAAAATGTCATTTCTGTGAGTTCTTTCAATTAAAAAAAAAAAACAAAACAACAACCAAGCCAACAAAAAACTTCTTTCTAAAACACATGGACTGCTGAGAGGGCAGAATGGAACAAAAACCAACCTTTTGGTAATAAAATACTTTACAGTGAAAATAAGGACAAATAAAATGCAAATGATGGAGAAAAGGTTATAACCCACATTGAAAACTTGCAAAAAGATTTTGTTTTGTTTTTTTCCTAACAGACAGCAAAGGTTCTTCTCAGTTAAAAACACAACTCATAAAACAAGACAACTACCAGGTAAGAAAGAGTTTTGAAAAAGTAAACACCATATACACTTATAATACAACAGTGTAAAATGAAAAAAAGTATTTACATGTTGAATTTACTTTTAATGTTTTTTTACATTGGCTAGTTCTGTTTGAAAAGCAGAATATTATGTATAGAGTTAGCTGCTCCATAGATATGAATGTTATTGCTGTTGGTTTTTTTTTCCCTTCGTTAAGTCTTCGTTCAGTAATAGAAACAAGGAGTAATTAAACTGAATATACAAGTAGTAATATATTTGTAGGTACAGGGAGAGTCAACAGCCTGTATGAAACACCTCTTCTCCCTTGGAACTTCTTAAAGGAAACTAAAGCACGGAAGATGGGGGGAGATGGAGGGGCAGCCCCTCTCCCTGGGAATGCAGCAGGGAGTGGGGGCTGCAGAAGGAAGGAATTCCATGGACCAGGCTCACACAGCTTTACTGAGGTGTTGCAGACACAGGAATGACCCAGAGCTCCCTGGCCTCGAGCACCTTCACACGGGGGGGCTGCTCTGCAGAGCCCCCCCCCGGTGAGAATCGGCCCCTGGGGCTGGGACAGAGACACTGCTAATGACTCTGAGTTAGAAATAAATCACACACTCTGCAGAAATAACTGACCTGTTCTGCAGAATGAACTAACTGATTGTTAAACATGGTTAGGAAATGCCCGGTAGTTTAAGCCAGACCCAGCCCTGCGAGCCCCTCCTGGGCAGTGGCTGCTGCTGGAGAATGTTTGTTCCTGCTCTTCTTGCACCTTATTTCTCTTCATGCTTTTAAACATTAATTGATAGAAATGGCCTTTCACTCCCAAGGAGCAAATCCTAGGGAGTCTTGGGGCGAGTTCACCTGCAGGTATGGATGGCCCTGCATGGAGTGACTGTGAGTGGGGCAGAGAGGAAAACCCAGCTGTAATTCTGGTTTGGAGGTTCTGTGCTGACCCTGGGACCCTTTACCTGCGCAGCACAGGTGAGGCTGCTTGGTGGTGATTGACTATTTTACTGTTCTGCCTTCTTCCTTTAAAAATCCTGCAGATTTTCTTCCTTCAGAAGTGTGAGAACCTCATGCCCAGTGAGTGACTGCATTTCCCTGGACACAAAAAGGAAAATTCATGGTGTGCTCAGGTGAGTGGCTTTTCCTGGGAGACCGCAGCTGGACATGGACATGTTGCTATTTTTTTGGAGAGAAACTATCATAGATCAGGGGGAAAAACCCAAACAAGCAAAATTTCCAAAGCCAGGCTTCCATGAGCCACCAGAGGAGCGGGGTCTGTTCTCTGTGTGGTTCCCAACACGGCAGTAAAGCAGAGCACAAGAGACTTGAAATGCACAAAAATGATCAGCTACAGCTACAGTTGTTTAGTTTCCCTTGAAGAATTAAGTGGATAATACAGATCTGGAAATCATAAGGCTGAGAACATTTTTCTGCATACTGCATAACAAAAGAACCCCTTTACATAAGACAGTAATAATGCCCATTAATGACTATATGGCAGAGTTTAATCCATGCATATGATTTAATAATCGCAGAAAAAAAACATACAAAGAAAATAAAACCCCACATTAAAAAAAAAAAAACAAAAACAAAACCTGCTCAAGCATAATCAAAATTCCTTTTGCATTGCACTTTAGAAGGAGATCTGCACCTAGAGCCAGTCTCCAACATCCCAAACACACAAGGGCCAACCCCTGTATCCACAGACAGGTTCAGGTCATTGACTTGGTGTGACTGTTTCTTGCTCCCAACAGTTTTACATTGTCCCAGTAATTCCACTCCTTTCATATTTTGTACCTAAAACATATATATGAACTTCTTTGTTAATGCTCACAGTTACTATAATGGTTACTATAATGGTTTCAAGCAAACAGCTCTTGTTAAAAAAAAAAAAAAACTCTCTAATGTACTGTAAGTAAATACCATAATTTTAGGATTGGAAGCCGCTTTCTGTCTACTGGGAAATAATTTTGAAGCTTACATAGTTTGCATTAATGTCCAAAAGCAAATAAAGATTACTGGAAATATGTTTCTTCTTTTAGAATAACTCTGGGTATGATGATGCATAGGGGGTTCTCTTTTTTTTTCCTTTTTTTAAAATTATTATTCTTTAAGGTAAAAAAAGTGTCAGCATTGCCTAGAGAAGATGCTGAGAGGAAAAATGAGCTGGAAGGCACATCTGCAGCCCCAGATCACATTTTCACTTGCTTGAGCGTGTCAGAGGTGAGTGTTTATGGGTGAAAATTCATTTTCTCCTGATCAGTAAAGCACCAGCTTTATTTGTTAAGCACTTTTGGGAGCATCTCTGCTGCTCCCCAGCTTGAGTCATACACAGCCACAAAACCAGGTTCTAACTGAACCAGCAGCACAGGGGGAATTCCTGCTCTGGGGATTCTGGACCTGCTGGATCCTCCTTTGCTTACACGGATGCTGATGGGAGGTGTCAGTGGTGGCAGATTGGGTTCATGGTTTGCACAGCTGTTAGGGCAGAATCTCAAATGCTTGACATGTACATCTTAGAAACAGGGAATAAAAATGCAGAGTAAGATTCTGACAAAGTGCAGGTTTAAAAAAAAAATATATAAAAAACCTCAGCACCACCCCCAAGGCAGTGATGGTTTGCTGCGTTGTATCCCGGGGCCGCGGCTTGGATCCCAAAATTAAAGTAATTTCTCTTTTTAAAAACAAAAAAGTTTTTTTTAAAAAAGATGTAGGCTTATTCACAGCAGCAAAAATGTTGGTTTTCTGTTCTGTAGTATCCGACACTGCAACGTTGGACTCTCCTTGGGCACAGAAATCCTGACTGACAGTTCGGAATGGAAGCAGGGAAATACTGAATTCATGGTAAGATGGTGCAACAAGATGAGTTTTCCAGAAAACTGAAAGCTGAAGATTTCAGAATGACTTCAACACACAGATGTCTCTGCTTTGTTCCTCTACCAACTGATCATCCATTTCCTTCCTTTCTTCCTTTCTCTCTTTCTTTTCCCAAGGCTGACGTGCTCCTGGGTGAAGTCTCTGAACCCAGGGGGGTCTGTGGGGCTGGGCTGGGGCTCTCAACCCAACCCCTTCTCCTCCTGTCACCCCCTGCACACCCCTGCAGCTTCCCTTCTTCCTGTGTCCAGGGCAGGAAATGGACATAATTCATTCTAAGTAAAAAAATCAACTTGGAAAAGCACTCTGAACTTCTCCTACACCCACGTGACGGGATGGAACCGCGATGGCTTCTGAGATGGCTGGAAAACTGCTCCTGACATGGATGGCATCATCACCACAGAGGGGCTTCTGCACAAAGAATCCCAAAGCCTAAAAGTCTTTAAAAATTGTGCATCGAAGGTTTTTTATTTTTTGTCTTTTTTTTTTTTGTTTTGCTTTTAAAGGTTCATTATAAAAATCTTGTTAATTTTTTTTAATACCAAGTCTGTGTAATGAATTATTTTAAATAGCTTATAAGAAAAGTCGGTTTGTTTTTAAATTCCAAAATGTTCCAACAGGCAGGAGAACACAAAGCCACTGCCGTGCTCACCTTGGACTCCGGGTTTAGCTGGACCACGCTGCTTTGCTTAGAGTTTGCCAGTAGAAAATTTGCTGTGGACTTAAAAGTATTTTGTTTACAAACACTTTGTGTTTTCTAGGCACAGTAAGATGTTGTGCTATATGGATTGGGAAAAAAAAGAGGCGGAATTCAGTGCTTCTGTTCTAGAGAGTAACAACATTTGCCTTCCAACTACTGAGAATCCATATTCCTAAAGTGTGTGCCAGGACACCACTACTCACACGTGCACTCCCAGTCCCACTCTCTCCCTCCCTGTGCTGGGGGATGAGGGTCAGTTCTCCATGGGGCTCGAGGTGCTCTCACTGCTGGGCTGGCTGCTGGCTTTGGGCCACAGTTGTTCCTGAAGCTCCTTGACCACCTTCTCCAGGTGCTCCCGGGCCTCCCGCTCGTGCAGGAGGTCGGCGCGGAGCTGCTCCCGGTCGGCCTCGGCGTGCTGCAGCTTCACCTGCAGGTCCTCGATCTGCGGGGACAGGACAGACAGGGCTGTGGGACACGGGCTGGGACAGAGCCTGTGCCTCCCCACAGACCTTGCACAGGGCCAGGGGAGCAAGAAAATGTCTACTCCAGGCACAGGATTATCAAGATTGAGGAAGGAATTCCCTGTTCCTTTTTTCCATGCACTACTGCAGTACAGTGCCTGCTTAGCTTTGAGACCTAAACACTCCCAGTGACTCCAGCTCCAGAAAGGAAGGTGAAAACCAGAGGAGTTAAGAAACAGTTCAAGAACTCCTTAGTGCCACAGAACTCTGGTCACTTCTTCAAGCATGGCTGTTATTTCTTTAGGCAGTGACAGCAGCTCAGCAAAACAAACTCCAGGTGTTGGCACAGGGGATTCACTTTCAGCTCTTTTACAATGATTGTTAATGGAAGTGACCAGAAAGGGCCTTGGCTGCTGATGGGCCAGGCCCTCCCAGCTATGGATTAAAGCCCTGCAGTGTCCCCACTCTGCTCCCAGCAGGACCTGCAGCTGCCCTTGGCCTTCCTGATCTCCCTGTTTGGTACTTTCTGACAGAAAAGGCAGAGAAAACCCCCAGGACTGGAGAGTGAATGTATCAGAGAAACAGCACCCAGTGAGAAGGAAATAGCAGCAGTCAGCAAAGATTGCTATTTAACAAGGAAAGGAAACCTCCAACGTTTTGGGCTAAAATGCAGGTTAAGCTTCCACCATCCATGTTTGGATTTCAGTATCAAGGTAACAAAAAGGAAGGCATAAACCACAGATCCTCAATGAGTATTAAGCATCTAATACTTTAAGCCTATGCAGAGGCATTTCCACCCTGACTCTGTTGCCTTCTCCCACCCTGGCCTGATGCTGTTTCTGTCAGACTGAGCCTGTCTAGAGAACTGCGGTTTCCTCAAAAATAATGTGTGACCAACTTCCTCTTGCACCCCAAGATGTAGCTACAAGGGTGTATAAAGCTTTATTTTAAAATTTCTCAATACTTAAGAACTTAAGTTATAATGGCATCTTATAAAATTCAGCCTTGGGAGTGAGTTACTCACAGGAGTTTTGTTACCAGCTGTGCCAGCTATGAAACAGGAGCTGCCACGTGCCCTTTGCCCAAGGACAGCTCTGGGGGGCTCAGGGGTGGCTGTGACAGGGGGCTGCTGCAGGGGACACTGCCAACCTGCCAGGCCTGGCCTCAGAAAAGAGGAATAATTGGCTTCTTGAGTTCTTTTTGAGGTGATTTTTAGCCTTTAAGCTTAAAGGAGGGAATGCATTAAGAGACTGAAAATGCCCAGTGTCACACAGCCACCCCCAGGACACACCTGAGCCCCCAAGCCCAGCCCAGGCCGTGTTCACCTGCCCTGGTGCTGCTCCCCAGGGCCCTGGGGGGAACGCCCAGCGCAGCAGCCCCAGGGAGGCTGTGTTTAGTCTGGACACCCCTTATCAGTGAGACATCCTGTGATGCTGAGAGGAAGCCCCACATCATTTCCTGCTCCTGGCCAGACTGTCTCAGCAGGAGCAGGCAGCCACTCCCCTTCCCCTTATCAGAGCCCTGGAGATTGTGAGCTTTGCTTCTGCTCTTCCCCTCCTCCCTTAAAGCCACCACGCCAGGGACCTGCAGCTCCTACCTCCAGGAGCACCTGTGTCTCACAACAGGCTGCTCCAGCACTCCTGGAATTCCCTCTGCCACGAGTTTTTCAGGGCAACGTTAAACTATGTAAAGTATTTGAAGTACATATAAATACACACAAATTAAAGTATTTTAACAGTAGCTTTTGAGGGCTCCCTTTAACAGGAGAGGCCCTGCACACCTCTGTGGCAGGTGCATGGAATGAGTGTAAATTCAGGCCCCATTTTTTGGACTCCTGGCTCGCCCCTGCCCTCTGTTGATGCCTCTCCCAGCCAGGCTCCCAGCTCAGGAGCAGGGGTGGGAGCAGTGCCTGGCAGGAGGGAGCTGAGGAGCTGCTGCAGCCCCTGCTGGGCCTCACCTGTGCTGAGTACTTGGCCCGGAGCCTGCCGGCCTCGCAGCCCTTGTCGCACACGCGGATCTGCCGCGCCTGCTCCAGCTCCCTCTTCAGCCGGATCCGGGACTCGTTGGCCTCCTTCATCTTCTTCTCGTTCTCGGCTCGCAGACGCTCGATCTCCTTCCGCAGGTTGCGCTTGGCCTCTGTTGCTTCCCTCAGCTTCTCTTTCTTGGCCACTCGCAGGAACTCCAGCTCCTGGGACACAGAAGCAGGTAAGGAGTGAGTGCAAGGAAGCAGAGCTGCAAGGGAAGCCATCCAAACCACATTCCCACCTCCTGCTGGTTGTGACCAAGGCAGCCCATGGCTAAACCCCTCTCTGAACTTTGCACGAGCCCTTCTCCTTTAAATCCTGTGGAGATCTTGCACTCCAGCTACCCTGAAGCCCAGGATAACAAAAAGCTCAGCGCTACAGCCCCATTTTGCTTTGTCAAGCAGAATAGCTGCGACCATCTGGGCCTGAATAAAGATGAACTGCAGTTGGAGAGAGCTCCAGCATCAGCTCCACGTTCCAAACCACCCGACTGCAGTGCCTGGGCTGGAGCTGAAGGCTCTGAAGATGCACAATGTGGAAAGTGCAGTTCTGAGTGTCCTTTGTGTATGGCAAAGCTCAACAGGACATCAGGAATCAGCTCCATTTTATCAAGCCCCCCCCCAAAATCCACTCAAGGCAAGGACAGAACACAAACTGTGTCTTTTCTAGCTCTGGGGTGCTGTAGGTGACTGGGGTGAGCCCCAAGACTCCTGACAACCAGCTCATGGACTGCTCTGTCACAAGAGCTGGAAAACTCCAGGCAAAAGCCTGAAGTGGACTGGAAACCAGATTTTGCTCTGGGAACTGCCACTCCCCCTGTCCAGGCTGGGAGCTGCTGCCTTGGAATCTCAAATCCATGAGGGAACCATTAATTGAAGTGATAATGATAAGGAACCTTCAAGGTACAAAGGAAGAAACCCCTAAATTGTTAAAATACATGTTCACAGCAAGCACAGAGATGTGGCTCACGTTTCCTAAATGGTTAAATTAAAACTCAAGATCTATTTTTTCCCCCAGAAGCAGCGTTTCCTCCCTGTCCGAGTCAAACCCTCCAGCCCTGGTTGCTGTGAAGTAGCACTGCAGGGTCATGGGAAATTCACTCTTTTGACAATCTCACTTCCCAGCCAGGCTGGAAGTTAGCTTGGCCATGCCTCTGGAAATACACACACAGCCCCTGGAAGTACCCACAACCTCTAGAAATGCACACACAGCCCCTGGAAATGCACACACACACACACACCCCTCTTCTGTGTGTGGAACTGGGAACTCACCCCTTCCCAAATGGAGAACAAAGGTTGGACACCAGAGTCCCCTGCCCCTGACACAGGGCTTGATTTAACACTCAACTGCTTCATGTAACTCCTGCTTTGAGTACACACTATTTAGGTATTACACATAAATGTTTACTTTTAAATACATAAAATAAAACACAGATTTACTGGAACACAAAGGAATTAAGCAATTTGCTCAGGGTAACTAAAAAAGAGAGCATCAGTGCTGGTTTTGTGTCTCCCACACTTGATCAATCCAGGCCCTTATTTACTTCATCCCATGGATTCCAGCCCCAGCCTGGGACCAGCTCCACACCAAATATTCAAAGAGGACACACAAATCTTCCACGCTGGCTCCCTCTTCTATTTCTCTGCACTCTTTTTGTACCCCAGCTCAAATAAAAGGCAGTTCCCCCATCACTGTGCTCAGTCCTGACCTGCAGCCCTGCCTGACCACGGACACAACTGATGGATCCAGGATTTCCAGAAATAAGGAGCTGCTTCCCTGCCTGAAGCTCAGCAGTGTGGCCAGTGGGATGCCTGACAAAGCTCTTACTTCAGCTGTGGCCGTGTCCCAGGAACACCCTCCCTCACAGAGCCTTTAAAACTCCAGCTAAAGCCTCCAGAAATGTTTCCTGTTCAGTGAAATGAAAACAAAATAAACTCTGCTGGACTAGAAGATTTTTTCAGTAATGAAAAGATGTTGATTTTGGTAACCATGGATTTATAACCCAAGGAAAAACAGGTGGCAAGCTTAAAAACGTAAGACTGGTTCCTGTGCTTTGGTTTCCCGGCTGGATTTACAAACAGAGCCCCAGCAAAGGCTGTTGCTACTTGGGAAAAATGAGGCAATTCCTTTTTCAGAGCTCCCTGCTGGGCTGTACCTGACAGGGCATGGGCAGGGCAGCCTTACCTGGTGCAGGCTGCGCTTGGCCTGCAGGGCCGCGTTCAGCTTCTCCTCCTGCTTCACCCTCATCTTCACCACCTCGTGCAGGAACTTCTCTTTGGCTTCTTTTGTGTCCAGGCCACTGTCCAGGGCCTGCCTGAGGTGCTCCAGCTCAGCCTCCAGCCCGCTGCTGTGGGGGTCGGGGTGTGCAGCCACCTCGTAGGAGCTGCTGACGGGGGCCGGGGGCTGCATCCCAGGGGAGCTCATGTCCTTGGCAGAGCTGGAGGAGGTGAAGGATGGGGAGGAGAGCGAGGATAAGGAGGAGGTGACTGGAAAACAGAAACATTGAAAATTAATTTTAAAATGTCAATAATTAAGACATAATTATATACAACTCATATATATATTATACAGCTCAAAATGTGCTGAGGCCCTTTTGTACAGAGACACTTGATAATCAATTTTAAATAGGAAAGGAAATTAAAAACCTACTCATTTTATACTTTGATACTTGAAAAATAATGAAAATGCAACCTTGACTTAAGGGACTGAGTTCAATTTGTTTGAACTGTGACTGTGCAACTCATGTCACAAAGGTACCATTGAGGCACCGGGTTTCCATAATTCCATTTAAACCCCATAGAAACTGCACAGGAACCCCTGCAAAACACCCAGCCCAAATAAAGGCAGCCACAAGTGCCACTTACATTCTTCCCTGGTTTCTACTTCAATCTCTGCTTCCGACTCCTTGTCCTCCTCGGGGGCGGTGGTGGCCGTGGTGGCCGCGGTGGCCGCGGCCTCGGGGACAGCCGTGTGCTCTGTGCCGTGTTTCCTCTTCCTCGGCTGGGCAGAGCCCAGGGACTCGCTGCTCCGGGACACCACGGTGGCACAGGGGGGGTTGCTCACGATCTTCTGTTGGGCTGGAGGGGCCAGGGCCACGTTGGGGGCCACGGCGCTCTCAAAGCTCTTGTAGGAATAAAAGCTGGTTCAGGGGGGAGGCAAAAGGAAGGAGAAAGTGGTCACATTGCTGGCTTTGGAGAGCTTCCCAGTGCAGAGTTACACTGCAAACACCCACGGGAATGGCAGTGAATCCCACTGATTACACCAGCTGAGAACCTGCCCATGGTACTGTTTAGTGTTTTGCCCTCATTAAACCCAGGGATCCCATCCCAAGTTCCACACATCCTAAGAGTACCAAGGAGATGAGATCTCCCAGAGCCTAAAAGTCCTAAAGCTGTTTCCTCCTGCTCTTCATGGCACTGTTGTTTTAACCAACTGCACAGCTGGACTTCTGTCTATTCACAAATGTTTTGTAAATTCAAAACAGCAATTCCTTAAGGAAAACCACAGAGTGGAAAAGCATCTTCTTGTGCCTCTGTGATTCTGACATACACCTGAGTGTCCGTGTGTAAAACCACAGGTACAACAACCAACAAACCTTTGGTTAAAACTTGGTGTTAAAGGGGAGCATTAACATGACATCAAACACATGGAATTTTGCAAAAAGCAGAGCAAAGACTTTGCAACTTCAATTCAGCATCTTCAACATGATGTGGTATCAGTTAAAAATTCTCCTGGAGCTGTTGTAGGTGGGTTTTATCCAGTACTGAAATCAGCCAAGTTTCTCACAGGGATACCAAGGACACTTACACCACTTCTCTCCCTACCTAGTTTAAAAATTAGGATATGCTGATAGGCTTTTTCCCTTCTATTTTCCTTTTTTTAAAATCAATCCTCACAGCTTCTAAGAAACTTGTTCATAAGGGCAGCACAATATGTTCTCCGTAATATTCCCTAAAAACACCTGGTCACTAAAGTCAAACTTTCCAAAGAAATCATCACCCTCAGGCAGAGATCTGGCTCGGAGGTTTTTCAGACTGCACAGCTCCAGTCTGGCACAGGGATGTCGAACTGCCCCGACACTTTCTGTTCTCAGTGTGACACCAAGGTCCCACCTGCTGTGGGTGACTCACTCAGGGCTGTTCCTCTCCAAGAGCAGAGCACGGCCTCAGTGTCTGGACGGGTCTGACAGGGTAAGGAGCCAGGATGCCCCAGGGCCAGGGCACACAGAGGGTTTGGGGAAATCTCTGCTGCCCTTCGGCCTCCCTGGCACTGTGGGGAGGGGAGAGGATGGAGCTGTGCTGGGAACAGGGAGCTGCTGCAGGTACCACGGACAGGGGCCTGGGAATGGCTGCATCTCCCTGACCACTGCCCCAGGACAGGGACTCCATCTTGCCAAGAGCTTTGATGACTGCACCCCCAAGTGACCAGCCCTTCACAGCAGCCTCCACCTGACACTTTTATGGCAGGTGTCACCTTTAACCCCCCTTCACGCAGAAACCAGCAACACTTTTTGTGTTTCCTTTCTGCAAATAAACCCCTGTAGCTGCAAACTGACTGAGCACAGGGACAAACCCAGAGGCACCTGCCACCCCCAAGCCCCCTGTCCCTGTCCCTGTGTCCTTACCTGTCCCGGATCAGGGCGGGCAGGTGGCTGGAGAGCTCCTTCTCGCTGGCAGAGACCGCGGGGGACCAGGGCCGGAAGGCGGAGAGGCGCTGCCGGGGGTGGACACAGCCGATGCTCTGGGGACAGGGCAGGACATGAGTGACCCCAACAACCTCTGAAACCATCAATCCCCACACAGGGGACCTGGGGCTTCCCAGGGCACCCTCAGTCATCCCCACAGCTGCTCCCCACTGGCTACAACCTCCTTGCTCAGGGGTCCCACTGGCAGAGGGGAAGTGCACTCGTGGGTTTTGCTGGCCAACGAGCTCTGTGTAGTTTGTAGGGATCACAAACAGTTCCTGAGCCTTGCAGGATTCCTGTACCTCAAAGGCACAAGGGAATTCCTTACTTCCCTGTCACAATCCAGGTCAACGAGCACTGGAGGGAGACAAGGAATCTGGGGGGACTGTGTAGCTCAATGCTGACTATGAAAAGGATAGAAATGTTACTAATTTAGCAACCCTGGGCATGTTCTTTCCCTCATTTTCTCCTCTGGTCTCAGCAGAGTGATGCTTTGTGCGAATTTGCTCTCTCAATTACAAAATATTCAACAATCACCTTATTAGATGAACTGGATAAGGACCGTAACCAACTGGACTGTTTTTCCTTCTCAGTAGAAGCTGGAGATTGGGAAGCAGAGTCATCTATTTTGGGCTTTTTGGAAGCAGGAGGATCTGAAGAGACCTGAAACAAAGGCAGGAAAAATCAAAGTCAGATTCCTCATTTTGCAATCAGCTTAGAAACAAGTTATAAGGCAGAAGCAAATTTTGTTATTTAGAAGGAAGAAACTCTGCGTGTTTTTCTTCTTTTTCAAATGTAAGGCCAAACAAAGGAGTGCAAACGAGGGGCAGACACAGACTGTGACATAACACACTTCACTCCTTCATGGGAGACACTCGGGTCAAGTGTGCATGGCACAGGAGAGATGGGCACTGATCAAAGGGAGACACTCGCTCCAAACTGAAGAGAACTATCAGCCTTTTATGATTTTTGCATGCAGAAAGGTAAGTTTAATGTGGTTGCTGAACTGGAAAGATTATTTTAAACGAGAACAGAACAGACTTTGTTATTCTGTTTGCAGTGGTTGTTATGCCGATGACTTCACTACCCCACAGCTGCAGTGGATTCTGGGGGTGGTGCCAAGAGCTGCTTTGCCTTTTCCACAAGTGGCTCAGCTTGGCCCATAAATCATCCTCAAGCATAAGAAAGTCCTTTGGCAAGCAAAATCCCTTTCCTTCAACACTGTGAAGGAATAAAATTCCTATAGTCCCAGCGTGGCTTGCAAAAAAATTGGTAACTACTGGTTTAACTGGTGCACTGGGGATACCAGCTTGAAGGCCTGCCAGTACAAACACCTCTCACAGCAAGGAGGGAGAAGGTTCTGGACCTTGTGCTGCATCATGACCAGAAACAATAAAAGAAACATCCCACTCCTGTTTCTATTCCTTTTTGTGCCTTTTTGCAGTTCTGAACTCTCCACCTTTCCCCGTTCCCACTCAGCCTGGCTCCTAGAAGGGTGGCAGAACCACACTGCAGTAATTAATAATTGCTCACATTTGCATTCGTTTCAGCCTTTCACTTCACCATGATTTTGGTGGGCAAACAAATGTTGATCCAGGTGTGTCTGGAGAACCTGGGGCTGGCAATATCCTGGGAGCCTGAAATGCTCCAGCCCAGGTGTCCCTCCCAGTGACAGATGTGTGTGTGTTTGCCAATGTCCTGTGTTCTGAAAATCAGTCCCCTCAAGGCATCTTCAGGCTGCTTCTCCAGGTGATGCTGAACCCTGAGCACTGTGATTTAAATTATTTACCTGAATATCACCTGCAGAATTGTCCAAATGCCCTTCTCAGGACTCTACCCAAGAGCTCTCTAACTGCACCCCATTAGCACCCTGATTAGGAGGAAATTACAGCCTCACATCCATGCAGAGCCTGCTGCTCCCGTGGGAGCAGGGCAGATGATTCTCCAGCCCATGCCAGCCCATCTGGCAGCACCCCCTCGCTGCCCTCAGAGCCCAGAGTGCCCAGCAACGTCACCAAGCCAAGCCTGGAGGGCTCAGCACAACATTCCCTGGCACTGGGAGCTCGGGGCAGCTTTCCATACGTAGCAGATGAAGGAGGATGACATGGGAGGGGTGGGGGTGTGTGTGTGTGTGTGTGTATGTGAGAGCAACCCCCAGGACAAAATTAGCCCGTGCCAGTGCCAAATTCCAGCTCCATGGGATTTGCAGCAGATTCTCTGGGCACAGCTTCAGGCTTCCCCAGGGCTGCCTCCTGCCCAGCCAGGGCACGGGCCCTCCCCTCAGACCCAACTAGGAAAAGGCATTCCTGAGCCCTTCTGCAGAAAACACAGGACAATGCACTGGAAAAGATTTGTTTTTGCTCTCGGAGGTGCTGCCTGTGCAGAATTAGTGACAGCATGAGAAAGGCATTTGGCAAGTGACTCCTGATCCCAGCCCTATCCACTGGGGATGGGGAGCTGTGTGGGGAGGGGAGCTCGGCTGCAGGGTGGGGAGGAAGGGGGGCTTGGAATGAAAAAGGCAACAGGTGGCAAGACTCAGCATGGAACCCGTCCCTCCCCCCGTCCATCCGTCCGTCCTGAACAGTCTGTCCAGGCAGGAATGGGACAGGCCCCAGGAACGGGCCCAGAGCAGCACCCCCAGCTCTGGAAATGGGGACCAGGGTCAGCCCTGGAAAGGCTGGGGGAGATGTTTCAACAGAATGGTCTCGTTTGCATTTTTAAAGGAATCATCTCCAGCTTTCTCCACTGTCCCCCTTCTTCTGCCTTCAAGTCAAGGCTGACCCCAAGGACCAGGAGGGTCTGAGCACAAAACCTGGGAAATGCTGCTTCACTTCCAGGTCCAGAAGCCTGTGCTGATCTGCAAACATGGGGTGCAGCTGGAAAAAAGCAGCAAAGGAGGTGTGTACACGAGGGGGAAATAGGGCTGTCCTCCCCCAGAGGGATGGAAAGGGGATGGAAAAGGAGATGCTGAGCAGAGCCCACAGGTTTTTCTACCCTGAAGTCATCTCCCATCCCTGGGCACTCCTGAGAAGCCAGAGCTGCCTGGCTGGAGCAGCACTTCAGGGGACTCAGGGCTGCTGCGAGCGTGGTTTGGGAGCTGCTGTGCTGACTCCTCCAATCTCTCCATCCCTGCCCCACCTGGATTCCATGGATCATCTGCTGCTTAAGGCAGGAATTGCCTCTTGGTAGGTGCTTTAAAAAAAACCCACCTTGGATTTAGGTTTCACTTTAACAATGTAAAAATGCAACAATTCCAGTAGTTTCTACTACAGGAAGAGACTCAGATGTGGAACAAGACAGACACTGAGCACCAAATCTCCTCTATGTGACTCAACCATTACATCCCACTCCAGGACAGATTCCAGGCACCAAGATACCCCACTCCGACACTTCCAGCCCAGCCACAGCAGCCAACAAACCTTGGTACTGCTTCAAATGGGGATGATTTGATTTCGTTTTTTCCTCTGTGCCAAATAATGAAACACACACCAAGTTGCAAAAGAAATACTGAAAATCCAATATAACTTTTTTGCCATCTTCATAAACTATTTATGAAACACTCAAACAAAAACTCAAGAAGACTGAAATAAATATTTCCTTATTTCCTATTCATTTTTATTTCCATTGGAGGCAATTTAATAATCTGCTGTCAAATGGGCTTTGTGCTGGACACAGCCACTTGTTAATAAACATTTTCTCCAATCCACAGATGGAAGAAGCTTCAGGACACAAAGTGGGCCCAGAAATGCTTACGTGAAACATTTACTTAAGCTTTGGGACTGTTGGTTTCTGAAGCAAATTTTAGGGAAAAATAGATACAGAAAGATTTATACAGTCACTAAAAAAAGATTTCAGAGGTACATTCCAAAGGGAAATTTGGGCCTGTGAACTTTGCCAGCCATTTTAAGGCAAACCGAAATTAGGCGGCTCAGCTTGGCCTGCGGCCAGCCAGGGCCACATTTGACATGTCAGATCAAATTTTCTACTTCAATTAAATATTACAGTAACAAACCATGAGACCAGTGGAAAGAATTTTTGACCCTCTCCTTCTCAGGAAGACAAACCTCCCCTGGAGCTCGGTACCATGAGCAGAACCAGCAGTTGCAGGTCAGGCACCTCAACAACACTTTTTGCTACAAATGCAATGGAAAATGAGCCCAGAAAAAATTTTTATATTTTAAGATGTGGGAGTGCTCACAGGTATGATTCTTGGTGCCCGAGTATCTACATTTCCTGAATAATTCACTTTTTTTTCCCCTGCTGTATCCCAGTGTCACACATCTGGACTGAGCAAAGGCTTTTGCTCCCTCCTCATCCTTTGCTACTCTGTCCCAAACCCCCGACATGTGGTACTGAAAACTGGGCTGCTTTTGCCTTGTTAAGAAGGAAAGCATCAACAAATGGAAAACACTTAGGAGGCCTCCATACCTGTGAATTTTTAGCTTGGAAATGTACCTTCAAAAATCAGCCCATGCTCCAAATCCTCACCTACCCTCTGCTGATAAAATCTGCCCAAACTGGGTCTGAGTTGGGCAATAAATCCCAAAATCTGGTTAAAGACAGAGATCTGGTAAAACAGGGCAGTGGCAGAGGTTTATCTGAGCTGGTCACCCTTCCCAGCCAGGTGTGACTGCACTTCCACTGAGGAATCCATCCCTCGGCCTCGTCTGCTCCTTTAGAACAGGGATGGGAAATGTGGGCCCCAGCCCAGCAGGAATCCTGGCACATCGTGTGGCATCTTTAGAAATAAAAGATTTAATGTCCCCGAAGCTACTAAGCTATCCCAACCCAGAGAAATCTGCATTCTTGAAAAAATTAATTGGCAAAATACGGCCAGGCTGAAGAATTCAATTTTGTACCCTTAAGGCAGGTGTAAATCAGAAACGATTCTACTGGAAAACCCACAGCTGGAAAAGCAGGAATAAGCAGAGAAAATAAAAACTGGGCTGTAAATCTCCAGTGTGCTCTATTCTGTCAGGCTGCTGCTCATTCTCACCCGGGGAGCTCAGTTACACCCTGAGGACGGGTGGAGCTTCCTGTCCCATCGGATTCCCCGTCTGGGCGCAGAAACTCAGCCACTTTCTCAGCAGGGCAGCAACCACCAGGGCTGGGCTGATGCAAACCCAGAGCAACCCAGGGAGGCTCTGCTGGGGCCCAGACATGCCAGACACCACGGGGTAAAACCACAGCAGAGCAGCAAAGAGCCAACAGGCAGCACCCTGTGCCCCCGAAGGAGCTGCCAGTCTCTGGAGTTCATGGTGCTCTGAACTCCAGAAAATATCTCTATAAACCAAGGTTGAGCAATCAGTGTCTGAGCCATGTTCCTGCTCCACGAAGGGCACGCTGAGAAACGCAACTGGAACTGAGAAAGAGAATTTCCAGGGTCTATTCTAGGTGGCTTTCCTGGTTCACTTGTGTGACCACAGACCAGTCACACACACCCAGCTGAGCAGCAGACAGAAAATGGGTAACACCACTGACCCATTTTGAAAGGGTGCCATGACATTTATCTCCTGCTTTTACTTGGAACAGAAGGATGCAGAGTTTTATTTTAAGCCCAGTGAAGTGCTGGCCCTGAGTGGCCACTCCTCCTCCAGGAGCACCCAGGACACGTTTTGCAGGCTCCTGCTGGCACAGGGATTAAGAAGTTCCCCAGTTGTGTAAAATGGCATTTCAGAAGGAATGTACCTTGACCAGTGACAAGGATTCAAATCTACTTCTGGAGGTTACTGAGACCACAATTCCCACACCTGGGAACTGAACTTGGAATTTTCCATGTGCTGCTTTCACAATTCACAGGCCTGAGTCTCTCTAAGAACAGACTGAACCACTTGAGAAGGGAGAGGGCTCTGACAGCCTTAAGATTTCTTTCAGATTTCCAGTTAAAATCAAATTTAAAAATGCCCAGTGGAGGTTTCTTCCATGTGGGAAAAGGGCCCTTTATCCACATCCTCTAAGCCTCCAGGAGCACGTTGTCCATGGCCAGAACACTTCTTCCTAAAGCCTCTTTGTGACGTGGTCCAGAAGTGATTAATAAGGTATTAGAGGTCTCTGTAAGGACTGCACTTTCACGTGGATTAGAGGAATAAATATATTCAGGTACAGATTGAAAGCTGGGGAGGGTTGTCTCCATAATAAAAAAAGCTAAAAATAAAGCTGTGCCACGGAGCTGTAAGAAGATTTACTGCTTGTCTACTGTAGATATTTGAAAGAGAAAAAACCTACCACACTGCAGTGTCAGTTCCAGGGAGCGTATGTAGCATTTGTTTGATTTTTCTTTCTTTTTTTTTTTTTTTTTTTTACAATTTTGGTTTCATTGGGCAGGAATCCAGACTTTCCATCTTCCCATTTTTTTGCTGCTCTGGTGGAAGCACAAGGACTCGTTTTCCCCTGTCATTTTGGGACGTGTGATTACGGGAAGTATTTGCTTTCTATTCCTGCCTTCACAGCACACGCTGGCTGCCAGTGTGTCCCCCAGGGGTGACCTGGGGGGAATCTCCACCAACCACAACTGCCAGGCACAGGCAGGGAAGGAGCTGGGGAAAAATCCCTCCTGCACTGCCCTGCTCTCCCTGCCCTCGGGGGCTCCTGGCTGTGCAAAGGGCTGATTTTTCCATGCAAACACACCTTCCCAGCTGGTCTGGAAGAACTGGATGTAAAGAGAAGATGGTTTGGTCACGTTGGCAGCATGGGAAGTTCACCTAAAAAAACTGGGAACTGAGTTTTTCTCACACCTGTGCAAAAATCTTTAATTTCTATGGAAACATGTCCAAAATTTACAACAGCAGAAGTGAAAAGGGACTGGGCTGTTTTATTTCAGACAGCATCACAGTTTAAAGCAAAGTCCTGCAAGTACCCTTTGATGAATTCATTTTGTAAAGGCAAATTTAAACTATTTTCTAGAACACTCTACACAGCCCCTGGCGTAAGTCATCATCCATTTTCAAAGCTTCTTGGCTAGCACAGAAGAAAGAAAAAAAACCCATTTTCTCTCCTGTCTCAACATTTCTTTCCTTTTATTCCTTTAGCACAAAAATTAGGCCAGATGACATCTGCTGATTGCACTTATCCTTGGGAGCAAACACAAGGCATTTCTAGCAGGCTGTGCTACAGCAAACCCAGCAAGCACCTCCCAGGCACACCCCAGAGCCACAAACTTCACTCTGACATGCAGGGACCAAAGGCAAATCTTTTCTATTTCTCACCCACTGGTGAAGCTGCTGGGATTCTTTGGGCCACTGGGGACTTTACTGCAATTTGGGAACTTTTTCCCCAGTTCCATGAAGCTTGGACATGATGAATATTCTACCTGGAAACCTGCATTGATAAAAAATGCTCAACCAGCTCACCTGGCTGCTTAATCCCTGATCTCTACAATTATGCTTTTAATTTATTAAAATTAAAATTCCTGCTACATCCATCACATGGAATTACTCTTTGATATAAATATGGATCTATAAATCCACACAACTCTTCAAATCTTCTACAAATAGTGACTTAATAGCCATTCTCTTGGTCCCAAAATTCTAGGAACCTTTAGCAGTTGCTCACAAAATCAGTATTTCCCATTCAGAGTGATTTTGATTCCTCCAGAAATCCCTCTGCCATGGGCAGAGCACAAACCCATCGTGGGGTGATACCCCTTGCCCAGATGGGAACACTGAAATAAGCCAGAAAAAAAGAAAAAGCCATGTGTGAATAGGGCTACCTCAACCTCAGTGTTAAATCCCTCCAATGAAGCAGCCCTGATTTGTTGATTTTCCTGGTAAAGAAGCCTCTGCAAAGAGCAGATCATTTGTTACATGATGTGCTTGCCTTTTGCCTCTTGGCTGATGCACCTGGAAGCCTCTTTTCCACTGGCTAAGAGTCTGTTTTGCCTTTCCAGTGGAAATGAAAAGTTACAGCTTGAAAAGAATTCCCTGCCCTGTGGTTTGAATCAAAACAAAGCAGCTCAACTCACCCTTCCCCTGGCTGAGCAGAGCCAGTGCTGGAGCCCAAAGCAGGTCAGAGGGGCTGAGCACAGGGCATGGCCCCTTTTCCTCTGGCTGTTTTTATTGGCAGCAGCTCCTGGGAACTCTGGGATGCCCTGTCAGGACCAGGGGAAGGAGAGTGACCAAGGGAGGGAAACGTGGCCAGGGATCTGTGCTGCACACACAGGGAGGGGTGTCCCAGGAAAACAGGAGCACTTCTGGCACTGGGAAAGAACCAAGGGCAGGGAAGTGATGCCATCAGGTTCAGCAAGGAAAAGCAGATTTTCCTCCGTGGGCAGACTTGCTTTGCCCAGTTTGTGGGGTCACAGTTCTGGTAATTAAAAAGCCCTTTGTGAATAAAATTTTCTTCTCACATTTTCTCTGCAATGCAACCAGGCTCTGTTGCTGTAACGGCCTCAAGTTCCAGCTCCAAGCTCTCCCAGGCATCTGCTCCTGGATTGTGGAGACATGTCCACTCTGCCAGCCAAGAACCTCAGTTTGGTCTCCAATGTTACGTAAAAGGACGAGTATTCCCCTTGTGACTTCCACTAATTCCAGCACAGCTTAGGAAGCCAAGAAAGGAGAGAGGGAGCTATAAAACTGATAAAACTGATGGGATTTTGATGCTCTTTTGTCAAACTCCTCTCTGGTACCTGGGGATGGAGCTGCCAAGCTCCAGAGTGCCCTGATTTGAGTGTCCCCCAACTCCTCTGCAGAGCTCCCTGGGGCACAGAATCTGCCCCACCAGCACCCAACCTTTTTAATTCTGGGAGGAAAAGCAAACAGCACAGAAAACAGCCAAGTCAGTAACCAGCCTTGACTGAACAGCTCTCCCCCATCCAGCTGAAGAATTCACTGTCAGCCCTCACCCCACTCACCCTCCCAGCCCCTAATCTGGTATTTGTGCCAGGCTGGCTCTCCTGGCCTGGCACATGTGTGTGAGCGTGTGACACTGCTGGTGAGGGCAAGGGCCAGCACCTTTGTCAGCCTAAGCTGGGACAAGAGCCTGAGGACATCCCCAGGAATCACCTCAAAGGCTGAAGAGCCAGTGGAGCACAGCAAGCACAGCCCCCACTGTCTGCACTGTGCCCACACTCACCTGGATCATTTTCAGGATGCTCTGCATCCCCACCCTCCCACTGCAGGAAAATGCATTTTAGCAGCACATCTGGCTGGCTGCAGGGTGGATCTTTGGTCATACAGAATAAAAACTGTACAAAACAATTGGGATCCTCAGGCTGTAGGAAGGCAGCACTGCCCTACATTTATTTTTCATTGAATTTAATTTACTTGGGATGACCACAGGGAAAGCTTCAGAGTATTCTGGGGGATGCAGTGTGTGTGGAATGGCAGGACACAGAGCCAGGCTCTGCTTTGGAGCCCAAGCACAATGAGGTGTAGGGAAACAACTGCAATTACCTCCAACACCTTCACAAAGTCACTGTAACATCACCACAGAATCTGAATTTTCTGCTCCTCCCAGCGCCCAACGCAGTTTTTAAACCCAAGACTGCTTTACATAAATATCAGTGAAAGTCAATACATTGGCCATGGATTAATAGTTACAAATCCTATTAAGGTTACAAAGCAGTGCCATGGAAAACCCCCAGTCCCAGTGGGAAAAAAAAAACAGAGCAAGGCCTCAGATATTTAAAAACTCACACCTTGAGTCCTTCTATCAGAAGATGACTCAAAAAGAGGAGTAACCATATAGTAATAGATATTTTAGGTGCCAATGGCTTTAAGTTACTGAGCATATCTAATATCGTTCAGAGGAACTCAGTTTTCAGTCAAGCACTGCAAGAACACACTGAGCAACTTCTCCATACACAGAAGAGAGGCAAAACCTAAATTCTTTGCTTACAAAATGTTTTGAAAGCTGCAGACAGGCAGATGCTTCCCTAAGCACCAGACAAGCACGGTGCTCTGCAGTTCTAGGAAAGCCACAAGAAGCTCATCTACTTTAAGTAACAGTTATTACTCCTGAACCTCCCCAGAGCTCCCAGGATAAAGGCAGACAACCAATTACAGTCTTAGACTTCCAAAGCTTATTTTGCTGCCTTTAGAAATAAGCATCACATGCTCTTTCCACCAGACATCGAGTTAAGGGGGGCTCAGGGGTGGTTTAAGAGGGGAGGAAGGAGGAGGATGAATGAAAGAGAGGAGAGGGCCCTTGAGTTTGCTCCTTCTGCCAAAGCCAGCTCTGCTGTGTCAGGAAGGGTTTGCTTTGGAGGAACCTTCCATGTTCCAGTGAGTGATTTGTCTAATCAGAATTAATTTTAGCCACAACACTGGAGTGATGCACTCAGAAAAGGATTTTTATCCTTCAGAAGGCTTGGTCACCTTGAGAAAAGAGAAACACTTCCAACAGTTACCAACAAATTAAAATAACTGAGCAAAATCACCTGGTGGGATTGCTGGGGTGTCCTGTGCAGGGCCAGCAGTTGGACTTGGATGATCTTTTTGGGTCCCTTCCAGCTCAGGATATTCTGTAAAAATACAATCCCCTACACTGGGATGTTCAACGTGAACACCATCACTGCAGAAGAAGCCTTTAGCAAATTGTCTTGTCCAATAGACAGAATTTTGACAAAAAGCCCACCTGTTTCTCTCCTTTTTCCCAACATAAACTCACCTTTTGACTACAGGTAAGAAGAAATGCCCCATGTGTGTGAATATGGAGAGAGAAAGACACAACATTTCAAAAAACCTACTTTGTGTAACATCAGATGAGGCAGCAAAAGATAATTTGAAGGGAAAAAAGGAAGGGGAATAGGACAGGCAGGAGGGGGAAATCTGGGACACTCCAAGAAGGCTTTCAGTTCTTGTATAACATGATGGATTTTAAGCCTTTAGGGGAGAACTGGCTGAGCAATATTGAGAGCAGCGTGACTGCACAGCCACATGGGTTGTGTCTGCTACAACTCTATTAATAGGAGAGCATAGAGGGAGGTTTGACTGTGCACACTCCACATCCACCAACAAAACTCCTGCTTTCCCTCCCCACTGCATCCCCTCTCATGGCCACAGTGACAATGTGGGGCTCAGGATGCCCAGAGCCCCCAGAAGGGGTCCACTGCCACCCCAAACCAAACCCTTCTACTGAGAACTCCCCAAGGCACTGCCTGGCCCCAGCTCATCCTCACCAAGCACTCAAAGCCCTGTTTGCCTCTATTCAGAATTAACAGGCTTTAAACACAGATTTTTAGTGCTGAACTGCAGAATTTAGGCCCGAGTTGGTGGATGCACAAGTCCTGTTTGTGGTGCCCCAGCAATAAACACGGCCCCTCACGACTTGGCTCTCACTTCTCACTTTGCTGTTACAATGCAAGTTCTATTCCACATCCCCATTCTGTGTGTGTAACGGGCCTGACCCCTATAAAGATGGTCAAATAAATATCTGGTGACCTCACAAGTATGAAAATAAGCTTATTTGAAAGAAAAAGTATATCTTCAGGGGGTTTGGCAGTAACTTTCAATTATTTTTAATTGCCTGGAAAATTAAAGTAAGAAAATAGTGTGGTATAAATGTTAGGGCACATTATTAGGCCGTTTTCATAATATCTTAGCCATAAGCTTAACAGACAAAAAGGGTTTTTTTAAGCCTAGGTCATCTGTTCAATATGAATGGCCTGTCTGTTCCCAGACTTCCTCAAGGGGTAACTGAACTGAAATATTCCATGATAGAAACCAGATTCAGTTTGACCTGGTAGGCAACGAGAACTCCACAGAACCTTCAAGCTTTGGGTTTAATTACAAACCACCACGGAGCCTGGACTGCAGCCCGTGATCAGAAACACAAAGAAAGGGGTTGAGGGAAAGTTTGGAGCTCTAAATGCCAACATCCCTTCCCCCACTTTCCTTTGCTTAAACCATGGGGTGGACTTTTTTCTTGTTATTGTCAACACAACCAACTTCCAAACTGCACAGTAAGCAAGATTTCCAAGGTATCAGTCCGAGGCCTTTCTTTCTGTCTTTCTGCTCATGGAATTCTGCTGTCACAACACTGACACTGCACCAAACCAGCATGGGGACCAACACAGAGCTGAACTCCAGGCTTCCAGGTCTCATGTTTGATTTTCTTCTTTTGTCTGATACTGGAAGCCTCAAACCCACTTGGGTTGAACTTTTCTAAGGCAGCCTCTAATGCAGTGACTGACACACACAAGGCTTTGAGAAGTATTGCAGGTTAAAACCATCGTGAGCAGCTGAGCCCAGATGAAGCCAGACCTTACAGACAGCAGAGGTTTGTGCTGTTCCATCTCCTGGGCAGAGTAGAACTGTGATGTGTTTTGGCCACAGGAGTGATATAAATTGGCAGTAAAAGCCTGACCTAAAAGTCTTAGGTCAAGGAAAAGCCTGACTCAGACCCTGACTGCACGAGAGCAACGCTGTCACATCAGTGGGAGCTGCAGAATGTCACTGCTCTGTGACACTAAAGGTTCACAGACTCTGCATTTCAGTGCTGTTTTCATACATCCAGCACACAAGGAATGATAAATAAATAATAAATCAGGGAAGGAGGTGGTGTGTATCCATCTAGAACAGGGACAGGGAATCTCTGTCTAATGCCAGGAGCTGAAGTGAGGGTGGATCATGCACAAAAGTGACTTAATAACCATAGGCTGAGTTTGCAGGAAATTGTGGTAAAATGGGTGAAGGGCTCAGATCTGTGGGGTGACAACAGAAATGTCAGATATCTGCAGTCAGACACAAACTGCCTTGCTCCTGGGAGGAAGAAGAGAACTCCCAGACATATTCCAGAGGACAGATCTGGCACAAGGTCCTGTGCTGCTGCTCTCTGCAGGACATGGGGTACTCCTGGGCCACTCCATCTGTGTGTGCACCACATATTCCAGAGCAGGCTGCACAGAGAGACAGGGATGAACACCACGAAGATGTCTGTGTGGAAAAATGCCCTGACATCTTCCCAAAAGGACCAGTGGCAACCCAAGCAAAACATCCATGCCAGTGTCACTCATCACGCCAGCACAATCAGTCACATCCCAGTGAAGAATCCAACAACAATGCAGTCCTGGGAGATGGGTAATCCCAAGGTTTGCTTTGATCTTTGCAGTTCCCCTTAAGGATAATTTAACCATTCTTACGCTGCCACAGCTTTACTTGCTTTTAAGGATGTCTAAAGAAGCACAACATTTAATTCATTGCCTGCTTTACCATGACACCGTGCCAACAGCCCCAACCCCAAAATCTTTACCTACCTCACATTACAGATCTCTCTGTCCCATTTTTCTGAGATTGAGTGTTAAAAAAACCCAAGCAGGTTAACTTGAAGGTTGAACAGAATATACCTGTGGCAGGTGAAGCCTGAGGGCTGCACAGGAGAGAGCAGTGAAGGATCTCACTGGTCCCTTTCCCAATGGGACAAAGTGTCACTCACTGGCTGAAAATCCCTTCTCTCTCCATGCATGGCAGGAGGAGGCTGGAGGAGGTGATGAACCCCAGAAACTGAGGAGAAGGGGACAAGATGGGTTTGATGGAGGGATGACTCCAGCCAGGGTGGATTTTTGTCTCCCCAGGGAAAAACACAACTACCTGCTGTACAAACCCAGTGTCTGTGTAGTGAATTTAGCCTGAAGCAGAGGGAAGTTGACATTTCACCTAAACACAAGTGAGGCTGAGAAAATCAAAGCTCACCTCAAGGAGAGTTTTGCCAGCCACTAAAGGAAACAAAAACTATCACCTTTAGGTAGATATAAGCCTAATTTAAGTGGTGCAACAGCCAAAAGCTTCAAAGGCCACAAACACATTAAGGCAAAAATCTTTTGCAACCATCAAAGCTGTTCCATACACACGGCTTGAGAATTATTGTCCGAGAAATTCCAGCAGGTTCCTCCAACCAGGATAAGAAAACTTCTGCTTAGGAGGGAAAAGAACTGAACCAGACTGCAAATTGAACTCTCTCTGACAAAAATCACAATCCTGCTCTCAACAAGGCCAAGTTCAGCCAACTTCCCTAAGAAACAGGCTGAGCTGTACAGCAACAACTGCAAATGGAGCAGGGAACGGGGCTAAAGCAGCAAATCTCATGGGAAGGGAGAGAACAAGCATTTGAAACACCAAACAGAATCCCAAACCTTCATTAACAAGTACAGATTAATTTTGTGGCAGACAAGGTGATCATTGCCACTGCTGCTCTGCTGGAGTGGGAGGGAGGAGCTGCAGGGAACCAGGCAGATAATGCTGGGCTCAGCTGTTCAGGGCAGCAGCTGTCCCCAAATCCTCATTGGAGGGAACGAGCCAGGAGGTCACGGGAGTCACGATTATTTGGAATGAAGAGGGGAAACAATAGGCTGGGGCCCTCTGTCTTCTTGCCTTTCTCATGGCTTTTGTGAGCTGCTGCCTTCCCAGAATAGCTGGCTGCACTCGGGGCAGCTCAGGGGCTGGGTCTGGACAGGCCTTTTCTCCCCTGCAGCTCCACAATTGAAAAGGAAAAGTGACACCTCCATCCCCCCCTTGTGTGCCTGGCTCTCCAGCACGTCTGCAATACCTTCAGCTGACCGAGGAGGCAGGGGAGGCTTTCAGCTTTAGCAAGGGGTAGAAAAAAGCTCAAAACAGACTCAGTCCCATGAAATTTATTTTGTCTGACCCCTCTCCTCAGCTGAATTTCTCTCCCAGGACAAAGCTAATGCCATACTGCAGGACACTGGGACAAACCTGTCAGAATCCCAGCTTTTCCTGAGCCGGGAATGCTGCTCCAGAGGGGAGTGAAGACACTGCTTTTTGATGGAGTAGAAGAGAGCTTGTAGTACCCAGAGGGCTAAAACAGGGTCTGTTAACAGGTCACAAAGTTTAGTGAACAAAAATGGCCAAAAAAATTGGTTTGCAAAGATTTTGGCCACCACAGTAGATAAAACATGATTCTTGTCCTGCCTCTCACTGCAGCCTTGCATGACCTTGGGCAAGGCATTGAACCCTGATCCAGCCAGGGCTGCTGTGCCCCAGGAATGCTGCAAATCTGTTCCCATTGCAGAAGAGCTTCAAAATGGCAATTCTTACACAATGGTAGAGTCTAACTGGTCGGGCTTAGTAGAGCTGAAGTGTAAACAAGGACTTCACTGCTTCCTTGGAATTTCAGATGAAGGCACAGACAGAAGACTGACTTTTCTCACAGAATTTTTCTAACCAAGGCTCCCATATCCTGACTCCTATTTCATGTGAGTTTGGAGAGAAACAGGTCTTGATTTTCACTCTAGGATGAAACTGTTGTAGTCCCGCTGGCTCAAAAGATCAGGTGAAACATAAAACGTTTAAGTTAAGATTAGCAGTCGGTGTTAGACATTCCTTGCCTGTACCAGTAGGGATGAACACAGAGCCTGCTGAAAGCTGCACTGTGAGTAATAACAGGGTAAATCTGAGATCAGAGAAAACACATTTCTTGTTTTAAGTGGTGTTTCCCCCCTTTTTTACTCCATACAACTTTAATATTGATCCACAGGCTAAGGATCGTTGTAGGGTGCCACCAGAATTGTTTAATGGGATACTTCTTGTGTTATAATCTTGGTAAAGAGACCCACATGTGGATTTGAATAACATCTTGAAAGGAGATTGAGTGTAATAAGGTGACAGAGAGATTGAAAGAAGATTAAAACTCATTTGATCCCCAACTCTCAAGCAAAGCACAGTAACTCCTCCCTGTCCTCCATCCTACACACACCTGATCCCAACACTGCCAAGAGGCAGAAGGCACAAGAATAAAAACCCAACCAATTCCAGGTTTCCCTTCTGGGACAGGTTTGATGTGTTTGCACAGGAGATGAAGCCACAGGGGAGTTTGGACAGCCCCAGAGGCATGCTGGAGCACCCTGCTGGAAAGCAGTGCCAGTGATTCACCACGCCACAGACTCTTGGTGAGGCCTGAAACTTCCATTTTTTTTCACATGGTATTTGGCTTGGCTTGGTTTTCTGAACTGCTGCTGCTCTCAGGTTCAACAGGAGACATGTTTCTCTAAGCTGATTTCTCTGTGGCTGAGGATTTAATCAGATCAAAGTAGTGATTAAAACATGGGCTATAACCACAAGCCTTAAAGGGAGAGCTCCAACACTGAGCTCCAACTGAGCTCTCCCCCTTTAAAATCCAAGGAGAAGCAATATCTATCTCTGGCAAATGTATGCTTTTAAAAAATGTTGGATTTTTGCTCCTTCTGGGTCACCTTTCCTCTCGATAGGGTGCGAAGCTCCTGGCAAGTACCAAGAAATGAAGAAATGCAAATGAATTAAGGGCTGCAGTTAATGTGAATGCATTAACACCACCAAGACACCCTGGAAGGTGGGTTTGCTGACACTCCCTTCACTCCAACACATCCCCTGTAAACTTCCAGCACAGCTCCCTCAGACCCTGTCAGTGCTCCTGACATTCTTTCCTACAGTTTTCCACTTGCTGCTTTGTAGGTCTGTGGTTCTTTTCATCCATCCAAAGACAGCACGATAGCATGTTGGGAGTGGTGAGAAATAGGATTATAAAAAATGTAAATGGAGCAGCATTTCCACAGCTCTATACAGAGTAAACCAGAGCAACCCAAACATTAAGGCCAAAACCACCTTTTTAGTGACAATTAGTTTAGAAATGAGGCCTAATTTTACATCATGACCTGCATGAAGAGCCAGAGCTGTGCCATCAGATCCATGAGCCCCATCCCAGCTTCCTCCTGCACAACAGAAACAGGCCAAGTGACTCACTCAGCAGCTGAGGATGAAGGCTGCTGGGTTCTGGCTCCTGCTCCTGTTCCCCACCAGGTTGGATGGGAATTGTTCCCAAAGGTGCAGCACAAGAACTTGAACCCCGTGGTAGCTCTGCTCCAGGAGTGCCACGGGATATTCTGAATTAATGGAGAAGTGCACGTTCCATGGGGAGTCAATATTTATTTGTTACGCCGACTTGGCAGCTCAGCCCTCTCCTCACTTCCATCACTGTGACACCTTTGAGATACCAGCTCCTTGGTATGTGGGATAACATCTTCTTCCAAGCTATTCTTGACACTCTACTCCTACTCCTCTTCTATGTGTTTAACCATTTTAAAGCTGATTTGGGTCATGACTAATAGAATTAGATACTAAAATCATGTGCTGTCAGCAGCAGACATTGTAGAGCCAGCAGGAGCCACGTGGAATGCAAGTTGAGGCAGCTTCAGATGGGTGGGAAAGAAGTCACACTAGTTTGTGCTTTCTTCCCCTTTTTAAATAGAATTAAAGCTGAACAAAAATCCCACCAAAACCCCCAAACCTCAACTTCACTCATTTTGGAGGCAATTTCTTTAGTTTACATATCAGTCTAAACCCAAAACAAGATGAAGTTGTCCTCAAGCTCTGCTGGGAGTGAGGACATAGAACAAATAAATGCCAGCAGCCCAAAGCAGGCACATGTGCTTTAAATCTAGGGTCACAGACTTGGGGTTTGTGCAAAACTCACTGGTTCTACCTACTTTCATCTCATACCCTTCTCATGGATATTTCCAATAACTCTTCCTTGTTTTCCCAGAAAAAATATTAAAATAAAGAAGAGCACCACCCCTTCTCTGCCTTGTGACATGTGGAGAACAATCTGTCCATCAGCTTTAGGGCAGGACTGAGAGTTACACAGGCCTGAAGGTCAGCAGCACTGGCTTTTATTCCTGGCTCTGCCACTGACATTATTTGAATGGCTTTAGGTAAATAAAATGTAAACATTAAAAAATGTAAACAGCATCACAGTTTGTAAAGGAGTTTGGTATTTTCCAGCACTACAGAAACAAGACTGATCTTTCATAGCAAGCAAACCCCAAAGAACCTCCTTTTCCGAATTCTTTAATAGGGTTAAACACCATTAATTCCAGCTGGGAAACAATTCAAGGTGCAGCTCATGAGTTTTGTCTCATACATGTTGAACATTCAGTTTCCAAACCTTTGACTGCAACTTGCCAATAGCTGCAGAGAACTGTTGCAGGATACAGTTGTGGAAACCCCCAACAACTCAAAAGGGCTCAGCTCATCTTTCTAAATAAAAGCATGGAATTCAACAGAAAAGAAGATTTAACTTAGTCTATTATAAAATCCTCCAAAACTGGACACTCCACAAGAGTTGCTCTTTTGTTGCTCCTTTTCCTGACGCCTCTCACACATCCCTGTGAATTCCTGCTCATTATGTTCTCCAACACTGAGTCCATGTGCTGAGTTCAAACCCAAGCCCTGACATGTAAAATATGGTTATTTAGAAATGGGTTCACCACAGGTACCATCTGCTTACAGATGTTTACATGGGGCTGTCCAGATTCCCTTGCAGGCAACTGAAAGGCACTTTTGGACTGCAATTCACCTTGAAGGAGATGCTTTAAAACCTGCAGATAATCCATCAGTTAGCACTGACTTAGACACCTACGCTGCAGCCAACCAGTAACTTAGTCCTGGGTTTATCCAGGTTCATGGACAATACTCTGCACAGAGAAATGAATGTCTAAATATCCTCAAAGACCTGTTCAAAACCCCTGCAACAAGACTGGTCCCTCTGTAAAGGGGCAATATTTAAGCATCTTTTCTCCCAGCTCCCTCATGTCAGCTGACTGAGATCTGTTAACATCTTAGACAACACTTTTATGCCTCATGCATAAGTCAGATTTATTTTTGTGGTGTTTTCTCCTCCACATGAAACAACAAGCCTAAAGAATTATTTTAATGAATGGCTCTCTTTTAATGATTACATTTTTCAGTAGAACAAAAGTGATCTGGTCCAGACCCACAAGGAAACCAAGGTACATTTGTCCCCAGATACAGAAAGCCCTGGGGTAGGAAGAAGAGAGTGAAAGGCAACTCCCTTCTTGTGGGCAAAGATGTTTTACTTGCAAATGCCTGAAACTGCACCCAAAAAGCAGATTACAAATGAAGCAAGTTATCCCTGTGTAAAGGTGGCTGAGCCATCATACTCAGGTTACATTGTTTGGAAGGTTTTTACCACTCCAACCACACACCTGAATCATTTGACTCTGATTTTACCCTTTCTGATGGGTTTATTGACAGCATTATTAAGAGGAGGTTACAATTCTGCAGGAATCATCAAGGGTCTGACTAATGTACACACAGCCCTAGTGGGACACTGAGCAACTGAACTACACACACTCCTTGTTTTACCCTAGAAAGGATCCCACAAACTCATCTCAGGAGAGCAAGGCCACCAATCCATCCCACACATCTCCAAATAGAGCGTTGAGGTTGCAGTTTTCCCTCCGTGTCCTCTGCTTCCACTTTATCTGATGTCAGCTCACATTAAAGGGACAATCAATGTTTCTGTCTGGCTCTTCCCCACCCTGTGCCAGGGCCCCCCTGCTCCATGCCCCCGGATCTGGGAGAGGCCAGGGAATCCTGGCTCACAGCCCGTGCTCCGTCAATACGCCACGACACGGCGGCTGGAAGAGCCCAGCAGCACTCTGCCTTCCCTCTTCCTTCTCCTGGCTCCTCCTCAAAGGCACAGTGATCACTACAAAGATTAAAATTTGCAGAGGTGCAAAACAAAAATAGCAGGAACACAACCTGGGTGAGGCCTTGGCTGTCTCACCTGTGGAGGTCTCACCTGAGGGGCTGAGCTACATTAACCCCTCCTCAGGATTCCAGCATCACACTTGGTTATCAATAAAAATGTTTTAAATGCCCAAATAGAGCTTGTATAGAACTGTCAGTTTATTCCAGCCCAAGTGCACTGTCAGCTGTATATTACTGAATTGAAATGTTCATTAGAAATTGGAAGAAAATCCAGGTTTTTACCTGTCCAAGCACACAGAGATGAGTCTTTGATTAAGGAATGCACAAGTGCAATGCTTTCATTGAAATACCACAGGTATTCTGTCATGTTTAGAAGCAGAAATATGTGATCAGTATTTAAACATCCACCTCTCTGACACTGTGCTTGACTTGAATCTTGTGGGAAATGTAAAGTTTGGATGCCACCCTAAAATCATGTGAGATTTAAGAATCAGTGGAAGGGAGCTGCCTCTAGAAGAAAAATCTCCAAAAGTTATGCCCATAGTAAACACTGAATGTCCAATAATAACAGCAGCAATAGAAGGGATCACCTGGAATTATGCACAGATTCCTGTAGGTACAGTCCAGGTGACCTCAACAGACAGAACAAAAGGCCCCAAAATTGTGCATAATACACTGAAGCAGGACAGGTGGAATTTTTCCATGTAGAATATCAAATAATCCCAGGAATGCAGTGGCAACCAAAACTCTTTAGTGTAAATTATCACTCCCAAAAGCATCTTTGTTTCCCCTGAAAATGGCTTTGAGCAGTTTGGTACTTTGTGTTTATCAAAACAAATTCATGGAAACACCCCACCTTCTCCAATATTTTCTAAATCTGTAATTTTAAACAATTCTGGATTGGCCAGGAATTTCTGTAAGGAAAATAAAAATGAAATACAATAAATTGCCATTTTCACTGTTATCCCTACACCAACACAAATGTCAGTGTTTCCTGTGTGCTCAGGGAAAATCAGTAATCCCATTTTCAGGCTGGACTTTTCCCTGAGCATGACACACATTTCCCATGGCCACAGGTTCTGTCTCCATCTCTCACCCACGTGTCCAGCACGGATCTCTCTGCCTGAATTATCCCCTCAGTGCCACAGCCTTGGGCTTCAGCACAGCCACCACTCAGGGGCTCCACGGGATTATTTCCCACTTCCATATGGATTTCAGCTCAGAGGAAAGGCACTGAACTCCCTGCTCCACAAAGGAACAGCCACTCTCCCTATAAAACAAATGCTCCAGGAGCACAAGTGCCATGAAATCCCTCAGCTCCTGTTCCCAGAGCAGAAGAGGAAATCCATCCCCAAGGCTCCTGTGTCTCCTGTGATGCTGGAAACCCAGCATCTCCCAGCTTTGCTGATGGACCAAAGCTGATCATTCCAGCTTCTGCCAGGAGCCCCCAGGACTTTCAGGGATGAGGGCAGCAGGGCAGGTGTCTGTGGAAGCAGAGAAACCACCAAGTCTCCAGGGAGGATGGACGGGAGAGGAGGAGGGGAATTGCTGTGGTTGAGAAAAGGGAAGGGGTTGGTCGAGAGAAATGCTATAAAAGCACCATGACGACAGAGCAGGGTGATGGAAAGGTCAGTCCCTTTCAATAATGCTCTTTTTTTCTTGTCCAAATGAAATACTTGGCCACGTCCACCGGCAGAGTTCAGCTGGAGGTAAATGACCAGACAGGGGGGCCATAAACTGTCTAGAGATGATGCTGTTCTGGGGGGGCTGCCCTGCCCTTCCAGCCCTTCCACCAAGGCAATTTCCACAGCAAAAAGCTCCAAAACTGCACCAAACAAAAGGTGCTCTTGTGCAACCCCAGCACAGAGCTGGGCTGGAACTCCAGCCTCCCTCCAGGGAGGGAAGAGCTGAGCTGGAGCCCGTCCTGAAGGAGGATTCAGGAGCGAGCACGAAGGGATTTTCAATAATGAGCCGGTGATTAATCCTGATAGACATGCAGCCCTTGGAATTGCTTTTCAGCTGCTACTGGTAGGTGGTCAAATTATACCTTTCCATCACATTTCCCACTATACTGCACATCTCCTCAGTACATTTTCTCATGAAGCACTGGAAGGATTCAGAACAATTAAACCTAACGACTGAGTAATTCCCACTCCTCTTTTTTTCCCCCCCTAATATGAAATCATTCTTTCTAATGCTTCAGGAAAATAAATGTAAGCTCTAGAGCTCCAAGTCAGTATTAATGTACCAAAATGGTGCATTGTAACAGGAGATGCAACACAAAGATTTACTGTTTCCCAGAGCTGGTGCTGGAGCCAGCTGAACGGTCATTTAAAGTTTTCAGCTATGCATGACAGGTGGAAAAGCTTTCAGGGAAAAAAAATAAATTATTGTATAGTGACTGGTTCTGATATTATACAAATGAGAGCATTTCCTGCCTATCACAGCCTTCCTTAAGGCTGGGAGGGTTTTTTTCGCTGTTATTTATTCACTGACAACTGATTTATTTCCTAATTTATTTCCTAAGAGCACAGGAATGGTGGCACATAAGCAAATATGTCAGGGAGCAAATATACAGCCCAGACATATATTCCTGTAAGGCCAGGGCAGCTCTGCATTCAGTGATTCAGCTTCCCCTTCACCACTATTTATGTATTTAAAGGAGCTAAAAGTCTTTTATCAAAGTAGCTCCTGTAAGGCAAATCCAAAGCCCATTTTACCTGCAGTAATATGTTTGCTTTAAAAAAAGGGGAGGAGGCAGAACACTGTCATCAACTCCTACCTCCACTGAGCAAGTTAGTTTCTACTTTATTTATCATTAGTTTTTCCCCTTCATGCACTCCTTTGGAATAATAAACTGGAGTAGTTCCTCCCATTCCAAGTTGAATTTTAATATGCATGACCTGAGCAGCTATAAAGAATATGCAGAAAGTCTTTTTTTTTTCTCCTACATCCTAAAACTTCAGCTCATCCCTGGCAAATTCTCTCTCATTCCTGTCCCCAGTGATACCAGCTCTTCTTTCATGGTCACTGCTGAAAGGGAGGGAACTAAAGGGATGCTTGATCCAATACAGAAAGATTTTACTTTTTCACCAAGAATTAGAGGAAATGCTAAACAAAATTGAATCACAGAGCGTTGTCGTTATTCTGCTTGGAAAATTTATTTACTAGGAATGAGTAAATAATTAAAAAAAAAATAAATTTTTTATCTGAACATTAGGTTGCATGGCAATGCCTGCAGTTTCTAGGTTTACAACCTGTTCTTGGGCTCTTATAAGTTTTGCCATTAAAAAGGCTTTAGGAAATGGCTGACAGCTCTGCTCCCTTTATTTTTCAGGCACTATCACAGGGTGCATTTTCATATATATTTTCCATCAATACAATTTTATTATCCAGTTACAACCTGTGCAGGAGGAGCAGTGCAGCTCGACAGGTATTTAAAGAACAGCATTAAAATGGAATGTTTGGATGTGCCGAGCAGGAAGAAAGAGGGGGGGAAAGGCAGGGACTGAGCAGAAGAGCACAGGCAGTAATTATAACAATACCTTGTGCCTTGCTGAGTGTTCCATAGCATGACTCATTAGATCCTAACAATGCCTGGGAGATAGGAAGTGTCATTATCACTATTTAATAAGGGAAACTGAGGTAGGGGAAAAAAGAGAACGTTCTTGTCCAAGGTCACCCAGCAGACAGCCCCAGAACAAGCAGGATCCCATTTTCTAACCCCCAGCCCTGTGTTTCCCCCTGGGGCAGGGACCCTTCAGCTGAAGAATCCCTGATCCCCTTCCCGCAGCATCCTCCCCGCTACGGCTTCATGAAGAGATCACCAGAATGGAAAAGAATTTGAGCTGTTAAATTACATAAGTGTGTAGTCACCACCTAGCAATGGAGAAAAAAGGGCTGGATATTTTCAGTTACAACTAGATTTTCTAACCAGATGGCCAGAAGAACTGACGTCACTCACATTCCAAATTACAGAGCTGCTTGAAAGCTGCTCCAGCGTTAAGGATGCACCAGGCCTGCCTTCTAAGTCAGTTTTCCAAACCCCTTTCTGCACAGAGATCAGGAGGGGTTTTGACATCATTTTTGCTATGCTGTTGAAAATCTGCTCCTTTTGGGACACACCTGTCCCAAGCTCCCTCAGGGATGCTTGCATCTCCTTTTCCTGCAATGAGGCCCCCATTCAGGCTTAGCTTTCAATGCTTATCAGGGTCCTCAAAAATCCTGAACTTGGGAAGTTTTTTTAACTTTCACTGAAGACTTCACAGAAGGAATCGTCCTCTAACACTGACTGCTCGTATTTAATTCACCTGATCAGCTGGATTTTAGCTCCAGATGAAAATATCAGCAAACACAGGAGCCCCAGCAGGGCAACAAGAAAGGGGGAAAAAAGGAAGCAGGAAGTACAGACCTGTCTGTTCTGAAATTTAAAATTTCATCCTCAATACAGAACCAACTGAAATACTTCAGGTTTGCTCTACTTTTTGCTGCTTTTCCGCTCTCTCTTTTCTTTATAAATTTAAGAGCAAAAAGTCAGTGGGAAGCCAGCAGGAGCCTTGCAGCACAGGGAAGGCTGGATCCAATTCCAGGGTAAGAACCCTCTCCATCCCAGCAAAGTAAAAGGTCTGAACAAATTCCAAAACCTCATCAATCACTGGCTGGACATTTTCCCACCTTCAATGAAATGAAATACATAAGGGGTTCACAAAACATTTTTAACTCAAGCCAGTTCAGAGTTCTGGGAGACCAACAGAGAAAATCAGAAATATCTAAATCCCCAGTATGCTGATTTTCTACTACAGCATCTCAAGAATCAGAAAAGTCACATTATGCATGTTAAAACACCATTCCTCCTGAGAGCTGATACTGCCCAGGACAGCTGGCCACATTTCCATGGAATGCTAATACTGACAGGCTGTAGGCTCCATACAGATGTACCACATTCAACTGTGACAGCACTAACATTTCTGACTTCAGCAGCCACTCACGACAGCAAGAGGGCAAATTCTGGGTACTGCACAGTCCTGGACTATGAATCATAGAATGATGGAATCATTTAGGGTGGAAAAGGTCCCCAGGATCAGAGTCCAAGCAGTGCCCAATGCCCACCTTGTCACACAGAGCCCTGAGTGCCACGTCCAGGCCTTCCTTGGGCATCTCCAGGGATGGGCACTCCAAACCTCCCTGGGCACCCCAGGCCAACCCTTTCCATGGAGAAATTCCTGCTGGTGTCCAGCCTGAGCCTCCCCTGGCCCAGCCTGAGGCCATTCCCTCTCCTGCTGTCCCTGTTCCCTGGAGCAGAGCCTGACCTGGGGCTGTCCCCTCCTGTCAGGGACTTGTGGAGATAGAAGGTTTCCCCTGAGCCTCCTTTGCTCCAGGCTGAGCCCCTTTCCCTGACACCTGCAGAATCATCACAATATTACCAGGAAAATTCCATCTAAGGGCTGCTCAGGACTAACACACAAACCAAGGGAATGCATTCACACTGAAAATAACTCGGAAAACACGAGCTCCCTCAGCCACCCTGGGGGCTCCAGCCCCTCAACGCCTCCCTCGCACTGAGGGTCCCAGGGCTTCAATCCAGCCATGAATTTCCCAGCTCACTGCAGCATTGAAAAGCCCCCACCGGGAGCCTGTCATTACCACATCTTTGCCAAGTGTCGCCAGAGCCACCGATGGAATTGCAAAGCACCGTCACTGTTTGCAGCGACAGGAAAGAGCTCTTTCCACCAGCTATTAGCCTTAAAGACTTGGGAGAGGAATGCCAGGAAAAGTAATCTGGTGCAAAGCACAGCATTTCAAAGGTGACAAAGCAAGAAGAAAACAAGTTCTAGGATGTCTAGCAAGAGGTTATTTCTTTAAATCACCCCCTGTGCAAGGTAGGCCCAGCACTGGTTGTGTCTGGGAGCTGGCATCAAACTCTGCCAAGTTTCCATGCAAAATAAAACCTTTTATTTCCTCTAATTTCTTCCTCCCCTCTCCCCATGCAAAAGATCCCTGGTTTGGCATAGAATGATGAATTGAAGGAAGAAAACATCAGGTAAAGCAACAAGAAAAAGGAAGGGAATGCAAGGAACTTTTCAAAAGTGGACGTGCCACTGCTCACAGTTTTAGGGGAAAAAAAACCAAAATAAAGGAGAACAGGGGATGAAATAATTCAGAGGTACAATAGCAGCCCCCAGTTAAGACATCACAATTCCCCCCAAGCCTTGCTCACACTGCAAGTTACTGACAGTGTGACGGGGAGAAATCCCATCCTGGTGGTTTGGGATCCCTTGGGACACCCCTGTCGTGATTTCCTGACCCAACCACAATTTGCAAAGCGAAGTTACCCACAGTATGAGACAAAAACCCCAATTTCAGTATCCCATTCTTTCCTCTTCCACAGGACTTGCTTGCTGTAAAAGGCCCCTGAAACAAAGGAATGGGAATTTTGATCCATCCATAAAAGAAGAGATTAAGAAAAACCCAACAATGTCGCCGTGGTCATTAAGGTGGGCCATTAACCCAACCAGAGGAACTTTGAGAAGGCAGCTTTGACACTCCAATGAAGAGTTGTCTTGTCCACTTCACCCCCAGGAAAGAACAAAATGCACTAGTGAGGGGGCAAAACCCATTTTTACAGCTTGTCTTCAAAATGGTTTAATGCTCTTGTTCAATGGAGTTTTACCTAAAAACCAGATCAATTCACAGAACAGTTCACAAAATGGGAAAAGCCAACAGCAGCTGTCAGTTCCCAAAATCCACAGCTGACAGTTCTGGGGGCTGTCACTGGAGTGCCACAAAAGCATTGCTAACACTGGGATTATTGGCTACTGTTGCCCAGAAATATGGACACACACTCCCATCATCAGTGACCCACAGTCCCGTGCTGCAAATCACGGAACCTTTGTCTCTAATGTTTAGTCCTGAAAAGACCAGGTCTCATTTCTGGTCACTCTTGATGTTCCCTGCTTACCTTGGCTCCCAGCCCCCCAGTTCCAACAGTAAATATAAAATATACAACTCCCCTTGTACTCCAGCCACCAGATCTGACTGACACCTGCAGAACCAGCAATCACAACCACAATATTACCAGGAAAATTCCATCTAAGTGCTGGTCAGGACTAAAACACAAACCAAGGTAATGCATTCCTACTGAAAATAACTCAGAAAACACGCAAGCACTGACCATCTGTGGGGTGGAAAGCACAGATACACACACACACACATTCCCAGCCTTCCCAAAAGTTCCCCAGGTCCCACAGCTGGCTGTGGAAAAATGCAGTAAGTGACAAACCAACCCACCAACTTCATGTATTTCAAATGTTACTTAATAAATGGCCTCCATCAGGTGGTCTGCAGGCTTTCAAATTATTATTCTTGGTAATAAGGAAAACTAACACTTTTTCTGAATAAAGTCACAGTGTCTAAGGGAGAAGTTCAAGACTAAAAAAGAGAAAGTACATTTTGCTCACCTCCCCCAGTGTCACTGAGTGCACACTCCAGACACCAACAACTCCATGGCAAGAACACTTGATGCCACACACGTCTAAATTTACTGCTTGTGTGAAAAAGCAATACTTGAGTCACTTGATAAATACTTTTCATCAGTGAAAACCAGCTATTAATTGCAAACCTAATGTATTGTAGGCCCGGACACCTCTCTCTATAAACTCAAGAACTCTCCAAGGAACATCCTGGGATTAAATAATAGTCTTATAGTCATTAAAGGCTCTTTCTTTCTCCACACATTGGGTTTTCTTGCACTAACTGGTGTTTTATTACACATCAATTGTCCTAGACAATTGATTATCTATCATGATCACGGGAGGTGAAGAAAGGTTGTTTGACTACAGCTATTAAAGATCCATCAGATTTGTTAAAAAGGGAACAATTACTCTATTGCTTTTCTAGTTTCTCTTCATCTCCCTCAGTTACAAGAACATTCATTTTTATCAGGGATCACAGCATATCCTGCACTTACTCCAGTCACTAAGGTGTGCTGGGATGAATTCTCCAAGAAGAAACATCCTGCTTTGGGACTTGTCATAAATGTTTACTTACAATCAATATCTTAATTACAAAGAAAACACACCACCAATAATGTAAAGTTTGTTATTTTAAAAGACAAACCACCTCTGTTATTTATCAGACAATACAAACTCAACTGAGAAATTGCAGCTACTGCACTGGAAAGGATCTCCCTGAACTGGAATGGCCATGGAGCCCAGGCTGGCACACACTGGGGGTACTGGTGCTGGATGCTTTGACTCATCATCTTTGCCAGTGCTGTAATAATAATTCCAGATGCTAGAGTAAGACAGTAGTGTGGGGATTGACTACAGGCATCTCCAGAAAAGGGAAGTGATTCTGTGTGAGCAGTGTAACAGCTCTTTCCTGTCCCTGGATCCCAAGCCACTACACAGCCAGGGAACCATGACCAGCACTGCCCTTTCCCACCTGCAGCACGAAGAGGAGTGAATGCCATGGAGCAGGGCCAGGAACAGAACCCAGCCTGGAACCAGGCTTGGGCACATCATCTCCGAGGTTTTAGCCAACACAACCCATTCCTCTCTAAATCATGGGCGGTCTGGGGAGCAGAGTCCTTGAAAGAGTGACTGTTCCAGACACACAGACAAAATAAACAGCCCCACAACCCAAACAGCCAGCACAATTAGACTAAATTGTTGATCATTCCAACAGCCCGAAAAGAATAGATGATGAAGAAACATCTGTGTAAATTAAAAGGATACTTGGAGCCAGAGGAGCCTCACTTGAGATTCCAGGATGCTCTATAAACATCCCAGCAGAGCCCCAGAGATCGTGCTCGCCCCACACAGCTGGGACCAGTTAGATTCTGTCAATGGTTTCCCGTCCCCCTTCAGAATTACAGTAAGGTAGCAAATGCCTTTAGTCTAAACAAGCTTTGGGAGAAGCAAATGTTTTTGTCCCAGTTCAATGTGAGCAGCTGGAACAAAGGAGTGCACAGCTCACGTGGGAACTGAGGGAGGGCAAAGTAGATATTATTATTTTTACTACATAACTGAGGTGCTTTGGAATTCATCCTTTAAAAAACCACCAGCAAAGAACCCTAACTCCAAAAACTCAGAGTCTCCCTTACTTCTGTCCCAAATAGGAACAACTTTATTTCACAAAACGCCTTTTATAGCAAACATTTGGGGCATAGTCTCCAAGTCTGTGGCAGGCCCTTTGCAGAAGCTGAGGGACTGGCACGTGCCATCTTTGCCTGCAAGAGTTTACCCCTGAAACCCCTACACTCCTCTATTTAGAACACTTCCCTGCTCTCATTCCTATTCTGATTTCAAGCACACTGAAAGGCTGTGCAGGGTGAAGGGAGTTGGTGTGGATTACATTTATATCCATATATTTAGTATTATGATAAAACAATCAGGTTGCACAACAGCCACCTCGACTCTGCTACACCTACTCATTACCTTTGTCCTCCTCTCAACACTCTCATTCATTTGCTTCATTTTCTGCTAAATTAGATTTCAAGAAGGAAGTCAGTGCCTCTCGATGCATTTACAGAGCATGAAGCACAGAAGGTCATGACTCTGGTTTCCAGCCTCTACTACAGCAGGAATAATAATGAATCTGGTGTTGGTGTTACAGTGAAATGGAGCCTGTAATCACAGCGTGAGATCAGAGAGGGACGTACTACTATTAGCATAGAGAGAAACAAAAGTCAACAAATGAATGCCAAGATGATGTCAATTGGAATCAGTCCAGATTTACACAACTGTCGTAGAAAATAAAACCTGAAACTTGGTCTGAATAATTCAGACCGGCCCCTTGCACAGATTACTGTCCTTAGCCACAAATACTCAGAAGTGGGAGAAGATTCATTATATATACAATTCTTTCAATTGTCATCCAGTTTGACATAAATCTGGAATAATTCCAATTTGTTGTTGGGAGGAAAAACTAAAAACACCCCTTAATATTACTAGATGAAATCTCTAAAAGTACCAAATTAATGCAAGAGGAAGACATTTCTTCTCTGGGGTCTTTACAGAATGAAGCTTCATCTGAATGAGAAACTGCTTTAACTTAAGCTAAAATTCCAGATAGTTTTTTGGGGCTTTTTCCCTCTCTGAGGTCAAAACTGTCTATTTAACAAGGTCCCTTTGTTCATCATATATGCATATGCAGTTTACAAACTGAGTCAAGAGAGACATTTTGTACCATTTCTGATAACAGCTCCACAGACTCAAACACCTCTTTAGCACTCGATCTATGAGTCAACACTCCAACAACTGACTGAACTGCTGAGGTTTTCCTATGGCAACCACCATACTCACTTAAATGAAAACATTCTGAAAAAAAGAAGAAGAGAGGGGATGGGGTTAGATCCTTGCCAGCAGAGTTTCTTCTGTGATCAAATTAAAAGCAAACCATAGTAGTTATTAGATGTGAACAGTTGTCTGCAGGTTGTTCCTCAGGTCATGCAGACGAGCATGGAGAGGAGAAGGAAGACAGCAGGCTGAGAAAGGCCAAAATCTGACTTAATTTATGTTCTCTATAATCTGTTCTTTTTTCCTACCAGCGGTGGCTCAGAATGCTGATGCATGTGCCTTTTGAAAGTTAACATTTAACAGAGATTTCAGGTCTACCGAATTCCAAGAAATAAAAATAAACTCTTGCCCTGCTTCAGCTGCCAGCTGAGGCCAATGTTTGCTGAGGGGAATGCTCGGAACCACAGAGATTTTCAGGTGGAGGAGTTCCAGGAGCCTCACGGGCTGTGCCCCCTGCCCCATATACCATTTCTGAGCAGGCAAATTGGACCCACTGCTGCTTTTCCCTTCCTTATCAAACTTTTCCAGCTACAGCAGAGTTTTTACAAATATCATATTCACTGTGCTCACACACAAGGGTGCATTGAACAGCCTCTGGACTCTGTTTGGGTCCCGCACCTCAGCTCCAAACATCCCACCCCACCCCTCAGCGGGTGATGGGATGAGACCACCACACCTTCCCCCACAAGTGCAGGGCCACGCTGCTGCAACGAGGAGGATTTAAACAGAAATGCCTCTTCCTCCAGCCCAGGCTGCAATTAAGATGTTTGGAACTGCCTTTCCTGTGGTCAGTGTCTGAACTGTCAAAATAAAAGGGGAAATGTGGTTAAGTGTTCCAGGCTTTGTTCTAAAACCAACTATTATATGGAGGAGCTGCACATTTCCCAGGATCTTCTCAGCGCTGATCTCTGGGCTGCAGTTACAATGCTGTTCACAGTGACACTGTTCAGAAGTGTCAGGACATCCTACAGGACACCCAAGGGGAACAGCCAGATTCTAAATTACATGTGTGGACCCCTCAAACAACACCAACAATAAAATCCCATGTGAGCTCATCCACTTTTTTTTTAGCACAGAACTCCCTCCCACTGCCAGGCAGGTGAGGATCCTCTGGCTGTGTCTGTGCCTTGTCCTGGGCTTTCACCCACCTTTTCCCCAGGTAAAAATACCAACATTCAACAAGCAGGTGCAACACTGTTTGGAAATAAAATTACCTCTCTTTAGTGAAAAGGAAAAGATACACTGGGCTGCTTGGAGCAAATATAAATTTATCTTAAGACTGTCACTAAGTCGCAAGATTCTGATGGATTCTTTATCTTTTTAAAAAAATAATCTTCTCTCTGTAAAGGCAATGTATCAAATAAAGCATGCTTTTTGAATATTTCTGAGAATATGATCTACCTGTAAAAGCAATTATACTGAGCCCTAAGGTGCAAATAATTATGCCCACAGAATAGAGAAGTTGTTCCTTGATTTGTTTTGCTTTCAAATATAAAATGTGGAAGCAAGAAGAGCCTCAAATGTGACACACTTTTATCAGCATCCAAAAGTTGACACAAACCAGAGCTGGGGATTTCTTTTAAAGGCAGAGATACCAAAGTTCTATGACTCAGCATTTCTGAGAGATGTACCTTTAAAGTCTGAAAGGAGGGAATATTCCCTATAATGAGGAACAACTGAATAGTCTACCGTGAGAAACTGTACTGAGGGTTTTTTCACTTCAGCTATAGATGCCTGTATATGTCCTGTGACTATTTCTGAAGCCAATAAAACCAAAACTCAGGGGGAAAAAAACCCACAGAAATTCTGTCTGGTTTGTGCACAAAACCATAAATTGCTCCCAGCTCCCCTGGAAGCCAGCTCCAAGCCTGGTCACAAAACAAGCTTCCAAATCTCAACCACCTCAGTCCAAGTTTGAATTATTATAAGGACACCTGAAGACCCCAGGATTTCCTTCTAGTCTGAGGTTTGGGAGCCTGCAGAGACACCACCAGCTCTTGTTTAGGGCTGTTTTGATGAGTGAAATGAGGCTGGGGGAGGTCTCTCCTTTAGGGATACAGCAACACAAAGCTACAAACCCATCCAAAACAATTTCAGGCATCATCCCAGAACACAGCTATGAAGACATTTCAAAAGGGACACGTGTCAAGGGGCTGGAGGCCAGGGATGAGTGTGGGGGCAGGTGATTTCTTGTTGCTGTGCTGTGGCTCCCCTGCAGCCCGCCCAGCACACGTCAGGCCTCGCTGCTTTACAGGAACCTCCAACAACTCCCTGGAGTCAGGATTTTCAGAGATGTCTCCTGCACCAGGCAGATGGAGAGGAGATGATAAAACACGCTCACTGCCATTAGCAGCAACGGGTGCAGGGGCTTTTATCTGATGCCAGAGGTTGCTACCGAGCCACTTGAAAATGCACCTATTGAAATGTAACCCACACGTGTGGATGGGAAGAGAGCAGTTTGAAACTACTCCTAAAAAAGCAGAGCTTTGTCGAGACTGACTGAAAAACCTGAGGAAGCCCAGGGAGGGTTGAAGCACGTGCATGAAACACTCGCTCCATGAACCCCCAATTCTGCAGCTCACCAGAGGCTCTGGCAGAAATCACCTCTGTGCTGGTGAACCCCAGCGTGTTTCCCACCCCAGCTGGGTTTAGCCCCCGACTGAATTCACTTCATGGTCAGGATTCCTCCCTGCTGGAAACACCCCTCAGTTAAAGACACATGCCTGGGAAGGTAAAACCCACCCCTCACAATTCAAAAATCGGGAGAGAGGGGTGAAATCAAGATTCTACTTTCAGAGCACAAGAGGATCACATTTCTTCTCCACCCCACACTCCCCTCACCACCCTCCCTCCACTTCCTTCTTCTCCTTTTTTAATACTCTTCCAGGTCTGGCAACCCTTACGTGTTTTTTATTCCTCCATAGAAACCGACATAACAGCGAGTTTGAGCCAGGCTCCAGCTCCACAAACACAGCCTGGCCCAGGGCAGACTCAAGAGAAACACGAAGACATGGAAAGAAATGTCCAGGATACCCTCAGGCTGCCAAGCACATCTGATCCTTCAAGGTATTGCTCTGAACTGCTCGGGATAAAGGCACAGTCCCATCTGTCCAGTGAGGTCTGTCCAGGAAGGCAGCACAATCTTGTGCTCCACACCAACTCCTCCAGCATATATCAAATAATGACACTATGAAACAGCACCCATCACATAATTAATCAAGCACAGCAGAAGGAATAATGTGCCCAGAAGGGCACTAAAGAAGCAGCAGTTTGTCACAACAGGGTACAATATCACCCCACACCTCACTCGTGTGTGACTCTGCAGACACCAAAATGCACACAAATTACACACAGTTTGTAACTGACTTTCTGCAGCTGGAGAAACGCACATAAGAGGACACAATAATTTGTCACAAAAAGCAAATACAAGAACAAACCCCAGTTCTTCTGCAATTCAGATCTGTGCCCTAACCTGTCATGCAGGAGCAGAACTGCTCAGCTGTGTGTCCAAGGCCACGTGTGGCCATCAGACAGTTCTCCCTTATCTAAGCCAAAGGAATTTATGCTTGTAAGAGCAGGAGACTGTTCCAAATGTTCCCAATGTTAAAATTAAGTTTCCGATGTTAAAATTGAAGTTTTGAGTGGAGAGGCTGTGACAAAATACCTTCCTGGACACTGATGTGCTCCTTTAGTGCATTTTCATAAAGATCTTAGTACAAAAAACTGAAGCAAAGCGAGACAACGAAGTAATAAATGGAAGAAATTATTTATCACAAATTAGGGCTTTCTGCAGTATTTCTGTTGCCTTTCAACACAAGAAGCTTCAAACCTTTGAATAAAAATATTTCAAAAACGCCAGAGAAAGTGAACTCCCAGCCCTGCTATATTACAATTATTCTTGTGCAATGTTAGGTAAGAAGAACAGCACAGCTACAGTATGGAAATACCAAGTGAAAACAATTCCTGCTATCAGCAGGGGCAGACTCCAAGCTCCCTCGCTGCTCCTTCCCTCCCAATCTGCAGGAAACACCAGCCCAGCCCACCCTGGGCACTCACTGACCTCCCCCGTGCCTTTGGAAAGCAGAAAGGGACAACAGGGCCACAGAGGCTTGGGAGCAGGGAGATAAAAGAACCCAGCATTTTCAGAGGGGAGAGGGAAAAGAGCAGAGACTGCTCACACTGAGGACATCCACCCTCAAGGGTGTGGAAACAGCCTGTGCCAGGCAAATTCAGTGACTCTGGCTTTTGTGGGCAAATGGGGATTCACCCCTGGAAAGGATGAAGCTCCAACACTCCCTCCCCTCTCCTCTCTCTAAGTACAGACAGGAGGCTGCAGAGCATCTCCAGAGAAGCTGGCATCACACTACACCCATCTGCTCCTCTGTGCTGCCAGGGAAAGAATAAACTTATCAGCAACTGCAGGTTTGGGGGGAAAAGCCCTGGGACAGCAGCTGGGTTCTGTGGGATGCTGCACACCATGTCTGTGACCCCACCAGCATCCCAGAATCCCAGAGTTGGAAGAGACCTTTAAGATCATCGAGTCCAGGCCCGTGGCACACTCTGAACACACAACGTGTGTCCCTGGCAGCATCAGAGCCCTCATGGGCACAAAGATGATGCTCATGCAGGTGACTGATTCTCCTTCCCTGCTGGTGGTGACCTGAAACTCTGAGCCAGGGCATTCACCAGGACCCAGAGCAGAGCACAGTCCCTCAAACACAGAGAATTCACAGACTGGACTTTGCGCTCTCCCCCACGTCCTCCAGACATTCTGCTCCCTCTGTGCTCTCCTGTTAACCTTAACAAATGCAGAGAGAAGAAGAATCAAACAACTCCTGTGTTTCAGTTAAGTCATATTGGAGGTTCCCATCAATGTAGTGCCATGTGACTTCCAGAAATCCAGCTTTGATTTACCCCAGCTCAAGAGAGATGGGGATCAATCCAGCTGAGCTCAACTCCAGCTCTCCTGTACCTTCCCCAGAGTATCATCCCAGCTCAGGGGAGAGCTCTCCTCCTGCCCCCACCATCCTGCTCCCTTTTCCTCTCTCCTGCTGCAGCTCCTCTGTGACCCTGGCACAGTCACGCATTTGGTTCCAGTCCAGGATACGACTACACTGCAATAAACAACTTTTCTTAGAATTCTATTCCCAACCCCCCTTCCCCATCCTGTGTATGTTGTCTGAGGCTGTGGTTCAAAACACCGAGACAGAATTATTGCAACCCATCTTTTTTACACACTGTGCAGACTGTCTCCTCAGCATGATGCATTTTTAATAGGTTTTCTAAATGCAGACAACCAGGCTGCTAATAACAAGCTGCTTTTTTTTCCCCCTTTTCTTTGCTCCTCCTTTTGTATATTTTTTCACAAGGTAAAACTGCTGCAGAGCTTTGATGTCTCACTGCACCTTACTCAAAGAAACACAGTTTATATGGCAAACAATTGCAAAATCCACAGCACTAGAGCTGTTAAAACTGTAACAGGCACCACTGGAATGATCCTGGTGCTTTCCTGCCACTTATGTTAGGTCCACCACAAGTTTTACTCTCACAGGCCACAAAAAGAATATTGTTTGAACATGAGTTGAACAAAAGATCTCAGGATGCTGGGCACCGAACCAAGGAGAGAGATAAACTCCAAATTTAGCCTGCCACAGGCAAAGCCCATCTCCTGCAACACTTCAGACAACTCTGGGAGAACTCCTCCTCCTCGTTGGATTGAGATGAAGAGAAGAAATCCTGTTGTCTGGCTGGAACACCTTTCATCTCCTGTCCTATCTACATCTCCACTTTGCAGCTACCCCCTCTGCGTCCTTGGCACCTCATAAATTGCGAGGCCACCCTTGCAGGGATCAATCCCCAGCTGCAGGAAAAGGGCTGATCCTGCATTGCAGGGTGTTGCTTCAGCCCATGCCCCAGGTGTGACAGGAGAGTTACCACACAACAACACCGAGGAGAAGATGAGAGCAGGAGGTTCTGGCTCTGCACGTGGGTGGCTGGATGGATAAAAGATAATAAAAGATGATAAAAGATGGAGAGGTAGGTGGGCATTCCTTGCTATGAAAGAAAAAGGCATCACCCTGCTCAAGCTTTCCTAAACCCCACTGCACTTTCAACCTTTAAAAGTAAAGCTGCAATTTAGCTTCATTTTTGCTGAAAAAAATACGTATATAAATAAAAACCAGGAGCACTGATGTCACTAACTTCTTTTCTCCTGCTTTTCCAAAAACGGAACTTTAAAAATGGGCCCAAATTCAGGAGAAAAGGCTCTACTGTCTCCAGAGCTAAAATGTACCAGTTTGACTTGGCAGCTGAACAACTTTCCACTGATTTGATGCTTTCCCCCTCCTCGAATTCTCCCATCCAAATGCAGCTGGAAATGTCGTTAGAGAAAAGAAGAGGCATTTCCTGTGCGGTTCCCCCTTCCCCCACCACATTCTTGGCACAAAAGGCAAGGGAAAAGCTAGAGAGACAAAGTGTGCATAAGAGGGAGAAGAGAGAGGCAGTGTGCAGGGATTTCTGGCTGCTCCCCAGAAAACGTACAACAGGAATTGCACGGCTCCAAAGAGACAATTTACCCCCTTTCTGCAAGGCTCTGGAGCCCTTGGTTCAGTATGGAATGGTGGTCAGAGACAGGAGCATGGCACTACAGCCTGGACAGAACATGTTCCAGATACTGCAGAGTCCCTGGAGGAGAGATCCAGGACACTTCCCACAACCAGCCACACACAGCTTAGTTATTTACACCTTAAATCCAGCTGCATTAAAATCCTTCAGTGCTCCAGAAGTGGAAGGAATAATGGGGGAGAGGGATTGAGGACAGAAGACAAGATGGGGACCACAGAGAACAGGCTTCTTTCAATGCTTTGGTCTTTGGCCACATTTGATTGACTTTTTTTAACACCACACTCTGAAAAAGGCACCAAGCAAGGCTTTGCACAGGACAAGCTTCCAGTGCCTCTGTTTTTCAGAGCGTGTGTATTCAGCACTCTGTGAAAATTAAATCCCTCCAAGGTATCCAAATCCAAGCCCTGGAAGGGGCTGGCATTTCTAAAAGCAGTCTGCAGAGCCCCAAAGGTCTGCGCCGCTGGCTGCTGCCCAGTCATTCTGCACCGTGGTGCCCTGCAGAAAGCAGCCATTGTCCCAGCCCAGAACCCCCGATGCCACTCCCAAAGTGCTGTAACATTCAGGGTTCTTTGTGAAAATGATCCCACAGCAACAGTCGAGAGCTGGGTACTGCAATCTGACTTCCCCTGGTTTCACTTAGTCACTCCGCTCCAGAATGGATCAAAGCCTCCACAAAGGTTGAGTCAATTTAAACATTCAGTTTGCTTCTTGAGCTGTGAATTAAATGCATTCTTTGGTGGCTGGGTAGGGATGAGTGACTCAGTCTGTATAAACATTAACTGACTCTAAAGCTAATGGAAAAAAGAAATATGGAAAGGAGAAAAACAGAATCATACATAACTTCTTGTTTCAGCTGGCAGCAAACCCAGATTCAGTGGGTGCACAGCAGCTCGTGAGGACTCTGTACCATCCAGTCTGGTTTTTTTAGGGCACAAACACACCCCTACCTTTAGGATTCTTTAAGTCTCAGTCCGAAATTCACATCCGTGCAGGGGAAGGGAACACATAAAGGGTGTGGCCTAATGACTTCCTTCTTTGTTCTGCAATCAAACAGCACCAGGCTATCTCTGCCCTCGCTTCCTCCTTGGCAGACAGAAGAATTCTCAGTTCACTAAGACCTTGCTCTCCCTCTAAAAACTTCCAGTGGATCCCATTCTTTCAGAAGGGACCCTGCAGAAGTTTTTACAGACCTCTAACAAGAGCACAGCGCTGTGAGCACACGCATTTACAAGCAATTCCTATTCCAAAGAGTTTAAATCCAAAGAAAAGGAAAAGAAAGGCCCCTTTTTGCAGATCTGGATTAACACGATTTAGATCATACTTACAGAGGATTTATGTGGCAAAGGAATTAAATTTACATATCCTTAGTCTCAGCTTCCACTGGAGCTGGCTGCGAGACTCCTCGCTACGATATTCCATGGAGCACATGGAACTTTAGCTCCTCAGAGCACTGCCTGGCTGCCTCTGTGCAGAGGCAGAGATGTTCTACCTGGCAATCTGAAGGAAAGGCAGAGAAGCAGATGCTGTGTTGACTGTGCAGACACCTCTGCAAACACAGCTCCGAGGGCACTGACCTTCCCTTATCTGCCCCGCCGATAACGCACACTTGGCACCGGCTCTGCTCGCTGCTGCCTGACTGCGAGATGATTTAGAGGGGCAGCTCCTGCTGCTCTGCTACTGCATTTCACTCTCACCTCTGTGCTCCGTGACGGGGGCAGAGGTGGGCCTGGGGAAATCAGCTTCACTGGGAAACAGCTGGGAATGTTCCCATTCATGTGCCTGGAGGCTGGTGATGGACTGTGCAGCGCACTCTGAGCTGCACTAAACCCTCCTTATGGCAGCATAAAGCAGCCTCAAACTAAACAAAAATGCCCTGTAAGAACAGATTTTATAGAAATGGTTTCTGTAATGGTGCAAGTTCTGTTTCAGCCCCAGCACAGGTGTAACAATGCATTGTGTGTGTGTGTTTGCAGCATCCCAGGTCACGTCTACAGCCAGAAACTGTGAGACAGAGCAGGACTGAGGCTGTTCTAAAGTTCTAATTGACCAAAAAAAGACAGCTCACCTTGGAATGTCTGCTATGGACACTGCCTGTGGATGACCACTTCTCCACACGTGCAGACATGTGAGCCCCCACATCCATCATCGTCCAACTATTTAAACTCTTTTAAAATCCATTAAGAACTTAGGGGTGAGAGGCAAAAGCTATAAGCCAGATCACTGAGGCAGAGCTAAACAAGGGTCATCCTGGTCTCTTCCTTCCTCTACTAAATCCAACAGTGTCCCAAACACTGAAAACTGGGCACTGGACCTGAAGAGCAGTGCACATATTCCTCCATGTAAGCAGTGGAAAGCTCAGTCAGCTCTGCTTCCTGCACTTTCTGACCTCCCATGTAGGCAGCAGTTAAAGAAAACTCAAAGGCTCCCGGAGAAAAAAAGACAATTTCATATATTGCTGTACATATTAAAGTAACTACTACAGTCTTATACTTAGGAATGTTCCAGAACCAAGGCAAAAGCAATTAATTCTCATTCAAGTGAGGTGGTTTTCTTATCTCCTCCCTCCACAGACTCTCCCCACTGCTGCATAAGGGGCCTACAGGGCAGTAACAGGAGCATTCAGCTACAGTTTGCTGTTTTTTCTAGAAAAGGAAGTGAAAGTGCACTAACATAGAAAGAACCTTAAATTAATGCTGCAGATCAGCAAGAGCCACCTCACACTGCCTGGGAGTGTCTCACGGCCCCAGATTATCCAGCACACTCTGCAGACAGTCTGGACACCTCCTAAGCCACTTTGTTCCTCCGGATGTCCTTCTCCTCCCTCTTCCTGCATGCTGAGAGGGAGGGAGAAGGTGTCCATCCACTGATCCCCAAGCCAGGTGCTGAAATGAAATCCCAAGCTCCACTGCACAGCAAAAGCAAAACCTTGGGATGGAAAAAGGCTTCCCGGAGCTATTTGAGAAGCATCTCCTAACACGTGTCAGTGAAATTCTGGGCTTCAGGAACTCAGAATAGTTCAGACCTGAGTATTTTCAGCAGCAGAAAATGGATGGAGAACACTTCAGAATGTGTTGTAAGACAGTAAGCAACTGCAGGCCTCACTCAGAATGGGAAAGCTCGCTGACTTTACAGCACAATACTGATAGGAATCCTGGCTTTACTAAGAATTGCTTTGATCCATCCCAGCTCTGCCTGTAACTCAGGGCCCACCTCATATAAAAGTGCTTATTTCAAGTGTTCTGAGCCTCTAACTCCAGCTTGCTGTCCAGGGTACATATGTAATAGAGAGATAGAGAGACAAGAAGTGTTTCAAGCAAGTGCTCAGCTCTGCAGACAGATCCCCACAGGTTCATGTGTCACTACCACCCTTTCCTTCCGAAGCTGCTCGTCTTCACCACGGCTACCAGTGTGGTTAGATTGAGTTAAGAATCCGTGGTTAAATATCTGTGGTCATACTAAGTAAGTGAAAAAAGGTGGTTGAACTCCGTAGGGGTGGGGTGAACCCGGCCAAGGAGGAATGAAATTTGTTAAGTATCAGCTTCTCAAAGCTCCTCTCCAGGAGCAACCATGCTCACTTTGTTCTGGAAAAAACGAGGCAAAACACCCTCCTTTTTACTGGCAGATCTCAGTGGTGGCAACCAGATGTGTTGGGATTTTCCAAGCAGTGACATCCACATGCAAATAAACACTTCAGTTTTGTCAGGATGTTTATCCCTGGTGTGTGGCTCCATCATTGCCAGCTACACTTGGATACTCCCAGCTGTTATCACCACTATCTTGTGCTACAAACCTGAAAGGTGGGAACTTCAGAACCATCAGAACCAGTGGATGGTGTAGAACTGCAGAGGTGATTTGGCCCAGGTTGACAAGAAGCTGTGCTGCGTCCCCAGGGATGATGAGGCTCACACAAAGCAGCCCAGCCTCTCCCTGAGCTGCTCTTTCCAAGTCCCTTTTGTTTCCCCACAACACTTTGCACACTCACTGTCTGTCTCCACTTCCTCCTGCCTACCCTGCGGTCGGAGTGGGAAGCCAAGGGACTAAGGCCAATTAAATGTGGGAGCAGGTGGCAGCCAGGTGGAATTATGGGAAGGAGAGCAGAAATTTCCTCTATTCTCGAGGATCTGCTCTCTCTGCACTGAGATCATACTTACAAAACAGGTGCTGCTGCACCATATGTCTCAGATAAAGTCACACTAAGCAAATTCTATCTTGCAACAGAAGAATCCTTTTTTTTTTTTTTTTTTTCCTTTTGGATCCCTCAGGTATCAGAACCCTCTGGGGAGACTCTGGGGTGCTTACACAAAAAGTGCCAGGAGCATAATGTGTACTGGTGAATCTTGCAGTTGAATTTATGTGCAACAAAATTTAGTCTATTACTCCCTTTTTGTATAAAAGCTAAAAAGAACTTGGACACTGTTGAAGCATCTTCTCAACACAGCGTGGAGGCACAGAGGTCTGCTGGTTTTGACCACTTCTTATTCATCCCCTTTAGCAAATGAGTAGAAAAGCGATCCAAAAAACCTCTCAGACATAATGATGTTACCCTTTATTAGGAAGCCATTAAAGAATTATTGGGGTTGTCAGAAAGGCCTGACAGGAACACTTAAGTCATCAGCCTGCTGTCCTCTCTTTCACCCCTATTCTTGGCCCTTCCTTTGGAGATGAGTATCTTGCACAAACAAAATTACCTTTGATTGCAACAGTTGAACTTCTGAGAGCACGGAAAAGCAGCTTGCTGACTACAGGGAGTGGGGCTGCCCCAGACAAACACGGGAGAAGGAACAAGAAAAACAAGTTTTAATTAAAGCCACTTCTAGATTATCAATTTTCCCTTTTGTACCACGGAGTTTGAACATACGCCTGAAGAGTGTGATACCAGTGACACGTTACACAAGGCGATTCGGGGACTGAGAACAAGGTGGCAACGTGTGAACAGCAGGATCCTGCAAAGTGCTGAACATCCCCAGATCCAAGAGCCTGCACCACGCAGCTCCAGCAGGAATATCCCTTCTGACACCTCTGCTGACACGGGTCATACTCGTCCCTCCCAGAAAAGCTCATAATTTGACTTAGTGCTGCTGACAGGAGGTGGAGGCACAGCCACGGGTGGCTCCTCTGTCCCTGCCCCAGGGATTTCCACAGCCTGCATCCCAGTATCCCAGAACTAGGGATTCTTAACCAGAATTTACCAGCTCAACTTTTTGCATCAAATGTTCTAAGTTTAATTGATGTAATCTGAGATAAGAATTTGGGGTTATTTTTAGCCAGTGGTTGCTGCTGCTTTTTATGTATATACACTAAGGAGACAGCCATTACCAGGATCGTTTTACATTATGTTCATGCATAACTGGATGTAGGAACATTTTTACAGGTCCATACACACACACTCTCCCTACATTTTAAGCACATATTTTTTACATACATGTCAAAGAATAATTCTATGTGCAAGGAACCTGAGCACACAGTGTATCATCCTGCCGGTTACATCAATCTTTAGAGTCTTAAAATTTGTCATACCATCAGAGAGAGAAATTAATCTATAGCATTGTAAAAAAGGAGAAAGCACAATGAATAGAAATTTGCAATTCATGGCTCAGTGGTTTTTTTTTTTTTCTGGGGGGGGGAAGGGGAGGAGGTTGACAAGGGAAGCTG
>VXBC01004543.1:0-10138 GCA_013399945.1 Ploceus nigricollis
TATTCATATTTTAGTAAATCAATTTACCATGATTAATGCTCCTCTCTACATCCTCCCTCACACACATAACTACCACTTCCATTTTGGACAAAACACCTTAATTTTGTACCAAGGCCCTCTCAAAAAACTGAAAACCTGCTGCCAAAGCTGCTCTTGGGGGAAAGTGCTATGCTCCAGGGCATCCAGCAGGAGTGCCTCCTCAGCTGTGCCGGGTGGGCATGCAGCCATTAGTGAGGGGACCAAGGGCAGGTGTCGAGGCAGCCATCTCTAAGGAAAGAGGCTGAGACGTATGGAGCAAAATGCCCCCTTTGGGCCCGGCTCGCCACCTTCATCCATCCTGGAGAAGTCCGTCGCTGTGCCCAGCTAGGAGAGAGGCAGAAAGCGCTAGAGGAACCCCCGAGCAGGGCCGGAGCCGGGAAGAGGCCCGCAGATGGGCCAGGCAGAGACAGGCCCAGACCAGACACCTCCACACCGCTCTAGGCAGAAGGAAATGAAAGTATTCTCGCCCCACCCCTCTTCCGCTGAGGTGATGTCACCGTGAGCACCTCCTGATTGGCTCGGCGGGAGTAGGTGACCTCGCGGCGTGACGTCAGCGTGTCGTTGAGGAGGCGAAGTGGAGGGTAGGTAGACAACATGGCCTCTCCTGGTTGAGGGGCTGGGGGTAGTGATACGGTGCGCGTTTAGTACCGGCGGGTGGTGGGCAGTGACCGCGGGGACAGCTGGAACCGCCAGGTGCCGCGCAGGTAACGAGCGGGCCGGTAGGGAATGGGAATGCAGATGCTGGTCTGGATGAGGGGCGCAGCCGGCCGCTCCTGTGGCCCTCCGCCCCGCTGCCGGGTTAAACGTCGCTGCCGCTTCTCCTTGTCCGGGGCGAGGGACCATCCGCGCCCTCACCGTGATTCAGCTGATGTGACGTGCTGGCGGGGCGGCTGCAGGGCCGCTGGCCTCTCGGGGCCGGGGTTCGCATGTTTGGGGGCTGCTCACCCGGCTGCGGAGGGGAGCGAGCCTGTGAGCGCTGCGTTACTGCATGGTCTTGCTCCGCCTTCACGGCCTCTCGGTATTGCTTTTGAAGTTACCCTTTAATGGAGGTGCTGTACTAGCTATGGGGAAGGGAATGAGACTGAGATGGTATGTGTGGTAACAACACCGTTGGACCGATTTCTTCAAGGCCGTGTGCCAGGATGGTGTTACATTGCAGTACCACAGCTGTACTGACTTCAGGTTTTTGTACATGCAGAGCTGTGATTCAAAAGTGTCAGTGATACTTTAGATCACCATTGCAATTGGGTGATTTAAACTTTTTAGACTGTCCTAGTTTCAGCTGGGATAAAGTTAATTTTCTTCTCAGTAGCTGTTACAGTGCTGGGTTTTGGATTCAGTATGGGAATAATGCTGATAACACGCTGATGTTTTGGTTGTTGCTACGTGGTGCTTACCCTGAGTAAAGGGCTATTCAGTGTCTCAGGCTCTGCCAGTAGGTGGGTGCACAAGGAGCTGGGAGGGAGCATGGCCAAGACAGCTGATCTGAACTGGCCAAAGGGATATTCCATTCCATAGAATGTCATGCCCATTATATAAACTGGGGGAGTTGGCTGGGAGCCACCAATCGCTGCTTGGGGACCGGCTGGACATGGGTCAGTGGGTGATAATTGAACTGTGCAGCACTTGTTTCTCTTGGGTTTTATTCCCCTTTCTCTTTTTCATCATCATTATTATAATACTTGAAACTTCAAAGGGAAAACCAAGGAAATCTTATGTATATGTGAATGAATAAATGTTAGTTTCTCTTTTGTGAATTAAACTTTAATTTTCAGACTACTGTAAGAGTACACTGATTAGGTGGAGGACTTACTGTATAGTTTATGTTGATGGATAAAAAATCATCAAAACCACGTGGAAGAGTTCCATCTCCATTGTTTACATGGTGTTTTGCAGTGCCTGGTACTTATCCTAGAGACAAAAATCTAACAGACTAGGAGTCAGGTTTCTGGACCAATCCAGCAGACTATATCTAATTCTGTCACACTGGCAACCATAGCTGTTTTGGCTGGTGCTGGTGGCAAAAGTGCTATAATGCCACAGAAATTATCATCTTAGTCGTTCTCCTTTTTAATTGTATAAGCTTATGATTTTGTGTTGTTTCCACAAACATTAGGGATTGATAATTCAGGACATTCAATATTGTTGTCAATTTCCAGTTTATATCATAAGTTTTTGACATCAACCTGTTCTCGTATTTTACACTTAGTGCTGGGTTAAATATTTTGATAAATTAATCTGTGAGAAATTTAGTTTTACTTATTAGACAAAACTGCTATCCAGCCTTCTCTGGCATTTTGTTTCTAACATAATAACTCCCAGTCTTTTCAATCATAAATTCCAAAGCTTCAGCTGTCATTTTACAAGGATGCCTAAAGGCATGACTATCTATTTAAAACTGATCTGTGCAATTCAGATCAATGTCAGTGTAAAGAAGGTCTAATGGAGCTGTAATTGAAAAGCTCTGAAAGAGGTTTTTGAAAACGATTATTTGAAGAAAAGGTAAAGAAGGGTGAGCTCACAGTTGTTGTGTGTTAACTACTTAGGTAGGTAATCCTCTCTGGTACAAGTGCATTGCTTCATGCTTTGACCCCATGACTTGGTTTGAATAACCTCATGTTCTGTGTCCCTAATGACCTTTTGCAGTCAGTATAGTCTTGTATGAGGTCTCCTAAGAGAAACTGAGCATTGGGATTTTTCCCTCACTTAAATGATCAGATTTTTTCCAAATCCTTGCTTGCATAGGGAAGGCATTATCTTTAATGTTAAGAAATACTGTCTTTCCTGTGGTTGGGAAATTTTGAAAGAACAGCTTCTGTGTCCAGACTTGATAATGGTGGGGAGATTTTTGTGTGTTTTCCCTTTTTTGTAAGGCTACAAGGTCTTTTTGGAATCCTTTAAGCTTGCAATGTACTTGAAACACAGAAGTATTTAAAAGAGGAAGCAGAATATAATTTCTCTGACTTTGGTTTAAATCTTTTCTGGAGGGGTAAGCAGATTGGTTCAAAATGCCAATGTTGCATTAGTAGTGTTACAGTTTTTAACTGAGTTAAAATGGAAATTCTGAGCTTATGTTTTCTCAACTGCATTTTGTATTGGAAATTCTTACACCAGAGTAACATTTTAAGTGGGCATATCAGAAGAACGAGTCCTATACAAGAAGCAGTCAGTTCTTCAGCTGGAAGATGGTCTGAATATACTTAAGCTACTTAGCTATTGGTAGATGTTTTCATGGAAGCTAGTAAAGAGTTGTGAGCTCCTGGTTAGTCTGGTTTATGCTGCTGAAGATCAGCATTCATGGTAACTATCTACTAGATTATGTGAAAGATTTGATTTAAGCCCTTTCCTAATGTATATGTTTGTGCTTGCACCATTTGGAATCTCTAGGCTAGCAGCAGATGAAGTCATGACTGAAATGACTGGTGAAGTTTGTTCCCTGAGTTTGTGAGGTTGGATTTCTAAGAGTATGCGTATGATCAGTTATGCTATGTTAAGTGTTAGCAGCATGCTTAATCTAGACATAGAGATTGTGCTTTTTTGTTTAACTTGATTTGTTTCATCAATTCTGAACTCTAAATTAAAACTAGATTCCTAGTTTATAAACACTCTGTAAATTGCTAAAGCATTGTTAAATATTGACTCATTCATAGTAGTATGAAGTCTTATGCTAATTAAGTTGAAGTAGCTAAATTTGTTTATAATTACTAAATGCTTTCCATCTGATTATTTTAAGCTCTCAAAACTGGTAGGCATTTGCTATTCAAGACTTAAGATATAGGAAAATAGTAGTTAAAATCAGTTGCTCTGCTCATCAAATTTAGGACTTGTTTCATTACTGCATTGTGAGATTATTATAGCCCTCACTAGTAGTATGAGTGCTAGATCATATTTTCTTCCTTTTTTTTCCCCTAGAATGTAGGAATTGCACAGCATATTTATATTTTCTGGCATGGTTTATCATGGAAATGTCTGTGTTGCTGCTATTGTATTTCAAGGAGGGGGAAATGGTCTAGTTTACCACCCTGTCCTGGTTTCAGCTGGGATAGAGTTCCTTTTTTCTTAATAGCTGGTACAGTGCTGTGCTTTGGATTCAGTATGGGAATAATGCTGATAATACACTGATGTTCTGGCTGTTGCTGAGCAGGGCTCACCCTGAGTCAAGGGCTTTTCAGTGTCTCATGCTCTGTCGGGGTGGAGCTGCGCAAAGAGCTGGGAGGGAGCACAGCTGGGACAGTGGTGGTAACACCTCTGTGATAACATATTTAAGATGAAAGAAAAAAGTGTGCAGTTGTAATTGCAGACAAATAAGACTGGGGTGAGAACATGTGAGAAGAACAACTATGCAGACACCAAGGTCAGTGGAGAAGGAGGGACAGGAGCTGCTCCAGGTGGCAGAGCTGGGATTCCTCTGCAGCCCATGGTGAAGACCATGGTGAAGCAGATGTCCCCCTGCAGCCCATGGGGATCCATGGGGATACAGAGATCCACCTGCAACCCATGGAGGAGACCCATGCCGGAGCAGGGGGATGTCTGAGAGGAGGCTGTGACCCTGTGGGAGGCCTGTGGAGAGAGGGGCCCATGATGGAGCAGCCTGTCCTTGAAGGATTGCACCCCATGGAAGAGTGACCCATGCTGCAGCAGTTTGGGGAGGACTGTTGCCTGTAGGATGGGCTCATGTTTGAGAAGTTTGCGGAGAACTGTCTCCTGTGGGAGGNACCCAAAAGGGGGCCGATTGATGTTTGGGGATGGGCTGTGTATCAGTCAGTGGGTAGAGAGCAATTGCGCATCAGTCGTTTTTCTTGGGGTTTATCTTTCACTTTCCTCCCCCTTTTTATTAATATTATTATAATTTTAAACTTTACTTTGTTTCAGTTATTAAACTGTTATTATCTCAACCTATGAGTTTTATTTTTTTTTTCTAATTCCCCTCTCATTCCCACTAGGGTGGGGTGGAAGTGAGCAAGCAGCTGTGTGGTACTCTTGTTGACAGTTGGGGTTAAACCATGACACCCTTTTCTTGGTGGTGATGTAGCTTCTACATTAGTGAAGCTGATCTCAAGGCCAAAACAAGATGTAAACTCTTTTTTTCTTTTCTGCTTATCTATTTAGATGATCTTTAAATCACTTGGGTAGCAGTCAATAGTAGGAACTACACTAAATCCACATGTGTTCTTGGAGTTGACAGAACTTGTGTTATCTCCTTATATGTTGTGTTTAGAAGTCAGGCCAGCCTTAGATATTAGTTGCAGATTCTTTTCTCTTGTGACAGGGCTCTCTTTTTGGAAAGGGTCCATTTTAAAAAGGTCACCCATTTGCTGCAACAGTTAAATGGGAATTTAGAATAGGTGCATCTTCTAGACTCTTGTTCGACACATCAGTCTCTGGCCAAAGAAAAAGCTTGCACTTATCTGCCTTGACCACCAGGCTGTCTATAAGTAATTTCTGATTTTCTTATGTTCTTGCCTCTGAAACTTGTAGTTCTAGAGGCTTGTGTGGTATAAAAGCTTCAACTTCACTGGAAACTTATATGGCTGGTAAGTCATTCGGTGATTGAAAATTGGTTCATTAATGTACTGTGTTTTCTCACCCTTGTAGCATTTTCCCTTATTTTTGGGTGAAATGTATGGCAAATGAACTTATGTCCCAAATATACCGTCAGGATCTTGAAGGAGGTATAGAGCTGTCTATTATCAGTTAAGAGCCTTAAATCCTTAACCAGCCCAAATAGTATGTGCTTTTAGCAAGTGCAGTGTCTTTAATCACAGAATATGCTGAGTTGGAAGGGACCCAAAAGGATCATCAAATCCAGCTCCCAGTCCTGCACAGGACCATCCCTGAGAGTCACACCCTGTGCCTGAGAGTATTGTCCAACCACTTATTGAAGTCTCTCAGGCTTGGTGCTGTGACCACTTCCCTCTGGGTCAAGAACCTTTTTCTAATATCCAACCTAAACCTTCCCCGACACAACTTCAGGCCATTCCCTCAGGTCCTGTCACTGGGCACCAGAGAGAAGAGATCACTGTCTGCCCCTCTTCTTCCCCTCACAAGGAAATTGTAGACTGCATGAGGTCTCCCCTCAGCCACTCATACGTCTTCTTCTCAAGGCCCTTCACCCATCTTCACAGCCCTCATTTGGACGCTCTCTAATAGTTTAATACCTTTCTTATATTGTGGTGGCTAAAACTGCTCATGATATTCAAGGTGAGGCCACACCAGTGCAGAGCAGAGCAGGGCAATCACCTCCCTCGACCAGCTGGTGATACTGTGCCTGATGCACCCCAAGGACATGGTTGGCCCTCCTGGCTGCCATGGCACTGCTGACTCATATTCAACTTGCCATCAACCAGGACCCTCAGGTCCCTTTCCATGGCACTGCTTTCCAGCGTCTCATTCCCCAGGGTTGTCTCATCCCAGGTACAGAATCCAGCACTTTTCCTTGTTGATCTTCATATAGTTGGTGATTGCCCAGACCTCTAATTTGTCATGGTCTCTCTGCAGGGCCTCCCTGCCTTTGAGGGAGTGAACAGCTCCTCCCAGTTTTGTATCGGATGCAAACTTGCTTAGTACCCCTTCCAGTCCTGTGTCCAAGTCATTTATGAAGATGTTGAAGAGCACAGGGCCTAAAATTGAGCCCTGTGGAACCCCACTAGTGACAGGTCACAAGTCTGATGTCACCCCATTCACTAAAACCCTTTGTTCCTGACCTGTGAGCCAGTTGCTCACCCATCACATGGTGTGTTTATCCAGCTGTGTGCTGGACAGTTTGTCCAGAAGGATCCTGTGAGAGACAGTATGACCAAAGTGGGACATGACATGAAGATAGCTGCATAACTACAGGTGTCTAACGTTAATGTAATGAAGCCATATGGAACAAGAGAGTGAGAGATGCCATGCTTCTCTGAGAGCATATGGAAGGGCTGCCTTCTGCTTTAACTTCCCATTGACCGATATGTAGTGAAGCAGAAGGTCTAGTTGCCCATTATGTCATGCTAAGCAATGGCACAATTTGAAGAATCAATTTCTCCTAATGTTTGTCACTGCTAGGAAGATGCTATCCAACATCTGCATGTAAAGTCCTATATATGGATGTTATTGCCATCGCTAGAGTGTTGTCTTGTAATCCAGTAATGTGATCTGCATGCAGACCTACTCTTCAGTGTTTCTTTTCTCCATGTCTTTCCTACTCATGTATTCTGGAAATATTTTTAAAAGTGCTGTTTTACTGCTCTCATCTTGGGCTCTGGTATGCTGTGTTCCTCTGACTGTCTGGTTTTAAAAATGTTGCCCTGTTGACTCAGTGTTAAGTGGAAAATGAACATACAGGAAGGGAAGAGGTTGCCTTGGTGGCTGCTGACATTAAAGTTGCTTATAACTTTAGGCACTTGTAGTCCTGATCTCCTCTTCAGAGAATTAGCCAGAACCAAGAATGAGAGAATGAGGCTAAGGATGTCTACATTTATAGAAGTGAGCTTGTAGGTGGCTGTAAGAAAACCTTGTAGTACTATGCAACTAACTTGTTTCCCTAGACCAGGAAAGGCGTTTTATGTTCTTTGTCAAAGCATGCAGTAAAGCATCAGACCAAAATTTGTTCCCCTATGTGCTATTCCCACAGATGCCCTTCAGCATCCTGTTCTGGACTTTGTTCTCCAGAGGCAACAATGATAGGGCTGCAGTCTTCCATTAACTCATTTGGGAGCAAGTCCTTTAAATTTCTAAAAGAGCAGTAGCAAATGTAAACAAACCTTTACTGCACAGTGTAGCAACTTTGACTGAAGCAAATATAGTTCAGACCCAGAAGCATAGTAGCAACATCAGTAACTTTCTAACTGGCTGCCATTCTTTTTTTTTTTCCCCTCCAAGCCAGCAAGACAGAGCAACAGCAAGATGCTTATAACAGTGGTCTCTGAATAGCCTATCAAATCTGATTAGTTGCAAGACACTATTTTAACTAAAAGTTTTTTGGAAAGGTGATGAAATGTGGCTGGCAGCCTGTTCTAGTGTTACTGTGTGCAGTGTTTAACAATTCTGACAGTGCCTTCTGCAGTAATGGTATCTTAATAAGTACACACTCACAGAGTGCATCAGGAAGAGCTAGTGTGATATAAACTCAAATGTTACCTGAATCTACAGTGTGATTGTCTCTCTGGAAATGGTGCATTTCATGATTAGTTTGCTATTCATGTGCCTTAGCTAGTTCTGTAGTTAAAATAAGGTGTTGCATATGACAGAGGCATAATTTTTCCCACTGTGCCTTAAACTTAATGCAGATGCCTGGTCTGCACTAGGATTTTACTACAAGATTGCCAACAAAAGCAAGATACTTATTGTTTATGTGGGATATTTTGACACTGAGGATGCATCCAAGGCTTTATGCAGCTCCAGATTGATATACTATTGAAAACCTCCCTGGATGCTAGATGTGCACATCTTTAACTTTGCAGGATTTTTATGCATTGCTACTAGTGTCCCTGGAGTAAATTGATTTTGTCATGGTAGCTTAATGTTCTGTTGCCCAAGATTAGTGTGTGAGATGGTAAACTTAAAATGTCCTTGCAATGGCCTACTGGAGAAGGGTTATAAATTACCATTCTAAAAATTATCTCTTTGAATTTTCTTTTCAATGTCCTTTATGTAGGTACAGTCTGGAGTAAGCTGCTTCTGGTAAATGAGGTAGACAGCATAAACCCTATTGCCTGTAGATAACTGGTTCTGCATTGAAAAAACTTCCTTGTCAATTGAGTTGCCAAAGTGAGTAGGTTACTTTCATAAAAAAATTGAAATCCTTTAGAAAAGTAGCACTTGCTTTTCAGTCTGAGGTAATAACTAGAAGAAAGATAAACTTGGAGAAATTAAAGAAAGTGTGTAGAGGCCTTCTCCCAAGTTCAACTCTGCTACAATAGTAGTGAGTGATGGGCAGCCATAGTACATGCTTGCAGACAGTGCCTCACAGTCTCCAATGACATACAGAAGACCGGTGAGGTACATGGAGTCTGTATGATTTCACATGTGGCCTGGCTTTTTTGATAATAACAAATCAAGTTGACATCTTAATTGCTACTCTCATACAGAGGAACTGGCAATGTAGCAGCTTGTCTGACAGTGTGATCTGTGTCTGAAAGGTGCAGCCTATTTAATGTGTAGGTAGTATTCAAGGTATTCAGGGTGCTGTAGTCTGCAGTCTGATCTCCCCCTCTGTGGCACTGGGACTAATAAAGCCCATTCATCTCTAGTGGTTGACATGCAACTGTACTGGGTGGTCTTGTGGCTTTGCCCTTAACATCCTTCCTGAGGTGGCAGGCTCAGCACTGTTTCACCACCTTTTTCTTCTGCCTTTGAAACTGCTATGTTTTGTTTGCTTCTGAGAAGCAGTTGCTGGCTAGTGCTGAAACCAGTTCTCTGGCTTTAGCGGACTGGTTTTGGACATAACGCCAATGTTGACAGAGATGGTGAGATGTGCTGAGAGGAATCTGACAAATGTTGAGCAGAATGACACTTTTATGTACAAGGTCCTCTCTATCAGCCTAGGTGGGGAAAACTATGGTATATTCTTCCAAGGCAAGGTCCTGGGGATTTCCCTGAGGGGGAAGGATTCAGAGGATTCCACAGAGCACAGCAAAAGGGGCTTTCCTAAAGTACTTGAAATTGGCTCTTCCTGCCCCCAGATGTGTCAGCAGCTATCAGGAGGAATAGCTAAGATGTCTGTATAATCCTCACCTTATGACACCCTTTAAGGTAACATTAGCAGTTAGAATCAGCAATGGAAACAGTGAGGCTAAGAGTAAGATCTTGATAGGGGAATGATGGGTGTGAATGTTAGATCTGCTCCACGTTGTGCTTTGAGTGCTGTCTCCTGCTGGTGGGGTGTACCAGTGTAGTGGGTCTAGCACTGGCCAAACACCAGTGCACCTACTAGAATTATTTACTCATTTTCTGCTACGAGATAAGGATTAGGAGGAGAGCAAAGCAGGCTCAAAACTTTAAAGGGTATAAAGAAAAATTTATTAACAGAACTAAAAGAAAAATAATAAGAAATCAGAATAAACCTTCACAACACTTCTTCTCCCCCCAGCTCCTCTTTCTTTTCCCACTGACAACGTAA
>VXBC01004547.1:703-25532 GCA_013399945.1 Ploceus nigricollis
TCCCCTTTTCCCCCCTACCAAACCCCGGGGGTTTGTTTTTTTTTTTTTTTTTTTGGTCCACCGCCACACAGCCAGCATTAAGTCTTCCCAAAATCAGAATCTGCGTTTCACAAGCAATCAGACTACCAGCTCTTTTTGGCTTTAGAAACCTGTGGTTTGCCCCGTCCCTGTCACGCTCGGCATTCGAAAGCGCATAAAAACTCACAACACTGTACTTTCTCCTGAAAGAGAGAAAATGGGCTAACAGGTGACTCTGCTTCCATCCTTCCCGGGACAAAAGTCTGTCTTTCCCTTGAAAGCCCTTTGTCGGTGCTAAATGTTATTAACCAGGCTTTTATCATAGCAGCATCTGATGCCTTTGCTGGCTGCAAGCCATGTGCTTAGCCTACACCATCTCTTAGCAGCATGGATCTAGAGGAAAACATTCCCCTTTTTACGCCTCCCTCCTCCTAGTCCCTCCTAACTAGCTGGCAATTCCTGGTTCAGGCTCTGGACATTTTGACCAGCTGACTGTGGCTGCTTTCTTTGGCTCTGTTCTCAGGAAGGAGGTGAATATGAATTAAATGTCACTTAATCTTCTTTCCTTTCTTGCTCATTAGCATTGAAGACGGCTGTTGCAAAAGAAAGCATATTTTTTCTTTTATGAGGAGATGGCTGTCACACAAGGAAGCGTATTTTTGTTTCATATTATACATAATTGGGGTATGGCAGCCAGATTAAAAAGACTTGGAGGAGAATATACCTATTCTTTGAAAAAAAAATTTAAAAGAATCAATGTTTGCCTTTGTAATAGTAAAATGCTTCTTGCTGAAATTTCTTTTTCAATTATTACAATGAATTATTCATTCCCGGGATTATTTGAATGATAATTATGATTCATTTGCAGGGTTAACTATTGAGAAATCCTTTCTCAGGAGGGATGGGAAAGCTCCCGAGGTTTCTAAGAGGACACACAGGGCATGTCTACATGACGGAGCTCACCCTGTGCTGGGTTTGAAGGATCAAGCTTCAATCAGCAGAGCAGAGTCAGCGTGGAGCTCCAGCACGGTGTGCAGGACCATCTTCCAGCCCACACAGACATTCCATGCTGCCACAGCTCTGGGCTTCCCGTTACCTGGGCGAGCAGTGCTCCAGGCAGCCGAGGTGCTCGCGCATCCCATCCCTTCCCACCCTCCTGCCACAGCCCAGCTCCGAGCAGGCGCTCCGGCTGCTCTGCACCACCTGGGCTTGCTCCTGACAGCCCTTCAGAAGCCGCTGTCCCTCTGGTGCGCTCACGGTGCGTTCGGGCTCGGTGTTAAAGCCAGAAGCCCTTACAGTGTGCAACACAACTCTTCTCAGCACGCAGCCTGCTCCCGAGCCGCTCCGCACCGCGCTGCCTGTGCAGCCACACCCCTCCCTCACTTCTATATTAAGAGGCAATGCCAGCTGCCACCATTCAGCCTCCGTGCAGATCCTGCTGGGCCAGCAGCTCCCGATGGCACACAATTTGCAGAGCTGCAGGCAAGGGGGACCCAGATATGTCGGGAGGGACAAGAACAGTGTCCCCAAAAGCCACACTGCTGCACCGTAACGCTTCCTGGAGAGATTTGGGTGCTGGCTATGAAGCCAACACCACAAGGCCAGTGCCACCTCAGAGTGCCATTAAGCTCCTCTTTGAGGCAGTGGCTGTGATCACATCTCCAAGCTCAGGTCTGGCACCTCGCTGCGGTTCAAGAGTTGATGATGACCACATCCTCCCGCAGGCTGTATTGGTCATTAATGCCAGGGTGCACAAAAATCCCTTCAGTGATTCATGGGGGAAATTGTTCTGGCTAGCACAGGACACCCAGTTCTGGGCTCTCATCCTGCTCCAAAAACTGGAGGGACATTGTCCTTCCAGGCGTGGTCCATACAGGCACTGTCAATCTGCAGCAAAGGAGTTCAGTTTCAACCATTTGGATGCACCCCCAAACGTGGCTCAGCATTTTGGGTAACACTGCCACCCTTTGGATTTCCTTTAGCTCCCTTTTGCAGGATTTGATGTGATCAGCACTGCAGCTGCCAAAAAATTGTGTCTGAGTAGCATATTCTCAGGAAAGCCAAGCCCAGAGACTCTCACTCCAAAACTAAGATATCCCGAGTGGGAATCCAGTTTTGAGGCTAGGGCATGCAAAACTTCTTAGCCACTTCCCTGTCTTCCTGTATTTCCTAGTCACCTCATCATCCCCTGAACTTTCCAATTCCCTCCTCCACGGCTCCTGTGCTACCCCTATCTTCTGCTTCCCACATTCAGGTACTTTTCCCAGTTATGGAGTTTCTCATCCCTATAACCCTATTACAGTTTCTTCACTTGCTTGCAGCCCAGTAGCAAAATACTTTTCATATCCCTTTTCCAAAACTCCTTTTGGGGCTGAAGGCTGCCCAGTACGTGCTGGGGATGCTGGCTGACCACTGGGCCTTCAGCAGAACAGCTTGACATGCTTTGCTCATGTGACATCTTGTAACACTCACCCCCATCAAATGGAGAAACAAGAACACCTTCCATACCTGCAGTGTATTTTGGTGATCAATGCACCTCTAAAGTCATCCATCAGCACCTTAATGCACAGCCTGGGAGGCACAACAGAACCTCCCACAGGCTGGAGGCCCTGGGGTAGAAATCATTTCCCAGGAGCCAAAATATTCCACACATCAAACAAATCCCCACAGGCTAAAAAGAGCAATAGACAGGGAAAATGAAAAAAAAAATGCAATAGCTGGCAGAGCATCCCCATTTGAAATGGTAATTTACACTTATGCACAGTACCAATTACAGCCAACTTCATACTTCCCTTCTTACTCAGAGCCATAAATCTATAAATGAGAGTGCTGAACAGGGGAGGCAAGCAGAATTAGCTTGAGCCTTGGAGCTGTTAGGCATACCACTCGGAAACAGGAGTTCTCCTGGTTTGTTCTCTCACCAGAAAGCAGGAGAAGCCTGAAGGATGTTTATTAATGTCCTTTCAGGCATCAGAGAATCAACTACTCTGGCATCAAATGTTCATGGTCAGATCCCTGAGTGCCTTCAGCCTCTTTATTCTAGTCCAAGTGAAGGCCTGGGTTTGAAACATTGCTCTGCATCTCACAGAATGCCAGACTCACCTAGGGTAGGAAAGAGCAATGATTTCACTGCATATGGGCAATGAAACCTTGGCTCTCCTATTTGTTTTACACTCCAAGAGGGAAGAAAATACACAAAGAATTCTCAATTCGTGTAACTGCAGATTTCAAAGAACCAGACAAGGTGAGGAGGGCTGGGGCATCTAATAATGCCCACGTATCCATCATGATTTCATGCATCACCACAATGAGCAGAGATAAAAAAATCCCAGTTTTCTCAAAACAGAAGTAACCCTGAATATTCTGTGATGGGAAACCCTCCATCCCAGTGCTAGAATCATAGAATGACCAGGGTTGGAAGGGATCTTAAAGACCATCCTATTCCAAAGCCCTGCCATGGGCAGGGGGGACATCTTCCCCTAGCCCAGGCTGCTCAGATCCCATGCAGCCAGGCCTTGAGCAGTCTCTATGCTGCCCTTTGAAAAGGGTGCTTGTGCCACTGCTGACTGATGAAGGAAAAACTGCACTTCCACGAAGTGAAGGTGACAGTCCCATTTCCTGGATCAACCCAGACCATTCCTGGAATGCTGTCCTTTCTGTGTGTTGAATGAGGACAGGTTCTTGTACTGGCAAAAAAATATATAATGGTATAACTAAAGATTTTGTGACAATACTGGGATAAATGGAGGAGGGGAAGACGAAACAGGTTGTACCAGAATTTTTCATACAAATATTTCCTAGCTTTCAAGTACTTCTGTTAACCTAAAGTGCCTTAAATACAGTGTTTGTCTTGGGTTTTCCCCCAAAATTCTATCTACAGATAAGTAACTTTTAAACCTTTATTTTTAAATCCCTTAAGTATTTCCCATGTAAATACATTGGGGTTTTTTCAGATGCCCTTTCCCAGAGAGACACTGTGGATGTGTTTCAGGGACTTCAGGTTTCTGTTCATCACGGGAGGAAAAACATACTGTCATAGTTTATAGGTTCACAACACAACCCTGTGGTGTGTGAGCAAATGAATGAGTGTGACAGACAGTGACAGCAGCATGCACACTCCTCACCAGGGAAAGACGGAGGGTTTCACAGCTCTTTGCTAGGCAGCTTAAAATGACTGAGATGTACAAATACTGTGTCAGGTTTTGCAGCATCAGATGCAACTGCTTTGACAGCTCTGTTCATGCTTCAGCTGGACTTTGTCCTCTTGTGGGTCTGTTCAACCCCTTTGCTCCTGCACTTCAATATTCAATTTCCATTCTTTAATTTATTTCCATCCTAGAGGTCCTGAGGTGGTGCCAAGTGTTTATCCTTCCATCCTGTCCCTCAGCTCCTGTCCATGTCCCTTTCTTCTTCGCACATTCTATCTTGTCCCAGCCTTTTCAGTTTGCTGTTCTATCCTTCCTCATTTCCCAGTTCCTTCTGCTCCAATCTTTTCATTTAACTTTGGCTCACACTAAAACCCCAATATTTCAATGAAGCCCTGCTTCTGTGCAAGAGAAAGGCATTATTTCCAAAATGACAAGAGATTCTTGAGAATTCTGCTGTGGCATTTGGTGCCTCTACATCTGGGTGCCCATCCACTGCTTCCAAATGTACAGTGAGGAAAATTATTTTAGCCCAAGTCCAAAATGCCCTTGCAAGGAGTCCTGGCTAAGAGCAGGTTGTACATGCTGCCAGTGGCACCTCTGATGGTTTTAGCTGGTGGTGCAATGTTTTCTAAGTGGCCCAGGAAATGATCAGTGCCTTATATCCTGTGTAAGGCTATGTGGAAGGAGGAAGCTTCTGCTTCTTTAAGGCAACCCAGTCAAGGACCCTTTCAATGCAAAGAGAGACTCTTGACAAGGGCCTGGAGGGACAGGACAAGGGGGAATGGCTTTGCACTGACAGAGAGTGGGTTTAGATGGGATATCAGGAAGAAATTAGAAATTCTTCCCTGTGAGGGTGCTGAGGCCCTGGCACAGGTTGCCCAGAGAAGCTGTGGCTGCCCCATCCCTGGCAGTGTTTCAGGCCAGGCTGGATGGGGCTCTGAGCAACCTGGTCTAGTAGAAGGTGTCCCTGCCCATGGCAGGGGTTGGAACAAAATGATCTTTAAGATCCCTTCCAATCCAAACCATTCTGTGAATCTATAATTCTATGAAAGGTGATAATAAAGGGAAAAATAGAAAGAAAAACACACAGAGACACAAAGGGATAACCGAGAAATGAGAAACACCAAAATTTTTCAGTCACTAATTTCAATGGATGAGGGCAACAAGGAACAGGAGGAGCCGTGACAATTGAGAGGGGCCTGTGAAACTATGGAAAACTTGGGGAGAGTTTAGGAGCTGCTGGCCTCACTTACAACATCCCTTAACAACCATCCCTGAGAGCTTGGGATCACCCACTGAGGACATCTCTACAGTCACATGCACTTGCAGCTTGTTTAAACTTTATTTAAAAGTTAAACAAAACCAAAACAGACAGACAAAACCTGAGAGAAAACCAACGAACAGTAGCAAAAGAACACCTCAGCTGTGGAAATTCATTACATTCAAATTTGTTAGTCCTTACAAGTTCTAACAGTCTGTTAGATGTTGCCTGTATCATCACAAAACTCACCTTATTTTATGCCACCCTCTCTTTTATTAAGAAGGAACAATAAAGAAAGATTTTAGTGAGATTAGTACTGCTCTGATGTGAAGGGAACTCTCTGTTGCAAGGGAGGCCCCTATCCCTTGTGTGTCATGCATCCATCCTGCCCCCTCTGCCTGTTCACAGTCCCAACCACAAAGAGGAGGGAAAGGATTTGGCCTTTCTGTAACTTCAAATTGCCCTTCACAGGGATTTCTGTTCGCCCCTGGAATGGAAGTGATGAGACTTCCAGAGGTCATCTGGCTAAAAAAGGTTCATGTCCCTACCTGTGAGTGTAGCAGGCACAGGGCCTGCCAGGCCTCCCTGGCGGTCAGCAGCCTAAGATAGGAAATGCCGAGTCATGATGACTGGACAAAAGAGACCCCTCTTCCGCCTTCAGACCCTTGCTGATCTCTCTGTAAGACTATAGGTCACATATGTTTCAACCTTTACCATTGGACAATTTCCAATCCCCCCAAACCCTATAAAAACCCTACTTCTGCCCAGCTCTGGCAGAAGGAGCTGTCACTGGGACCCTTTGCAGAAGCTGCCAATAAAGGACATCTCTGTGGAACCCCACACAGCCTTCTCCTCTCTCATCCCTGCATCTGCTGCCTGCGGCTCTTAGCAAGCAAGGAGCTGAAATCACTAAAAGAGCTGAGAAATCACCTAAGAGCTGAAATCACTTAAGAGCTGAGCTTCTTGCTAAGTAGCCCGCGGCTGGGAGCTGCCTGGGAGCCCCTGGACAGGCCGTGCTTAGCGGCACCGCTACCCGGGACCACTGACGGCGGCCGGGGTCGGCGATACCCCGAGAACCCCACAAGCCGCGATATGTGAGGACACAGCTGGCAGCACTGTTCCTTCTCTCACCTCAGGCTGCCTCTCCCTTCATCCCATTCTCTGACTTCTGTGCCCTCCCACTTCCCAGTGTCCTGCCTGCAGGCATGGAGAGCCCTGGAGACACAGCTCTCAGCCTGCCACCTGTTATCCCATCCCTCCCTGCCAGGAGCAGCAGGTCTTGGCTAGCCAGAACAGTCCCTCCCACTGATACGGGAACATCTGGTCTTTCCAGAGCTAAGAAATCCTCAGGCACTTCCATAGTAAAGCTCTGACAAGTCTCTAATGCAATGCATGTTAAAAAAAATGCATTGAGAAAATTTCTTCAAGGATGGCAGAAAGCACCATGATGTCAGAATAGCCTACCTGCCAAATTTTCTGTCTCTGCTCAAAAAGTAGGAGAGCTTTGTAGCAAAATGAGTGTAATAACTTCTGACAGGCAGAGCAAAACATTTTCCACCAACTTTGTTTCAAAGACAGCCAAATATTTTTTTCCCCTGGTTTGTTTTAGCAGAAGCTTTCAAAATGAAAACAAACAAGCAAATTAGCTCAGAGGTAGACAAGCAACATGAAAAAAATCTCATTTGAGCAGTCTTAAGATCAACAAGAAACCTTCCAGCTGGGGCAGAGAGGGCTTTACCAGACTCCTCAAAATATAACAGTAGTATGGTACTGAACTTAGTATTTTGGTATTATTATTATTATTACTGAATATAAACCAAATAGACACCAAATTCAATTAAAGCTCAACCTGATGTACAAAACCCAGTACCAGGCTAAATCCATTCACACAGCCTTCCCACCCTTCTTGGCTATAAAGAGCAGAAATAACTTCCCCTCTTGACCACTGGAACATGAAGTCAATCTTCAAATGCACAGCAATAAAAAGCAGATGTAAGATTAGCTCTGTAACAAAAGCCATCTCCTCCCCTGCATGAAAATTACTGAAAAGCAGTGGGGCGTTGCAGAGAAGCTGAATAAAAACCCTAAGAGTCACAAATTAGGTGAGGATGAAAAATATCTGACAGAAGTCGCCCATGCAAAAATAATCTGCGTCTGCTCCTGGACTTTCTGGAAACCACTGGAGAACCACAAGTTCTGGTTCTTTCAGTCTGAATCAGATTTCAGGGCAAGAGGACCTGCCTCCGTAAGTAAACAGGCAAAAAAAAAAAAAAAAAGGAAAGCTAATACATAAATTGCTCAGTAAGGTAGGGAAGGTAGAGAAAAAGGATAAGAGAAAGTCTGAGGTGCTCACTGCTTTTCATTTTTTTTTTTTCATTAGTTTTCCCAGCAATGTTGCCTCCCTTGTTTTATCAGGAATACAGTGTTGTCTCATCCTTAACACCCATTTTCTAGGAAACAAAAGCCATTGCACTTCCCTGGCTATGTCCTGTGCTACAACTTAATGAAATCTGAGCAATGTGTTAAACTGCAATGAAAGAGAGCTATACTGCAAATTTGTCTGATTTGAGACCTCCAATTTTAGGTTTTTTCAAGGTTTAGAGCTTGGCAGAGTCACAGTTTTAAGCACTAGATGCAGTTTAAAGCCTTCTGTGTTAATCTTGGAAGCAGACCTGGAAGAATTTTGCTGTAAAACCTCTTTGAGAGCAAGGGTTTCCAAGGAAAGGGTGTTTTCTCCAAGCTCCAGCTGCTGCTTGCAGAACACATCTACAGCACCAATATATAATTATCTCACTGGGATGTGATCAACCTGAGGCATGCGGGAAAGGCTCCTCCAAAGGGGAAGAAGAGTTTCAGGATCACCAGGAGCCAAGGAAAAAAGCTCTCTGTCCTAGTGTCAAGCTATAGACATGGAGCTGGCACCTAACACCAGATTAAACCAAGGATCTGAGCTCTGTGCACAGCCCAAAGCAGTGAATCACACTCTTTCCATGACATCTCTCCTATTAGATCTGTCTTATCCACTTATATCCAACAGTTTCCTAATGCCTGCCAAGCCAGGCCTCAGCTCTTGGGAGGAGGAACAACAGCAGCATCACTTTCACTATTTTTTTAAAAAAAACCCACCTTGAACAGGCACAGGCTGCCTGTAAAACAAACCTTCCTAAACCACCCTTTGGAGTTTAATGAGAAATCCATAAAATTAACCTTTTATAGCATTACCAGGTCAAGGCTTGCTGTGAAGATGTCAGCACCCAATGGACTGTGATTGTAAGGAACAAATACTACATGATCTTAGACTCAGGAAAAGCCTTTTATAGTAACTTAGGTACTGTTGGAGGCACAGGCATGGGAGCAGTTTTCTTTGGCTGGTGGAATCCCTCTGACCTCTTTTGGGATCATTTCAGGGAGCCTGGAATGTCAGTGGAGCCAGGCTCTAACACTGCTGAGGGCTTTTCTGATTAACACTTCTGTAAAATGCTGTTCTAGCACAAGAGTCAAACAAAATTCCTTAATTATAATGTTGATGTTCACTTCTTTAGAAAGAAAGGAGTAGGAACATCTCCCTCAGCCTCAGTTCTCTCTCCCAAGACTGACAAAATTTTAACTTTTTACTCTAATAACCAGAACTATAAAAGCCTTTTTCCTCTCAAAATATCGAACATCTCTTTAATAACATGTAATGAAGAGGATGTGGTTGAATAATGCAATTCTTTTGCCCCAGTTCTAATACTTATTTTTTATAGTGCTCATCTAAGTCACTAAAAGGAATTAATATTTTATTGTTTTCTATGAAAAATGCATAATGCATTTCCCATAGCAAGGTTTCAAACTCCAGTTGCTTCTGTTCAGACTGGAATTTTTTTTGATTTTGCTCTCACTGAAGTCAATAATCTTCTGTGGGAAAATACCTAAATTATTTCTTAAAATATGAAGAGGAGCCTTAAATTTATCATGGAAGCTGTTTTTGAATTTGAGCCATAAAGCTCCTATCATGTTTTAGTTCCACAGCCCTGAAAACCCAGAAATTTCAGTTCCTGTTTATGAACATCATCACATGCTAACCCTTTCTAGAACTCTGCTTTGAGTAGCCCCTGATTTTTAGGAAAAGCTTTCTTTACAACATATATCATCTCCTAATCTTTTCCTGTTATAAATCCCTGCCTGTGTGATGGGCCAGTCAAACCCTTGGAACCAAAATATTTGCAAACAAGGCTTTATCAGACTGTCAATTAAGCAAACAAAACTGAACTGACAGGTCTGTGGAATCAAAACTATTGCTGGCATCTTGGTGTTGGAGGGAAAACAAGGAACCTCACTTGAATTTAAGAAGAGCTTAAGCATCCCTAAAGCAGCCAGATTCACTGCCAGACATCTAAAAATAAATTAAGTATTCTGGACTTTCAAAAAGCAAACAAAACTCCTCTTATTTCCCAGTAGGTTCTCAGGAGCAGCTTCTCTAGGATTTTTCCCAAGGGAACCATTTCCCCTAAGGACAGTGATCCCAATCCTGCAGGTTTTACCCTGCTGAGAAGTGGTCTTTCAGCCATTTTAGCATAACTAGCACCTAGCTTGAGGAATGGATTGACTAAATGATCAGGAAATGTGGAATTCTGAACTTCAGATCATTCGAGGAGACATTGCTATTAATATTTAAGAATAATAGTTTTTAAAAACCCCATAGATCAGCTTAGGACAGAAATAGCATTACTGCACTTCATTTTGTGAGGCATTTTGAGCTGTCATCAGAGCCAGCTATTGGAATGGAGCCTTAAAGATCACATCTATTTTTGTAAGTCCAAAATGACCAATAATTCTGCAAATGCTGAGCTAATTCTGCAGATGCTGAGCTCTTTGCAGCACCTGATGCCCAGGCTGTGGAGATCATTGCAGCCCAGTAAAACACTCCCTGTGTGCTCCCAAACAATGTACAAGGGAGGTTACACAAGAAAAAGATTTGCCAAGCCTTCAGAGGAAGGCTCTTGCACAGATTTCTTTCTCTGCAGCCAAGCAGGGCTCTCTCCCAAGCACATCCCCCTGGAACACTGGAAGGATCAGGCTGCTTTCCACCCCAGTGGGCCCCTTTGGCAGATGTTTCTGCAAAGGTAATGCAAGAACATATTCTGATAAAGGAACTCCAGCCTCCTTGTAGGGGCAACAGTGACCTGAGAGTCATTCCTGTGCCTGTATTGTTAGAAGGACATCAGTGCTACTGAAAACCCACTTAATGGATTTGCTTCCAGCATTCCTTCAATTACATGTAAGCCTACCCAGCTTGCAGTGACAGATTCAGAGGTTTCTGTGGCCATGCTGTTCCTGCTCGGAGGAGATGTCTCATCTGCTGATTATCTCTGACTTATGGGGAGATTGCAGCTGGATCCAGCTGAGGACTGTGGCAACAAAGCAACATCAAACTGCTCGGCCCTCCAGCACCTGAAGGGAGCCTACAAAAAACATGTGGAGAGACTTTTTACAAGGAGGTAGATGTAGTGACAGGACAAAGGGGAATGGATTGAAACAGAGGAGGTTTAGATTGAGTATTAGGAAGAAATTCTTCCCTGTGAGGGTGGTGAGGCTCTGGCACAGGTTGCCCAGACAAGCTGTGGCTGCCCCATCACTGGAACTGTTCCACCCCAGGTTGGATGGGGCTTGGAGCAAGCTGGAAGGTGTCCCTGCCCATGGCAGGGGGTTGGAACAAGACAATCTTAAAGGTCTCTTCCAATTCAAACCATTCCATTATTCTAAGTCGACTCCTGCCTCATGTCAGATGAATTCACCTGACCTCTGACAGCCAAGGAAATGATAACCTAAAGGGACACCATGTGCCCGTCTTCCACTTTTTATCAGTTCACTGCACCAGAAATAGACCTGTGGAAATTCTACGTGCTCGCCATTAAGGGTTTTGGTGCCTTATCTATGCATTTCTTTCTTCCCCCATTTTTCCTGCCTGCTCCTAAGGAGAAAGAGGATTCAACAGTGGCTGTTTATAAGAACCATAAGGCTGAGCAACAGCTTCCTGTGTCTTTCTGCTCTGCCCTTTCCCAGTGCCTGGCTTCCAAGGATGCTGCTGAGTGGAACAGGCAGGAAGGTGGCTGCAGTTCACCCCCACCTGGCAGCTGCTCCTGAGTTTCCTCTGAGCAGAGAACCAAGGATCACTCCCTCTATTCATCCTAGAGAGGGGGAAATAAAAAGCTTTCTTGGCATTAAATCTCAGCTGCTGCTGATGCCTAATAATATGCATTTTCCCTCCGAGAACTGTCCTCATAGAAGATTCTCAGACAGCCTTGGTTAAAATGTAATTCCCAAATCTTTGCAAGTAAAGAAGGACTACCATCCTCATTGTTCGAAAGGAAGTTTGTCTGATCACCAATTTTTAATTCCCAGGAAGACAAGTGGAAGAGCCTCCAGTGAACAATCACTGTTTCTGAGCCCAAAGTGTTATTGATTATCCCTGGGTAAACATGCAGACATTTGCTGGCAGTCATCAGGATTACATCAAGGTAATTGAGGTCCAAGGGGCCCCACAAGACACTGGGATCTCACTTCCAGGATGGCAAATGTACACAGAACTTTGTTCTGGATCAGAAGAAAAAATGAATTGACAAGGACCTTCTAACAGACACAGGTTTAAATTTAAAATATAAACGTGATAATTATTTAAACTACAGAGCTGCTCCTTTAAAGGGTATTAAAACAGGTAGAATTTGTGGCAAGAGAAAAAAACCTAAACACTTCTGAGGGACAGAATTTGTGTGCTCCACAGTCTTCTCAGTGGGTGAACTGCACATACAGTCAGAGGCACAGACCAACATTGCAATTCAGATAATTGGGTGAGGAACAAAAAATTAGGGATCATCACAAAATGGATTTCTCTCTGCTATTCCCAAGTGATTGCCATTACTTGCACCAAGGAATTCCATAATGAGTTCCAAGCACTACACCATGCCAAGTCACCTCATATTGATTTCTTAGGAAGCAAACCATTATCTCTACGTCCTTTTTTTCCTTCTGTGCTTGTTACAGAGGCACTATACTTAATCTCACATTCAAAATCTTACCCCAGATTCAAAGAATGCTCCTTCCAGAGAAACTTGAACTTATGTGTGAGCTTGTTACTCCATTTCCACAGGAAACTGCTATGTTTGTGTGGTTTTGGTCCATGCTGGGAAAAGGAAGTTAATTTTCCAAGCTAGTCAGGCTCAGACTCCCTTAGGTGCCTGACTATGGATATTCAATGTTAATGCACTTCTGAATCATTAATCCATTTTTCAGAGGAACGAGGTGCACAGATCTTCCCCAGCTAACTGACATGAAAAGGAAAGCTTCTGCTAAATACAAAGATCTTCTGATTGCATCATAAAAGAGGTAAAACACTTCACCAGCAAAGTGACAGGAGGTGAATGCCTCAGGCTTCATGTAAAACAAAAGGTGCATTGAGCCTGAAGGGTTCAGATGAAAGAATCCTTTCATTCCAAGGTAGCTGGGGTACAAATTAGGTGAGTAGGCTCCTAGAACAGAACCATCGTTTCTTTCTCTGTCACATTCAGTGCTGAAAGTTTGGTGTCTGCAAGTCCCAACTTTTTAAGGGTCTTCTTAAACAGAATGATTCCATGTTTCAGTAGTGCCTTCCACCCAAACTTCTTGACTCACCCTTAGAATTTTTGTCAGATTCACCTTTACTCTTCCCAGATATGTGGGTAAGTTATTAAAGCCAAGTAAGTACAGGCTTTGTACAAATCTTTAGGTGTATTTGGGCATGTTTGCATGCATGTTTGGTTGCTGTGCTTATTTACAGAATTATCCCCTGGCTGTAGAAACACACGTGTCCTTGTAAATTCACACGTGACAATGTTATTGAATCTTTTAGGGAGTTTTTGCATCATGCATCTGAAAATGCACCTTAAAAACTGTTGAATTACCTTTTTTTTTTTTCCTCATGGATTACTTTCCTGCTTTAGTGGTTTCAGATGGTGGAGAACAAATTGAAATGGAGGTTTTGGGGGTTCACTGAAGTTAGCAATATGTATTAAGCATTTAAATTTTAGCTTGTAGGATTGTGTGTTGAATTTTAACCTTTTACTTAAGAAACCTCTGCCATGGTACAAAGGGAATAGGAAAATGCAAATTTCTGAAGCTTCTTGCGATAGAGAACAATACCAGGAGAAGATCAAGGAATGCAAGAAACCTAGATAAAGGAACTCCTCTGTCTCCAAGCTGATCAAAATCGACAGACATACTCAGATAAGCACCAAGAGACCAAAGCGCACACGCAAAGGAGGAAAGTTCGAAAGTTCAATCATGAGGAAGACCACAGCCTTCAGCCTCAGAGACCACAGAAAGACCCCTGTGCGACCACCACCATAAACAACACAGGCTCAGAAGAGCGTGGATCTAATTACCATGGGAGGCGAGGACAGGCAGGGCCAGGGGTTGAATATGCATGGGAAGGTCGTGCAATGTAATGCATATGGAACACCTTTGTGAATAAAGATGTGGCTCAGACCAGGGCTCGGGTGCACAAGTTTTTATGAGAGACATCTCGCTTATGCCGGGCGCTGACAATACATACCCACTTCATAACTACATCAGGTTGTGGAGTCTGTTTATTCTGCATATTGCTTCAAGATGAACAATGCACAGCAAGAACAGGAAAGGGAGCTTATCTTCACGCAAACAGTTCAGAGGCACTGCAGAATGACATGAATTTAACATCTTCTTTTCACTGTGAAGTTTCAAATATTTATTTCAAGACAGATCAGGACTGGATCACTCCAGAGACCAAGGTAATTTGTTCTATAATTTACTCACAGAAAACAGCTCAGTGAGATTTAAATCAAGGCTTTAGAAGATGAGCAGCTTTGTTTTTGGTGCAGGGATGCTCAGCACCCTCCATTAATTGGCCCCATGGAATCTTCTCCAGACAAACTACAAAACCTTAAATCTTTCCCTAAAATGGGTATGGCTTTGGAACAGGCCAACTTTAGTGATGGGCCCTATTTTGTAGATGGGGAAGAGGCACAAGCTGAGTGCCCAAGGGCACAAAGCCCCTCAGTGGCAGGGCTGAGGTTATCTTGGAATTATCTCTGTTCAGTGCAGTGCTTTAACAAGCCCATATCCATGTGTGGCAATGTGCCATCCCTCTCTTGTCACACACAGCACATCTCAGGTGGTCATTCCTGGACACAGACAGAGGTTTGTGTCTTCAAAGTGGGCTTGTTTCAGAGGAAAACTAATCCCAAAAATATCCTATCACTGATCCTCCCTGCTCTTTCTCTGCCCCAAGTGCCCTATTCTCTTCCTGAAGATCCCAAACTCGCATCTGGCTGTCAGGAAGGGAGAATGGCAAAAAATTATAAACCTACAAAAAATCTTTCCCAACTGTTAATGCAAGCAGAGAAAGTGAAGAAATGAGCTATTAGATGCCAGGTCCTGCCTTGAGGGGGAGATGCAAGGCTTTTCCCATATCACAGAGGACTCCTGCTCAACATCAGGCAGGAACAACCCACCTGCAGTGAGCAGAGCAAGTGCTGAACCCACTGAACACAGGATCAGAGCCTGAGGCTCTTTGGAGGACAAACACAACCCATCCCGAGGCTCAGCTCCCATTTCACCACAGCCGGATGGGAAAGAAAGCCAAGCCGAGTGTGCCACGCTGCTCCGAGCTTCAGACACACTGGAGGGAGGGTGAGAGCACCAAGAAGAGGTTTGTAATTGAATTTCTGTTTATTTTGGTCCAAGGTTGAGGTCAGTGCACAATGAGGAGGTTATCAGATGACTCATATTAGCCTGAGCACTGTGCTGGGATAAAGTTAGTACTGTGCCTACTGGGAAGATGTGAGGTTGTCAGATAGCCAGGGTACAGCCTTATATAATTAACTTCTATTCCTGAAGTGATTTTCCTGACCAAGACTGAGAAGGGAAGGAACATTCTTTTGTAGTGGCATGAGGGGTTGGGAATCCAAGCTTTATTCATAATGTGCTCATCTGAATTGACAGGAAAACTCAAGATTAACATACATTACTTGCACTTTTTAACATTTACCATGATAATAAGACATATGCAGTGATATCCAGGGTTTTTTCTACCTGAAGAACCACAGATGTACATTTCTAAGACGCATTTCCTTGATGTTTTGCCTAATTAATGACACAAGCAGTAGGAGTAAGACAAAAACTTAAAGAACCCTTTTATTTTTTCATTCAAGTCCAAGGCAAAACCTCTGTATTTTCTCTGTGACAAGAGCATAGGACTTCCTGGGTGTCATGGGAGAGACACAAAATTAAAGAGATGACCCAGACAGGAAGCCAAGGGAACACAAAACAGATGCGGTGTTCATATATTTGTGCACAGGCCTGTAGGAAAGCCAGTCAAAATGTTTTAGCCAGGATTATCCAACTTTTTGGATGAATCATAAACCACTCCTAAAGCATGAACAGCTCTTTCAGGAAGTCTTTTAAAAGTAAACTGGAATTACTTTAGTAGAGTGGCACCGAAGTTGTCCAGCCTTGAGAGTTTGTCGTGTGAGGAGAATGGAGGCAATGGAGCTTGATTACAGTGTAAATAAAACCTTGGGGACATGTTAAAGCCACCTTCCAATCCCTGACAGGCTTTTGCCAAGGCCAAAGAGCAGGGATCTCACATGCCCAGCTCCAGAACAATGGATAAGGGTCCTGAATTGAAGCAAGAGGGGTTCCTACGGGGCATAAGGGTGGGGAAAAAAGGCACAGGAAAATATCAAAGCACAGGAACAGGTTGCCTAGAGATATTGTGGTGACGGGCCAACCTTAACACCATGGTGTTAAAGGTTTTCAAGACCCAACCTGATTTCTGCACAACCTGACCTCACTTCAGATATAATGCTGCTTTGAGCAGTAGGCTGGACTATGGACATCCAGAAACACTTGATTAATTTGAGCAATTCTGTCATGCTGCCCTGTGGCCCTGAATTATGCCATAAAATGGTAGCAGCTCAGAGGCCTGTGCAGCTCTGACTTGTTTTCTGTTTTGTGCAAACACAAAGAAACTAATAAAGAACAGGATGTGGCTTCCTGTCCTCCAAGGCTTACCCAAACCATCCCCTGGAAAGATAGAAGATGGAGACCAAGGCCATGAGTTTCTTGAAACTGTGGAATGGAGAGAGACCCTTGACAAGGACCTGGGGTGACAGGACAAGGGGGAATGGCTTCACACAGACAGAGAAGAGGGTTAGATTGGGTATTGGAAAAAAATTTGTTCCCTGTGAGAGTGCTGAGGCCCTGGCACAGGTTGCCCAGAGAAGCAACCTCTGTGTGGCTGCCCCATCCCTGGCAGTGTCCAAGGCCAGGCTGGATGGGGCTCAGAGCAACCTGGGCTAGTGGAAGGTGTCCCTGCCCATGGCAGGGTGTTGGAACTGGATGATCCTAAGGGCCCCTTCCCACCTAAATCATTCTATAACTCTCTGATTCTATGAAAATCTCCTATTTTGGGAAAAACAGTTAAGCTTTAGAGCTTTTGAAAGACAGGAAAAATTCTGAGCCCTTCAGTTTCTGAATAATTAACTTTCCTAACCCATTCTACATGTCCTGATCTCCAATTTGAAGCCTGATTATCCTCAGGATCAGTGGAACAAAAGCCTTTTAATTTTTTCTAGAAATATAGGTGCTAAATATAGAACCAGCTTAAACTATTAAAATATAATACACCAATTCATTTGAAAAGCAACAAACCAATTAATCTTTATTTCTGCAGCTGTGGGCACATTTTTTCTCCTTTAGCCACGGATTCCTGCAAAGCTTTTGTGGGAGATGAGTTAACACAAATGACAAGGTATCATTTTCAAGGGCTCCTGTGTCACAGAAACTTCATCAGCAAAAGCCTCCAAGATCCAGACAGGCAAAGCTGTGGCTGGTGTGACCTGGTGGCAATTTGCCCTTGCAGGAGGATTCCCAGAGGTGTCCTCCAGCCAACACTTCAATGATTTTTCAAAAGCTCCTCAGCAGAATGCTGGCAACTCACTGGTCATAGAGAAGTGCATATAAAAGTCATGTTGAATAGACCTCTTAAAACTCTGCAGCCACTCCACTTATCATCCTAATCACAAAGATCCTATTCTCTACCATGTGAATTTTCAGGAAGGTGGGGAATCAAATCTGCACGGACAAGGATCAGCTCAGGAGTCAAAGGACTGATACCTCCTCATGTAGTCTCTGTTAAAGAGTCAGATAGGAAAATGGCTGTGCATCTCAGCTTGAAAAAAAGGTCTTTTTTTTTTTCAGCTGAACTTCCTAGCCCTTAATGAAAACCCAAAAAATTTTTGAAAAGTCTCCTGGGTACATCTGTTTTATACAGATTATGCTTCTTTTTTATTAACTTCAGATCAAAGCTCTTCAGTCTTTAAGTAGGGAACCAAAGGGATCAGGTAAAGTAAATATCCTCTTCTATGCAATTTCATATGCAAACACTGAGTTTTCAGGCTGGGAAGACATTATTTAGTAGTTTTACTGCAAAAGAAAAATCTGCATTTATGCCCTGATTTTCACATGGATGACTTTGCTCTTTCTCAGTATTTTTTTTAATATGATGATTATACCTAAGTAGAGAGGGCACATGAATTAGTTCCTGGGTTCAATACAGGAAAAATTAGATAAAGTATCTCACCCATCATCATTTAGACATGTTAGATTCTATGCAAAATAAAGTGAGTAGATACCTTGAGTCCCCATTAAAACATTTCCCAAAGGCAACATCCAAGCTATATTATGCTGTACAAACAGTGCCAGAGATTTTTTCTGCCCCAGCCAGTCATTCACATTCAAAACCCACGCAGCTGAGCTGTCATACACTCATTTTGAAACTTGTCTGCTGATGAGAGGTGCACAACCAGTTTTGCTCCCATCAGTTGTATTAAAAATAAAAGTTTGATCCTGAGGCCAGGCCAACATTTTTGTACCGGTTGGCAACCTTAAATGAACTTTAAGACCAAAACTCTATAATAAGAACTTCATTATGAAATTTTATTCCACCAAGACCTGCAGACGTTCTCACATGGAAGATCTAAACAAGCGAATATTTGCAGACTCACACCCTCATGAAGAGGTAAATCCAGGGAGCTGGATTTATTACTGGGGGTGGGGGGGAAATAATCAATTTCAGACATATTATCTGTTAGCCAAATATCTATTCCTCAACTCTTTACTATTTTGATAATAATCTGCTAAGGAGAGAGAGACTATTTACATGAGCATGTAGTGACAGGAGAAAAGGCAGTGGCTTCACACTGAAAGGAAATTTAGATTAAATATCAGGAAGAAATTCTTCCCTGTGAGGGTGGTGAGGCCCTGGCACAGGTTGCCCAGAGAAGCTGTGGCTGCTCCACCCCTGGAAGTGTCCAAAGTCAGGCTGGATGGTTGCTCTGAGCAACCAGGGATAGTGGAAGGTGTCCCTGCCCATGGCAGCTTGGTTTATGTCAGCATAAACTGTATTTTACAATAATTGAGCCTGTTTATTGTAACATTTTTAGACCAATTTTCCAAACTGAATAGGAGTGTGTGTGAAATTACTCCTTGTTGAAGAATCTTGAGGCACCAACTACTGACAGCCAAGCTCCCACAACTTTACCTATCTGTGAGATGAAAATGACTCCCCAGGAGCACTGATGCTCCCTCAGAGGACACAAGGGTTCCTCTAAGCCATTATCAGCAGCACCTGAATTAAATCAGCCTTAGAAGCCCTCACTAGTTCATTCCCTGTCAGCTCACATGCCAGCATATCTATAATGAGGCCATAAAACATGGCCTCGGAGCAGGACCTGTGCTAAAAGTGTCCAAGAACTGCTCTTTACTCAAGTGCCACCTGATTTCTCTCTGCCCAAGCAGCTGCCCTTGTCTCTCTAGCAGTGCCACCTCTGCCTGATTTCAACTAAAAGTACCAGAAAGCCATAAATCTCTGATATAGCAAGTTTCCACAGAGGAGAGAAAGCCTAGAAATTCCCCTTCCAAAGGAAAAAAAACCCCTCAACATTCCTTAACCGAGAAGAATCCTTCCACAATTCATCCCTGTGTAGGAAATAAGATGTGATTAGCTCCAGTGCTCAGGTGTGTCCTGATGTGTGCCCTGGATGTTTGCACACACATTCCTCAGGAAAATGTCAGGTTTGCAGTGGTTTCACAAGGGCTGCTGAGCAGGGCAGCAGCACAGAGCCTGCATCTTGATCTGTGTCTGAGAAACTCAGCAAAGGCTCTTCCTACGGGGTGGCCACGTTTTAAGCCTGCTGGGAGCTTGTGTAAGTGCTCTGTTAACATTTTGGAAAGCAAGGGAGACACATTTGGGGCTAAATCCCTGCCTGCCTATCTCACTGCATGTTCCTGGCTTTAATCAGAGGGTGAATATAGACAGAAGTAGGAAGTGGGAAGAGATGCAGCTCAACTATTTAGAAAACAGAACTCTGATGAATTATGCAGCTTTCCTCCATCATTTTTGTCATCGCAGGTTTCTGGCTGGCTAATAATTAGCATTGACTCCATAATATTCAGAAGACCAAATGAGCGTTTATTCAAGAGCACGTCTCTCTTTTATAGAGAACATCGTGAACATTAATATCATTGGTCCAAAAGTAAAAACATTCCGCCTTATTGGTACACTGGACTTAGGTCAGTGTGGTAGAACATATCTATAAACAACAAGGAGAAAAGAGAGATAATAAAATGGTTTACATTCCTCTCGGACTTTTTCCCAGGCTAGGTCTGGCAGAAATCTTTCTCCTTTTCTCTCTGACTGAACTGAGAATATCTACACATTTTCAAAAAGTATTCACAAGGAGCAAGTGGAGTTGCATTTCTTGAACTGCAAAGACCTAAGGCTTTGGGAAGACCTTGTCCCACAGGGGAAAGAAATCCCCCCTAGATAGGCAGATATTGATTTCAAAGCTGTGGGAATTACTTCTGGAACACAGGAAATCATTGGAAATTTAATTTTTCTGTAGTAATAGGCTTAGTTTCTCATCTACAGGGTTGTTTAGGAGGGGAGAGAGGGGGGAACCCCACAATATTTTAAAATTGTTCAAATGAGATGTGGAAAAGTTTAACAAGGAAAAAAAAACAATTACAAAACTTCATGGAAAATTGGGGGGAAAGGGCACTTTTGAATGGAAAAAGAAAACAAAGAATTGAGCCTTGCCATCAATGAATTCTGACGCTCATGTCAAATTTTTTGATTGAGCATCTCTCCTCAGAATCTACAGTAAGCCATCCTGCTGGAACTAAGGAGATTTGTCTGGAAGTTCAGCCAGGTGCCTTAAACGTCCTGGATGAAAAAGCACCTCAACACTGAGCACTCCTAATTCACAGCTCATCCCTCACAAATCTCAAGACAAGCAGCAGCCAGGGCAGAGAGGTCCCAGGGCAGTTTAAAGTGATTAAAACGAAACACAAACAGCCACACAGAAAAGAAAATCTCTTAATTAAAGAGGATGGCTGATCAGCTCCTCCTCTCCATCAAATCTGGTTTTCCTTGGAGGGTGCTGGAGAGCTCTTTCAAAGTGCAGTGCTTGTCCTGGCTTCGGGATGGCACAGCAGGCACAGGAACTCCATCTCCTGGGTGAAATTCAGCTCCCTGTATCCCAAAGGTGGGTCCCAAAGCTGTCTAAATTGTGATCTAGAGATATCTTCAGGCTCTGTTTAGATTAGTAACAGCTTTGGGTGCACACCATCCATACACAGATGGAGCGGTCACTGCTTGGTTCCCAGTGATCAATCACAGTAACCACAGCTTGGACTAGATGATCTTTAAGGTTCCCCTCCAAGCCAAGCCATTCTTGATATGATTCCATGAAAAAATACCTAATTTTGGGACTCTCCAAGGATGAAGATTTCACTGTCTCTTGGAGCTTTACCAACAGTGAACAACTCTCACAAGGAAAATCTTTTTCCTTGCATCACATCAGAGAAGATACAGGAGTCCTCACCACAGACCTGAAATTGCAAGCTCAGAACTTTTACTTCCCACACAACTATATCTCGACTAGAGCTGTGCACAGCTGCAAGCCTGGACAGAAATCTGAAATTAGTAATATCTTCTCTAATTTCAGATCTACCTTGAGACCCTCTCCTGCTCCAGGTGTCCAAAATAAGTTTCTGCCTGAAGACAGCACACTGGGGTTTGCAGATTAAAAATGTTTAAAACCTCAAATGATCAAAACTCCCCGATCACAATCCCTAAGAGAGAAAGTGAATATCCACATGTAATTTCATTTGCTGACTGCCTCTTAACATCATCTTCTGGTGGAGGACTTCAATTTAGCAGGTTTCTGCTGGAACCACAATGCTGCTGAGGGGAAATGGGACAGGAGATTCCTGAAGAGAATTTCCTGGCACAGCCGGGAGGGAGCTGACAAGGGAAGGCACCCAGAGAAGGACTGGAGAGTCCTTGGTGGGAGATGTGAGGGTTGGAGGCTGTCTTGGACAGAGTCATGAGGTTTTGATTCCCTGAGAAGTAAGGAAGGGTGCCAGCAGAACTTCCACCCTGGATTTCCTAAGGTCAAACTTTGGCCTGTTTGGGATGACAGAGTCCCTAGGGAGGCAATGCTGAAGGGCAAAGGAGACCAGGAAGGCTGGAAATTCTTCATGAACAAAATCCTACAGGTGCAGGAACATCCCCATGGGGAAGGAGACCAGCTGGGATGAACAGGGAGATTTGGCTAGAACTCAGGACAAAAAAAAGGCTGTTGATCACCTTTGGAAGAACGGGCAGCTGTGCCAGAGGACTACAAGGATGTGGTGGGGATCTGCAGGGAGAAAATTAGATGGGTCAAGGCCCAGCAAGAATTTGATCTGGTGGCTGCTGTAAAAGATATTAAGAACTGTTCTGCTACCAAATCTTCAGCCAAAGATACTGTGGGCCATTGAAAAATGTGCCTTTTGAGGAGGTTTTTATTTCTATTGTTTCATAGGGATGATAAAATCAGTTTTAGAGGTGTCAGAGAGAACCATTCAAGGAAGAAAGAGACAAATCTCCAGGTTAGGAAGGAATTTAAGTAATGCAAAACTACCAGAGACACAAAGCAGCAAGGCCTCTGTTTTCTGAATGTTTCCTGAAGTCTTGCAAATATTTCAGTGTTTGGCTTTGTGTTTACTACACTTGCACTGGACTAACCTGGCTGAACCACTACCTCACATTCACCTGAACTCACATTGACCTCCAAACTTTTGTGTCCCTTTTGTCAACTGGGGAACTCCCCCACTTGGCTGGTAAGAGTCCCCACTCTGGTAGCTCCACAGTAAGGAATGCGTGTACCTTCTTTTCCCATGTTTCACCCCTGAGAACTGGCTTGAGGCTGCTCATTCAGCTGTGCAGCATCCGACTGAGAGCAGCAGCTTCTCATATTGTCCTGAGCCTTACCCAGCTCTGAAGTGCCTCATGTCCAAGAACAGCATAGGTTTCCCTCATCCAAAACCTCCCAGGGCTCCTGCTGTGGAGAAAGGAATCAGGAAACCCCCTGCCTTTCCTCTGGACATAAGCCACAAAGTTTGCTCTAGAGCCATGCTCCGCAGGAGCCTGAGGACTTCAAGCCTTGGGACTGAGTGGAAGCAAATTTTGCAAAAATCGTAATTCCTTCTAAAACTCCTCAGTCCTATTGACAATAAAATGAAATGTCCTTGCCTGTGGACTCCAGAGGCACTTCATTCAACCTTGAAACGCACTCTCCTNGACATGAAAAAAACCAAGTAAACAGTGTCTAGTCAGAGATCGATCACAATTTCTCCTCTGTTATGTGTTCAGACTGAAAAAGAATGAAGGCTCCATTTGCTGCTTGATTACAGGATGACTACAAGAGATCAATAGGACAAAACTATGAAGGCAGTTAAGAAAATCCTTTGAATGAAAAGAAACTAAAAAGAATTAAAAAATGCTCACTTTGTCTTGCCTAAGAAAATGAAGTTGAAAATGAAATTGCCTAAGAAGTTGAAGTTGACTGCTTCTTTGGTTTCCCAGAGGGAAAAATACAAAGGAAAGAAATTTCTAAGCTAAAAGATAACCCTGGCTTAAGAAGAACATATGGACTTGTTTATCTCCACTCCCTGAGGAAAGATGTGAGTTGAAAATTGGGGAGAAGTTTCTAAGGATCAGAACTATGAAGTTCTGGAACAACCTTCCACAAGCAGAGGGCAAAAGAGCCCTTTTTTGACATAGAGCTTGAATGGTTCTTCCATTGCAAGATTTATGGGCTGTGTGCACTGTGCATGCATGAGAAAGTATCCTAAACAGCATTATGGGAAACTGCTACAGATCAGAGGTATGAAACACTTGCACAGGCTTTATTATTATTTATATTTTTTGGTCAAAGTTTACTGAATCTTTCCTGTTCCTAGTAATCTTTTTGAGGTGATGAAATCACCAGAGTTAAAAAAGCTGAGACAGAGAACTGTCCAACCTGCTGAGGAGAGTTTTAAACTGAGAATGGTGGAGGAGGGACAGAGTGAGCAGCAGTTTGGTGAAGAAATGGTGGATGGGGTTATCAAGCAAAGAGGCTGGGATGGTGTGAAGAGAAGGGACCTTACTTGAAATGAGAGGCCCAAAACTGGGTACAGCACTTGAGGTGTGGCCTCACCAGTGCCAAAGAACACACAGAGGGACAACCACTTCCCTAATTAACAGCCTAGGCTCCTAAATCCTGGCATTGCTCAGTGAAATGCACAATAATCAACTTCACAGTAGCTTAGCAGGGTCTGTGCAAATGCAATCTGCCATAATTGCAGCAGCAGGACGTTGTGAAGGACTCCTCCCTTACAGAGGGAGATGTTGGCTCATGTTTCCGAGCACTTAAAAGTGTGGACAACTTGACACAGTCCCTGAAATACTGCACTGTTGCAGTGTCATGCTCAGAGAAACAGCCCATCTGTGGAGGCTTTGAGCAGTCAGACACTTCTAAGGTTTCTATCTTGAAAGGAAGAGGATGAACAGGATGAGAAATAAAGTTTTTATGCCCATTTTTTCATCTCATTTCACAGAGAAGGAGGGAAGGGTTGCTCTGTGAAGGATCAAATTACATAAGTATAGAATCATAGAATTGCTTGGGTTGGAAGGGTTGAAAGATCATCCAGTTCCAACTCCCCTGCCACTGCAGGGACAGCTTCCACTAGACCAGGTTGCTCAGAGCCCCATGGATACCTCTATTCCAAAACATTCTGTTGTTTTAAATGAATAATGGTGTCCTGGTTTGAGGGGAAGTGAGTTTTTCAGGAAGTTGTGGTCAAGCCAATCAGTGGTCAGAGTTGCATATTGGCACCTGCACTGACCACTGATTGCATAGATACGCCTCTGAGAACACAGGGGGTTAAAAGCAGGAACTCCAAGAGAGACTTTCTCTTTGCTTCCAGTCAGCAGAAGAGTGCAGGGCCTCCCCTGCCCAGCCACGGGCTGGGCGGG
>VXBC01004547.1:26060-57826 GCA_013399945.1 Ploceus nigricollis
AAGGGTGGAAACTGGGGGAGGAGGAGAAATGTTTTGGGAGGTTTTCATTCAGCTTTCTGTGTGTGTTTCTTGTGCTTTTGTAGTTTAATAAAGTTTTTTTCTTTCCATCCTTAAGTTCTGGGCCTGCTGTGCTCTGTTCCTGGTCACATCTCACAGCAATTGTTGGGAAGAATATATATTCATGGGTGCACTGGCATTGCGCCGGCAATGACAAATGGTAAATTAAGGCTATTTGGTGTTTGCTGACACACACAAGCAGTGCCCATCATGGAGAGGTTTAAGGCAAGATAAATAAGGAAGATACTTTGAAGAGAGATATTTTGTAGAATAACAAGAACATGTTTGCCCTGTGTGAAGTTGATTCACCTCATGAGATATCGACCTCACTGTGGCCTTCCAGTGCCTTAAGGGAGCCCACAGAAAGATGTGGAGAGCCTCTTGACAAGGGCCTAGAGTAACAGGACAAGGGGCAATGGCTTTACACTGACAGAGAGCAGGTTTAGATTGGATATTGGGAAGAAATTCTTCCCTGTGAGAGTGCTGAGGCCCTGGCACAGGTTGGCCAGAGCAGCTGTGGCTGTCCCATCCCTGGAAGTGTCCAAGGCCAATCTGGATGGGGCTCTGAGCAAGCTGGGATAGTGGAAGGTGTCCCTGCTCATGGCAGGGGGTTGGAACTGGATGATCTGTAAGGTTCCTCCCAACCAAGGCCATTCTGTGATGGTCATGTAAGACCTCACAATCACCTCTCCCTCAGAACTCACACATTGCAATTTCCTCTCTGCTTATCCCATGGCTCTAAGTGTGTTTACCATCATCATCTTGTTCCCAGGGCTTTTCCCCTGCAAGCCCAAACGCCTGTTTTAACTGGGTGGTGTTCACCACTGACATTTAATAAACAGTAATTACTTGAGCTTTAATCTGTTCTGCAGGTTCTTCTAAGAGGAACTCAAACCTTCAGGGAGAAAATCAACTGTTATGATGCTTTTCTGACCTATAAGCAGACGAGTTTTTTTGCCTTCCCTAAAGAGCAGCAAGCCCTGTCACAGTGTGACATAGGTAGCAAACTGTGAATCTAATTAAGTGTATAATTATGCAGCAGATTGCAGCACAGTGTGCTATTACTTAAACCAACTGACTTGCATGCCAGTCCCAGAAACATGGAATTCGGTGTAGATTGAGCTGAACACATTAGGGAGCATTTCTAGGGTGGGGTGAAGAAGGAGCCAGGCTCAGTTCATCCACACTAATGGCACCTGCACCCCTTCAACAAAAAAANCAGCAGACACACAAACTCAAAGTATAAAGGAGGTGCAAAAACAAACTTGGGCAATGCTATGGAGTTGCTCATGAATGTTTGCAAATATTTGTCTCAGCCTTTTTTGGATGTGGCTGTCAGCATAGAGCTCTAGCACAGCATCCCTACTCCTTGAATTATAGCAAATTGATAATACCTCCTCAAATTGCCTGTGTATGGCAAGAATTTCCCATTTATCAAACTCCCCACAGAAGAAGTAGCTGGAAGATGTGTGCCATTACACCATGGAGCTCCCAGGTTTGAGTCCTGGCACTTGCATAAATAACACTTCCAGTGAGAATTCCTGCTAAATAATCCACACAGAACTGACCTACATTTGCAAATCTCTTTTGAACCACTGCAAGAGGAATACAAATGGAATGAGAAGCCAGCACTGGCTTCAGAGCTCTATGTGCCCACCACAGCAGGGCTCAAGTAAGGTGTGGTTTCAGCTTCAAAGCTGCTGCATTACCATTGTTGCTTTAGGCACTTGGAAACAGATGGCACATTTCTGGGAAATTCTGCAGGCAAACACACACTGCCAGGTACCATTTTGCCTTGTCTGGGAAAACTAGGGACTCCAAGTAGATTCACAGTGAACAGATGGAAGAACACGCTCTGAAGTAACACCGAGTCTCCCGAAAATCAGGAAAAACACATTTTGAAATCTAATCTGAGATTACAGCTGATAACTGAACACAGAATCTGCTGGTGTCAGGAAGTATAAAACAATTCCTAAAATCACATTTAATGTGATTTCTATAATTTTAATCCTTTAGGTCACCCAATTTTCTGACTGATTTCCCAGCCTTTCTGAAAAAGCTGATTTAACAAACTAATGATATGGCTCTTCATTGTCATGGCTATATAAGCAGCATTTTAGAAGTGATATCTGGAGTAGAAACTATCAACTATTTTTGGCAATGAGAATGAAAAACCAAGCAAACCACAAAGCAACCAGATCTCCTTGTCTTTTCCACTTAAATAATAGATGTTTTATGCAAGACACTGCCTGTGGAAAAAATTAAAAAAAACAATTAAAACCCCCCCTAAAAATAGGTAACTGTTTAAGGAATAAAAAGGGCAGGAAAAATTTTGTCTCCATTAGTGGCTGGAATATTGGGTGGTCCTCAGCTATGAAAATGAGGTTAAGGAAATGTACAAATTGACACCTATCTGAACCAGTTTTGGAGTTTAAGGAGAGTGCGTTTCAAGGTTGAATGAAGTGCCTCTGGAGTCCACAGGCAAGGACATTTCATTTTATTGTCAATAGGACTGAGGAGTTTTAGAAGGAATTATATTTTTTGCAAAATTTGCTTCCACTCAGTCCCAAGGCTTGAAGTCCTCAGGCTCCTGCGGAGCATGGCTCTAGAGCAAACTTTGTGGCTTATGTCCAGAGGAAAGGCAGGGGGTTTCCTGATTCCTTTCTCCACAGCAGGAGCCCTGGGAGGTTTTGGATGAGGGAAACTTAACGCTCTTCTTGAACATGAAAGTTGAGCTGAACACCCAGGTACTGTCAGTGCTTGGTTTCAAGCAGGGAACTCCATGCAAAGCCCCAGATTCCAGGCACAGAGGATGGGATATGACCCTGATCTGCCCTGTGGGATTGATGGACCCTGCCTGTCACTGGCAGTCTTTGGTCTTGCACAGTTTACTGAAGGCTTTTGGGTGGCTGAGCAGCTCTGCCCTTTAGCCCTCTCAGTGCTGGTAATTAATTGCCAAGCTGGTGGATGTCCTGTCCTCACCTCACCTGGATCTCAGCACAAGGGAAAAAGGCTCCCAGTCTGCTGAATATTTAAAAAAACCCTCAGGTTATGTACCAGAAAATTAATGCAAAATGCACTGCACTGGAAAATGGGTACAGGAAGAGAGATATACAGCAGGTTAAATAGCATCAACAAAGCCCAGGAACATCAACCAAATGAAAAAAGCCCCACACAACAAAACAAACAAAAGACTCACAAAAACAAAACAAAAAGCCCCCCAGAACTTTGTATAGGAATGAAAAACTTGTGCTGTGATATGGACAGGAATAGTGAGAAACAGATGAAACCAATAGTAAATCATCTAACTTTCTGAAAACTACCATGTTTCTTCTCTTGCTTTTGATACGAGACACATGAAATTCAAATAATAATTTGGCTCAACATTGCCCACTGATCCTGACTGGAGCACACTTGATGCAAGCAGGGCTCTATACCCTGTTGATAACAAGCACACTTGATGTTTCAGCAGGGCTGCAGTTTCACAAAGAGGGAGGAAAATGAAAAGGTAAATCTAAATTTATCTCCTGACTTTAGAGAATTCAAGCAAAAAAAGATGTGAATGAAAGCAGTGTGGTTTTTTAAAACATTATCTTATTATTGATTATAATCAGTTTCACCACACAAGGTTTGATCAGAATGAATCAAATCCCCCAGCAACAGATTAAATGATTCTGTCTGTTCTCTGATTTAGTTTCCCCTTAAAGAAACGGGCAGTTAATAGTCCCTTAAATAGCTCCTGTCTCCAGACCAGCTCTTCTTTCCATTCCACCAGACACTACAGATTAAAACCTTTTCTTCCTTTTCAAATTCTTCCTCCCAAGGTCGGTTCCTGCTGTACATGCAGTAAAGCCAAGCAAGCTTGAGCACACAGCCAAGGAGGAAGCATTTCCTCTGCATTTCTAAATTTTCTCCTTTTCAGCAAGAATTTCTTCACAGAAAGGGTTATCAAGCATTGGGATAGGCTGCCCAGGGATGATGAGTCTGTGGTTCTAAAATGAAGTCAGTGGCCTGAGTAAGTCAGATTAGGAATTTCAAATAGACTTGTCAGTTTTTGAAGACTAGCATGAAAAATTTCAAATATTTAGAGTAAAAGTTAATTAATAGGGAAGGGGATTGTGCTTTAATTTATGCTGTATCACTACGTTTTTCTTGTTTCGACACAAAGATGTGAGAGGTTATTCTTCTTTTGTTATAGATTCATAAATGCACTGAAGTTCAGGCTGGGAAAACTCTAAAGGCAGCAAAAAGAAAGGAATAAGGTGGTCTGGGGAGCAACAAACATTGAAAAATGAGTGGTTCTCTTTCCTACCCAAGCCCAACTTAAGGGTATAAAGCATGGGGTGTATGTGGGAGAAAAGGGTAAGAAAAATGCTGGCAAAACTGGAAACAGGGGAACATCTTTTGTTTTCATTTTCACTCAGTTGTGTTACTAAATTACTGCTCTGACATATTCTTGGGACACAACCTCTGCTTTGTCCAGGCTGCCCTCAGACTTCAGAGGCTCAAAAAATGCAGTGGCAGCATCAGCTTTATTTTAATTAACAGCAACATTAACTAGAGGTGAACTTCCTAAGGAAATTGTACATACAGAATGTGTATGTGCTCCTGTTCTCCACCCTTCCCTGAGAAAGTCCTGTTGGCCAAAGATGGGACAAATTCATAGAGAACAAAACCTGCACTTTACCCACTAATAGAAAGACTACAACATAAATTTAAGCCTTACACACCAGTTAATTCCATGGCAGAGAGACAACACAAACATCTTAACAGGGACAAAATGAGGCGCTGATGCCGTTATAGCCCTGAGAAGCCAAGCACAAGACACAAACCCAGAAGAAACAAGATGTCTCCAGGGGAGAATTCTTCAGTTGCTCACTGAAGCTCCATCTTGCAAAACCATCCATTCTTGAATCTGTAAAGCCCACAACAAATATTTTAGATAGCAAAATGGCAAAAGAGTAACTTACCACAGGCACTGCTGGCTGAAGAGAAGCAGCAGCTCCATGAGCAGCTCACCAGAGCTCCCACAACCACTACTGCCAGAGCCAAACTGATTCCTTGCCATGCACCTGCCTCCCTCATGCTCACCTAAGGCTGCTTTAAGCAGTTTGTTGTCACCTTTGCTGCCAGTCTTCCCTCCAGCCACACCTGAGGGGAGGCTCACTTGAAAGGCTCCTCAGGTACAGGCAGCTGGACAAATCCCTTACAGCACCTGAGGTGCTCCTGTGGCAGAACCGGGATTCTGTTTCTTGGTACAGACTGCTTTGACCAGGGACCAGAAGCTGAGAGGTATCTCCTCCATGTAGAGGAGGTTTGCAATAGTAAGGTTCAGGGATAATACTGAGACAAGTGAACTCAATGGTTTTAAAGCAAGGAACATGCACCTCTGTTGCCAAAATCACAGAATCACAGAATGGTTGGGGTTGGAAGGGTAAAGATCATCTTGTTCCAACCCCCTGCCATGGGCAGGGACACCTTCCACTACCCCAGGTTGCTCAGAGCCCCATCCAGCCTGGCCTTGGATGCTGTCAGGGGCAGCCACAGCTTCTCTGGACAACCAGAGAAGGTTGCCAGGTCCCTCTGGATGGCGTCCTGTCCTTCAGGTGTGACAACTCTGCTTTAGTGTCATCTGTAAACTTCCTGAGGGTGCACTCGATCTCTTTGGCTACATCATTAAAAAAGGTTTGTTAAATAACACAGATCCCAGTATGAAGTACCGAGGGACACCACTTGTTCCCGATGTCCATCAGGACAGTGAGCTGTTGACCACTCCCCTTTGGATGTTTATACGCAAAAAACTTTGGAGGGAGGTATTTAATGGCTTTTTAATCACTTGTATCAGCCTAGAGGATGAATGCTGGGGAAGGAGGTTCCGGAAGAGGTGAATGGAAAACCGGGATCAGGATTTGCTAAACAGCAGCTCCGACTACTGGCGATTCGATGCAAGCCAAGTCTGTGTTGCTAGGGATTTCTTTCCAGCTGTGGATTCTGTGTGCTGCTTCAAACCAGAATCTCAATAACAAAATCCCTGACATTCCCTAATGACGACGAGAAAGACAATTTCCATTCTGTAGTTTGCAACATGCCCAACTGATGTTAAGCTTTTCCAAGAAGGAATGGTGTTCAGGGAATAAGTTCCAGGAAAGAAGCCCTATAGCAGCACCCCATCACTGTTCTCAGTTCTGCCACCAGCTTCCCTTTGCTCTTTTGTCAGTGCCCTTCACCTCCTGCTCCCCTACCTCAAAGAAGCTGCAATAATATTCTCATTAATTACTCAGAATTTGGATTGTTTTAAATGTATCAGTCCTCTGAGCTCATCTCATGGAATTGTAGCCACGTGCATTTCTTAGGGCAGAGGGAAAAGAAGAAATAACGGCAGGAAGAGAGAGGTAACTACAGAATAATTACTGCCAGCATGAATGCTCCTCTCAGTCATTAAGATCTGCCATCTAAGCAATTGGAGAAACCCCTAAGTATTTCTCAGCCTGGAGAAAAAACAGGCTCGGGGGGACATCTGGCTCTGCACAACTCCCTCACAGGAGGGTGCAGCCAGGTGGGGGTCAGGCTCTGCTCCCAGTAAGAAGAGACAGGACAACAGGAAACAGCCTCAAGCTGTGCCAAGGGAGGTTCAGGTTGGACATCAGGAGGAGTTTCTTCATGGAAAGGGTGCTCAGGCATTGGAAGGGGCTGCCCAGGCACACTGTGGAATCCCCATCCCTGGAGGTGTTCAAGAAATGACTGGGTGTGGCACTCAGTGCTCTGGTGTCAAGGTGGTAACCCAAGATTGGACTCAACAATCTTGGAGGTCTTTTCCAACCTTAGCAATTCCATGGATTACAGCAATTCCGTACTCAGGGCTATATTATAAAATAAAGGAATTGCTTCAGAAAGGTAACTAAGGAAAAATCTCAGTGTAGTTTCTGCAAGGTGGGAAGGGAAGTGCTGTGTAAGGCAAAGTATTGCAGTGTGATGCTCCACTTTACCCATATTCCTGATGTGGAACAGCTGCTTCAAGTAAATTTCTCATGGGTGTTCACCCCTTTCTCATTCTCTAATGGCTGTCTGAATTAAGATCCTGTAGGAGAGCTCAGCAGTGCAACTGGAAAATCCATGCTTTGAATGAGGGGGATGGGAAAAATAAATCACTGCACCAGGGTAAACATTTCCAGAACTGGCACCTCACATTCCAACACTGCCTTTGCCAGCTTTTCCTGCAGCACTTTGCTATCTGAAAATGGAAACTGCTCGTTAGCCATGCAGGGCTACGTGATAATTGCATCTCTCTGTACTCTTGTGAAGCAGCTCAGGAACACAAGTGCTTTCACAGCAGGATGTGAGCAACATGCAATAAATCAAGATCAGGGCCACGCTTAGCAAATGAGTGCTAATGAGACTACAGAGTTAGGGTCTGATAGAGAAAAGCTGGCAGTCAAAAATAGTAAAAGTTTAGGCTCAAATTACTAACAATATGCACTTCACTTCCAGTTTGCCCTAGCTTTTGAACTTATCAAAAGAAAAATAAACAATCCATGAGAGCCAAATTTAATACTTCCTTCAAAGGCAGAATCAAAAAACTCACAAGAGCCCACCTCTTTCTCACAGAATAAACATTAGCAGCAGCAGTTTTGATGTGGAACAACAAAATGTGGAAGTTCTTGAAATCTGAGAAACACTTTGCCTATGAGTTTCACAGTAGTTTGGCAATACAGAAAGAGTGAGAGATTCTGTTCTCTGGCTACAGCAATCAACTAAGGGAGCTGGGGGTGTTTAACCTGGAGAAAAGGAGGCTCAGTGACTTTGTGGCTCTCTACAAGTCCCTGAAAGGAGGCTGGCACTTTAAGAGCCATGTTCAGTGCAGAAAACCAAGTTCAGAAGAGTCGAAAACTTAAAACCAGGGTTTTGTCTGAGATCTTGTAGTCTGAATAGGTGGCATTCCCAGCAATCCCTACTGGAAAGGGCACATTCTGGGTGGCCTAGTCCCGAACTGCAACACTCTTGAAACTATTTGAGCACCTAAAGCTCAGTGATACATTTGCTTTGAGAGCCAAGGGAGAAAGCGACAAGTGTTATGGCACATTCCCTCTAATCCCAACCTGCAAAACATTACAATGCTCACCAGTTAAGCAACCATGTTATTTGCTTTTGTGGCAGAGAGAAAATCCATGTTGCAGTGATAGTCCCCCTTAAAGTGAAAAGACAACACTGGTGAAATACAGTTTACATGATTAATACATTTTACTCAGTATGTACACAGTTCTCCAAAGAAGTTGGGTCATCCGAAGGCAGTTTAAGAAGCTTTAAGCATTCCACTTGCCAGCTGTTACATGGGCTGTGTTTTTGGCTTTGCTTCCTCCAGCTCAGCGTCCAACCAGCGGAACCTGCGGTGACGGCGCAGAACTTCGATGGCTTTTTGTTCCAGGGGGGTTGGTTCAATCCCCAGCTCTTCAAAACCAGGAAGGTCAGGAAATGTCATGTCTGTTGTGTGAAACTTCAACAAGAATGGGGAGGGTAAGGAAAATAAAAAAAGATAAATCACTTGAAATGAACACCTTTACACCCAATGCAATCATTCTCCTGCCAAAAGTAGAGGAAGAGGAAAGATTCAAACAGAACTGTGGCATAATTACACAAGGTCTTGAGTACCAAGACCTTCAACAGGAGGTACAGGTATTCTGCAACCAGCAAGAAGTCCTTCAGGCTTTAATTCAGGAATAAATACCATGCAGGAAGTGCCTTCCTTTTTTCTCCCTACATAATCAGGGAGGTTACTGCATTGCAATGGCAAAATTAAGTGGAACTCCAAGGCTACACCTGAACTCCAATTATGGATATTCTTTGTCAAGAAATTTGTCAAGAAAATGTTGTGTTGAATTATCACCTCTGGTAGATGGTTTTGTTCTGTTTATAGTTTAGAACATGGTTCAGTACAAATAGTTAATTCTATTACCATATATGCAACCCATATGACTTAAATCCTAGAAAACAGAGATTTCTCTTAAACTGGTGTTCCTTGAAAGGTCTTTTGAATCAAACACATCTAATATTGTACAGATTATTTAAGGAAGAAAAGCTTGGAAAGAGGAAGACTCAGGCCCAGAAGTGACACGGAGAAACTCCCTCTTACACCACCTATCCTACAGCTGACTTGCAGCAGTTTTAGTGATTTGGTGCAGGCTTATTTTATGAAATGTAACTCAAGAAACTACAAAGGCAGCTGAAGAAAGGTTTCTGGAGATGTTACAATTATATCCTGGGGGACAATCAGGTTAAGTAGGCTTGATTGATATTGTGTTAGAACAAAATATATTGAAATTCCAATGCTGCAAAACAGATGGGAGAGTCACTCCATAATTCAGAAAGCAGAAAGTTTAGGGAACGTACATGACCATCTCTGCTAGCCTACACATAAGCCAAATTTTGACACTAACACTTGCCAATTCCTACTTTTTCCTTGCTTGCTGTTGGTTTTTCGCAACTTATTTCTCCACCCCCAATGAAACACTCTGAGAAGTCAGGAATAAACATGAAGTGGCAACATTCTCCCAGGAAACACACTTGAATGTTAAGCGAGATTTTGGAATGTGTGCAGGGTGTCAGTTCAACTTCAGTTGTTAAAAACACCATTCCCTGGATGATGGAAGTGATTATGTACCTCTAGTGCATCTAGAGGTACATAAACTGACTAAGAGCGGGGAGCACTGCTCCCCTCACTTTGCTCATCCAACCCCTACTTTTGGCTGTTTTCAATTCCATGTGGTTTTGGGGAATACAAAACTACAAGTGGGAGTTACAAATGCACAACAAAACATTTCCCAGGAGGGATTTTTGACTGGTCCCACACTTACCCGATCCACCTTGTCCCGTGTCAACCATGGTTCAAATGGATTCATCTCAAAGAATCTTGCAACTAAACTGTGAACAGAAGAAATATTGCAAAAGTGCAGTTATTTATCCAGATACACAGAAATCTGGTAAAAATTATTTCAGACTTAATAGATGGTGAACAAGAGCTTGTTCTGAAGCTCTTCTTGCAAGCTCTGAGTTCATTAAAGCACTAGATGTGCCAGCCACCAAGTTCTTAGTTGTGTTTCTGGTAATTAACTGTTCCTGAATTATTGTATCTTGTATTATTTTACTTTAGATGGAATGGAGAAACAGATCTCTAGAAGTTAAAATGAGCATTAGTGGGTGGGGAAAGTAAATCCCCCATCCAATTCCCCACACACCAGAGGGTTGAGTCTTGCCCCTGCCTTTCATCCAAACTCTGTTCCCTGCCAGTGTAGGCAGCAATCCAATTAGTCACGAAGTTGGATTCAATGCCTCCAGGAGAAAACACACTTGCTGATAACTAAATGAGTTATCAGCAACACAAACAAGCTGGTGGAATCTGGAGCAATCTATAAAAAGGGTGAGCATTGGGGTATCTGCAGTTTTCAGAAATGAAGTTTCCCTTGAAAGAAAGGAAATCTGACAGGGAAAAGAAAATAATGCTACAGTTCTTGCTCAGTGTCTTGGGACCAACAGCAGAATCTCTCACTGAACAGGCAGGACCTCTTGCTGAAGTGCTCACCTGGCAGATTAGGGTGGTACTGAGTTACTGCACATCAATACAACCAGGCTCATCTGCATTTTAGGTGCATTCTTTTCTCAAAAATATGAACTATCACTTAGCTTAGCCCATAAATAAAAAAGCGTAACATGGACTGCAGCAAATGTGAATGAAACTAAGAAGCACCCACACAGCACCTTTCTAACAAGCTGCTCTGGGTCACCAGAGCCATGTTATAACCTGGTGCCTCTTGCAGCCAATACTGGAACAGCCACAACAGTTTAGGATGTTCTAAGTGTTATCTATCAGCACTTCCAATGTTGAGTCATACTGGCAGGAGGGTTCCAACTCTGGTGACTGATTAAGCTTGTTAATTTGCATTGTACTAAAAATGAGGAGGACCAGGATGCCAAATAATAACACAGCCCCATCGTGCTGAGGGCAACTTCTGAAATGGCATTTATTGTTTGGGGTAGCTCTTCAAAAAGATGTGACTATTCCCTAAGGATCAGGCCCAGGCTCAGTAGCAGATCCTTAAGATTGTGCAAAAAAATCTGTCAGGGCCTGCAGTCAGCAACATACACACAAATTTTCCCTCTTGTATTGTTAAAAATCATTTGGTTTGCTACTAATTTTATTGAATTAGGACCTTTTGCTACTTCTTGGCTCAGCAAAGCCATTCCATTACAGAATAACTTAGGCAGGAGAAGACCTCCACGATGATCAAATTGAACCTTTGCTGATCACCATCTTGTCAACCAGACCAGACCAATGAGTGTCATGTCCAGTTGTTTCTTCAACACCTCCCTGGGCAGCCCATTCCAATGTTCAACCACCCTTTCTGTGAAGAAATTCTTCCTGATGTCCAACCTGAGCATCCCCTGGTGCAGCTTGAGGCTATGTCCTCTCATGCTGTCCCTAGGTGTCAGAGAGAAATGACTCTGGAATGAACAGCTATGTTAAGCTCACTACAAGCATGCATTTCATGTACCAGCTCATCAAACGCAGGCCTGTCCCCAAGCTGAAGGCTCAAAACTGGCTAACAAGTACCTCAGGAGAGGCAACTTCTGCAGACCAACCACTTTAATAACTGGGCAGAATAAATAACCCATTCAAGAGGTATTTATGCTTCTGTGCTGCCAAGAGCTTACTGAATTAGGGTCCCACTTACTGGTAGAGAGGCCGTGGCAGCGGGTAGGGAAGGAAGGGGTGGTGGGCAACGGCGTAGATGTACTCGACCATGTCGTACAGGAGGTACCGGTGAGGGCTGGAAGGGAACGCATCACACATCACACCTCAGTCAGCTACACTGCAATATTAGCACCAGAGAAGGAAAACAATTTTAAACCCTCCACCCCCAAGGCTACAAAAAGCCTGTTTCTTCAATCCAAATAATTTGCCAGCAGAGATTCCCCTGTGGCTCACAGGGAGGAGGTTTATCCTGGAGGACTTCAGCCTGTGGAAGGGCCCATCCTGGAGCTGGGGAAAAGCATGGAAAAGATTTGGCAGAAAGGAACAGTGGGCATTTGGCTGCTGGCCAAGGCTAACCCACCACAACCACACTGGATGAGGTGTTTCTGTGTGCTTTGAAAGCACACCTGAATGTGCCTCCTTCCATGCTGACTCCAATTCTGAACTCAAAGACTTCCAGCACTGTGACAGGAGTTTGTTCAAGCCCACTTGGAAATCAGAAATCAAATGGAGAATTAAGGATGCTTTATTAATAAGATATCCCATCTTTGGTAGGAAATGCTGCAGGGCAATTGATTCACTTGCCTTTACTTGACTAAGAATATCTTGTTCTATTTAAAAACAAGATGAATTGTCCAAAAAATGCATCCCCCCCTCTCTCAAAATGGAGAGAATGAAGCAATCAGTCCTCCATCCACCTGCCTAAGAGTAACATAAACCACTGGGAATTCCCATTCCTTTCTTGTTCAGATCCTGCCTTGGCATTTTAGGCTCTCTAGATGTGCTCAGACTGAGCTGTCAGGTATCTCCCTTGGCCTCCCAGGCAATTTGCTGCCATTCCAAAACATTCTGAAAAGCTCCATGACACCATAAGAGCACACTGCTGTGTGCAGTTTGATAAAAGCAGGATCTCACAGATGCCAAGGTCTAAGGTTACAAGCATGAAAACTGAGCCTTCAACTGACATGCTCTCCAGAAAAGTTCCGAGAGATCAGAGAACCATAAAATGGTTTGGGTTGAAAGGGACCTTAAAAACCATCTCATTCCAGCCACTATCCCAGGTTGCTCAGAGCCCCATCTAACCTGGCCTTGAACACCTCCAGGGATGGGGCAGCCACAGATTCTCAGGGCAAACTGTAAATCCAGTCTCTAACTGTAGATCCAGTGCCTCTAAGCCATTCTAATTCCATGAAGTTTCCACACAGCTTTACCAGAATTTTCCCCAAATCCATGTTGTCTAGCATGTTTCCCAAGCTACTACTTCTTTGTGTGCACATACATCACATGAAATGCAGTGGGGCTCAGATTAGGATTTTCAGAGTACTCACAGTAAGAGCTTGAGCCATTTTTCCTCCCAAAAAGGAGGTGGAATTTATTGTAGCTCGAACTGTGTGCATGGATAGAGAAATTAAATGTACTGTGCAGCATGCCAAAAAATGACACCAAAAAGATGTATTACAGTTAATTAGAATCAGAAAAAGTGACCTACCCAGCCAAGGCATATGTTTTTCCTTTTGCATCAGGATTCTTAATTGCATTAATAATTGCCTTTGCTACATCAACCACCTGTGAGGAACAAATTCCAACAGTTACCAAGAGAAAACAGGAATAAATACATGCACACACTCTTCTTTCAGAGGTGGTTTACAGACCAACACATCCACTCACCAAGGATTTGGGATTGGGATTTCATGGAAAACTTACATAGACTGGTTGCTTGACTGTTTTCTTGCCCAGAGAAATAAGAGGCACACCACCAAACCAGCGCATGTCTGACAGAAAAAAAGAGAAAATCTGGGAATCCTTTCAGTACCAGAATAACCAAGACATTTGACACCACACTGAGTGTGGATCTCTTCTGAAAATTGACTTCCCTTTAAAAAAAAATAGGACTGGGAAGAATTCCCAGCCAATTACAAGAGCATTTTTTTTCAAGACACATTTAGTTTTTGTATTAACAGTAATGAGAGGGCTGCATTTGCTGTTTCCTTAGAGTGGGTCAGTACACACCCCCCCTGAATATAAAATGATTACAAAAATAAAAACAAAGAGCAGCATCTAACTAGACTGAGAAAGAATTTTGTCTTTCTCAATCTAGGTGAGAATTTAGTATGTTCCTGTATATCCCACATATTGCTGTTAAGAACACACCTGTCTTCTTTTCAGAAGCAAATCCCATTTTCTCTCTGTTCTCTACAGGCAGTTACACAAATCATACATGGGTTTATTATTCCAAGAGTACCTACTTGCATAATGATTGAGAAATCGGTCCTCTCTCCCAAACATCTCAGAGGGCTTCAAAATTACAGCATCTGGAAATTCTTCCCTCACTGCCTCCTCTCCAACAGCCTATCAATTAAAACAAACACATTCATTAGATCCATGCACAACCAAGCAGAAGTGGATGCCTTTCATAACAGAAGGCATCCTTAACTACAGAACTGAAAGAAATTATGCCATCAGTAGCACAAAAATTATTTATATCTAAGCTACTTGATCCTCAAGATGCTGCACTAAGATAAAGGTCTCACAGAAAGCCCAAACATTTCTCAGCTGCAGAAAACAGGCTTTAGTAAACTCACACACTGATTCTAACAGCCCCAGCTGGGGGGAAAAACCAAACCCAAACCAAACCCAAAGTACTTTCTCAGGAAATATATTCCAGTGGATTCCAGACTTACTTTATTCCTGAGGTATTTGGAGGGACTCTTCATGCTAGCATTCAGGTGAGAGATATGAATGAATTTTTCCACTCCAGCTTCCTTACTTATCTGTGCGATACTTTGAGGAATATTTACAAATTCATCTTCAAATTTGAAGTTTCTAAAGCAAGGCAAGACCCAAATGTTACTTTAAGAGCAATCAACAATGGCTGTCACTCAGCCAAAAAGCAATTGTTATGTTTTACTTGAATGTATTATCAAAAACCTATACTGACACTCTTCATTAGAAAGAACATTTCCCTTCATGATGGACTCTTCACATGATAAAAATTAGAGGAAAGTGAAATTGTATCTATAATCTTCAATTTTAGCTTCTCTGCCCTTTCACCTGATAAGATTAAATCAGTATGAAAAACCCTCTTGCCCACTTGTCTGTGACAAATAGAAAACTCCCAGTTAAAGTGAAACCAGGTTATTTTTATTAAAAGAAGAACTCCTGCATCTTGAACTCGTGGTAAGGCTGTGTTTTTACAAATCCTGTTCAAAACTTGCCTTGATTTGACAAGGCAACACTACACTACAAAGAAGCTCAAAATTTCTGAGCAGCACAAATCAGGGCAGATGCTTGGCAGGGGGGAAGAAGACAAAAACAAACCAGAGTACAGAGAGGTGCTCATGCAAATGGAAAAACAATTTGTCAGAGTATTTAGAACCATTTCAGAGCTGCAAGGGACCTCCGGGAGAAGCAGTCCTCCTCACATCCTCCCTGTATGACATTCAAGGGGCCTAAATTAGGGGCTTATACTGTCAACCAGTTTGGTATCTGATCAAGAACAACACAGACAGGAGCTCTGTCTCCACACAGAACTGACATTATAGGCTGCCAACAATTCCAAAATTGCAAGAAAGAGAACTGGCTTCTCATGTTGTTGTATTGTCCCTGTAGGCACCCCTGCATCTTGATCATTTGCTTTGGGTAACAAACATCTTATCCAAACACCTCCCTCTGTGTCCTTATCTCCTCCCACAGTTCTTCAGATCCCACTGGAGTCCAAAGAAAGCCTTAAAAATACAAAGTTATTTTTGAGCCTTCAATAACTAATCTGATCCTGGGAACCATCACTCCTGTTCTGCTCACCAAAACAGATTTAGAAACACACGAGAATGAACAACATCCCTCCTGTAACCATGGAGTTTCAAACAACACAGTACACACAGAGGAGCCTGGACACAAGTACAAAGCAAGGAAGAAAATATTTCATGGCAGGCTTTGCTTTTTTTTGACTGATCTCTCCATCTAATCTTACTTTTCTTCCTGACCAAGTCTTTCAGAGGCTCTGGGATGATTACAATGGTTACTCTGACCTTGTGTTTAACAAATCACAGAACTTGATCTCAGCATTTCAGCACCACCACTGATACCCACATGCACAAAACATGTGATTAAAACATTTGTGCCACACAGTGGTTAAGTTCTGTAATGTCCAAAAGTTTTAAAAATGGACCAAGACTTGTCTGTTTCAATCTATTGAAACTGCACAGAGAACAAGGTTTGGGGATTTTTAACCAGAATGAAACTTTCTGTTATTGTCCTCACACTTCCTTTTAATAATAAAAGAAACTGTCTTTGCTCTACATCATACTTTTTACATAAGTCCAGAAATTTTGAACATCAAAGGGCTGTTCATAAAAAAGTGCAACAAAAGCATTAGGTTTATAAACAGAGATGAAACTGATATCTATGTTTGTTTCTGTCTACTACCAGAACAAAAATTATGCACCATACAAAGGCAAATCTCACCATTAAATTTTTGTCTGGCAGTTCTGCACAAGGCTTTAAATAAAATGGACATAATTACATGGACACGCACACACAGACTAAGAGAAGGTGGCTGTTACAGGTATTTTTAACCTAAAATATGGGAATATTTTAATGGATTTCAAAAAGGAACTATTCTTAGAAATTATTATCAAAGAATGCTCCTGTAGCTAATATTGTCTGTGCCAAAATTCTACCAAGGAATGATGTTACTAGCCATAATCTTAGGGACTCTCCATCAGCTATTCCTGTTTGATCATGGCTTTTTCTAACAGGCTACAACTCATCACTATGTCCAAGTGACAGGATGAAATCTTACTTCTGTGATAATGTAAATACAAATATAATGTAAATATGAGTTAAATATAAAAAATTGTTAACATAAATATAAGAAATTGGTGAGGCTTTGTCATCTATAGGAAGGCACTCAGGGAACACTGTGAGGTATGTGAAAGTAGCATATTTGAATTTTCTGACAGAACAGAAGTTGTACACTGGAAAATTGTGGAAAGAATGCACTTTTCCAAAGCAGATCACAACCAGGACTGGAGTTAACCATTTAAAGAAATTTTTCATGCAAAATATTGGGGTTGTCTTTTCACAGAAGCCAAGAACAACGGCAACATCACTGCACACACATGCTGGAAAAAAATGGCTACAATACCTGGTGCAAATCTATCATATATAGGAAAAAAAAAAGACAATTACTTTGTTTCCCATTCCTTTCCAATAAGATTAATGACCACATTGCTGTGTTCCACGGCTCTTCGGATGGAATCTTTGTCCCTACAGTCCCACTCCTGCAAGCAGAGCATCAAATGGGGAAAAGATGAGATAATGTGTAAATAGGCATCACCAAAGCAAGCTCTTTCACACCATTTCCATTTAGAGGCTAAAGAACAGCTGGAGCTGTGTCTTTGAGAAGGATTACCTGGCTGCCTTGTATAGCCTGGGGTTTGTGCTTGATCTCAAGCCAGACTCACCATGAAGAGAAGCTGCCCCAGGTCCCCCATGGGCCGCAGATACATCAGATCATACTGATCACAGCGATAGGGGATGATGACTTGAGAGCCAATGCGACCTAAAGGGCCACAAAAACCCCAAAGTTTCAAACAAATACCTCTCTTTGAGTAGATGAACTTCTGAATAAACAAAGCTCCCTTTTTCCCCCTGGCATTAAAGCACTACAATTAGACACAGGTATCTTAAATGCATATCTGCAAAGCTAAAAGTAGAACAGTTGAACCCACATAATTCAAGTTCTTAAATAGGATTTTTTCCTTAATACTTAGGCTTTTAAGATAAAATGCCAAAGCTCGTTAACAAACAACAACAAAAATGGTGCGTCCTATAAACACAGCACGTTACCTAAAAAATGGAACATTTGCAAGGATATTTACATCTTGTAAGCTGCATGAAAAGAAGGAAAGGAAAAAAGCAGCATGGGTTATTTTCCAAAATTTAAATTCAAAAGGGCAATTTTAAACAATTCTAATCAAACTCCTGCAAACCTTTAGTAAAATGTCCTAATAAGGCTAAAACCAGAAGAATCAAATACACGCTGTAGCTCTCCTCAGACTTGCATTCTACAGAGGGGTAGGACTTCTTTTAATGACCTCAATCTTCCAAAGCTCCACAATCTCCTTGATTAAAACACTTTTTATTACTTGTCACATGCTGAAACTTAAGCAGACTGCAAAACACTTTTAAGATCCAAAATGCCAGAGACTTCTCCATCACCCTACAACCTAGAGACTAATTAGTTTCATTAAACATCTTTTTGGGTAGTTTCTTTAATCAGTACTCCTGGTGAGCATTACCTAAGCGGTTGACAACGTATCGTCCCAGGAAACCTGTGGCTCCAAAGACAGTGGCCACAATGCCACTGACAGAGGATCTTCCACTTCTCCCATGAGGGATCACAGCGTGATGGACCTGCCGGTGCTGCTGCAACACCGATGGTGCTGCAGTCAGGACAGAAATTCCATGGCCTGCATAGGGAACAGGAGAGAGTTTGGGACATTAATTGGGATTCAGCACTGTTAACTCACAGCTTATATTGGTTTTCTCATCACAGATCCTTTTTCTCTAATTTCCCATGCCAAGACTCCTGATAGGCTGTTTCAGAGGTATCTGGAGAGGTCAGAGGGGAGCAGGCCTGGGAAGCTGCTGGTAAAGTTAAGGACCAAACTGAGACAGGGAAGGAGCAAACAAAGGTTATCAGTTCTTAAAGAGCAAGTAAAGCTCACTGCGAGTTTAAGGTGAAGCAAGCAAAGAATACTCAGCAAAAATATAAAATATAGCAGAGGAAGCAATCCTCCTGTATCACAGCTCTGAAGCAAGGAGATAGGGAGAGATGCAAAGAGCCAGATTCATGATACATGGGATACTGCCTCAAAGCTGTTCCTTTCCTCAAGGAGCTAGGAAAACTTGGGAGCCATGGAGACAGGACATCATCAGGATACTGATATACAAGAGCATGTGGTGACAGGACAAGAGGGAATGGCCTCACACTGACAGAGAGGAGGTATAGGATAGGATATCAGAAAGAAATTCTTCCCTGTGAGGGTGCTGAGGCCCTGGCACAGGTTGCCCAGAGAAGCTGTGGCTGCCCCATCCCTGGAAGTGTCCAAGGCCAGGCTGGATGGGACTGGGAGCAACCTGACATGTGCACACTGAAGAAGGTTTTATCCCAATGTGGTTAGGAATTACCAGTTACACAGGGGCACTGCCACTGCAGCCACAATGTTCACAAGATCAAAAGGACAGGGTGTGTTGAGGCATAAATTGTATTCTGTTACCTCAGCTGGCAGAACTCAAACCAGAAACTCCAACCTGATTTCAGCACCTGAAGGAGGTTTTTCACTACTCAAAAGTCTGTCTATCCCTGTTCTCTCCATACCTCACAAACTGGAAAAAGATATTGCATCTCCAATTTTGTCCTGAAAGACAGTTTGAGAGCCACTGAAAGTTAAAAAATCAATAATAATTTATATCTTTCAACTACTCAGTGGCTTTCTTTGCTGTTACTTCTGCAAAAATTATTGGTGGCAGGCTCTTCATAATGCCTCTTCACTATCATACCAACAAATAATATTGAATTACTGTTTTGTATTCTCCCACTTTTGTGTATTCCCCTGCTGTGCTCACCTTATGCTATAAGGTGTTTAGTGATGCGCAACTGTCCTTGTTCCATAACTCTATAAGGTCTGGCTGCCCTAAATTATCACCAGCTATGGTTATATGCCCAATCATTGCTACAAATTGCATTTTCCATGGCAGCTATGGCTGCCCCATCCCTGGCACCGCTCAAGGCCAGGTTGGATGGGGCTCTGAGCAAGCTGGGATAGTGGAAGGTGTCCCTGCCCATGGCAGGGGATTGGAACCAGATGATCCTTAAGGTCCCTTCCAATCAGAATAATTCTATCATTCTGTGAATTAAAGCTCAAATAGCTGCAGCAAACCCAAAGCACCCTTTTCTCGACCCAAAAGTTTGTCTACCCCCATTCTCTCCCAAGCCTACAAACTGAAAAAAGACACCACATCTCTCATTTTGTCCTGGCAGTCTGACAGCCACCTAGGTAAATAAAGAACTACTCCCATTAAAAAGATATTAAATTCCTCCCTGCCCTTTACCAATAAAACCCGTTTGACACCTCCCACGTTACTTAATCTAAGACTGTGGGCAGAATCAGTTTAAACAAAATCAATGACCCAAATACACTCTTTAAATATAATATCGGTAGCTGAACTTTACCATAGATCATGGCCCAAAGGTCACGGTCATCTAAGAAACATCAAAAGGAATCCAAACTTTTAGCTTATACGGCAGTGACAGACCCAGCATGACAGCCGCAGCTACATCCCGAGCCCTTTGCGTTCCAACCCCCAGCTCCCTAAGGAAAAGGGAGGCACAAACACGAAAATTCTCGGCAACTCCCTTCCAGCCGCTGCGGTGCGAGCTCCCCTCGCGCAGAGGCGGGAGCGGACGCTGTCCCGGGCCGGGGCAGAGCTGCACGGGCGGGCCGAGCTGGCTGAGGGCGGTGGGCACAGCGGGGGCCGTGAGGGCCCCGGCAGGGCTGACACTCACCTGCCCTTGGCAGCCGCAGCCCGCGCGTCGCCGCCGCCATCTTGTGTCTTCCTGGGGCGGGGCGGCGCGTGCGCGGGGCCGCGGGCGCAGCGCGGCTGCGCAGGACGGGGCCGCGGGGCCCTCAGGGGCTGCCGACGTAATTAAAGAGCCAGGGAGCTCATTAGCGGGGAGAGGTTGTGGGGGTCGCTGAGGCCGGTCTGTGATCCAACACTGCCGTGTCCGCCGCGCTATGGCACTGAGTGGTGCCTCCGGTGTTTCCTTCAACACTTCAGGGTGTAACAGTAACTCCAGCCTGGACAGCCTATTCCAGTGTCCAAGAAAAAATTCTTCTTGAAGTTAAGGAATTCTTCGTGGTGTCCAACCCGAGCCTCTCCTGGCACAGCTTGAGGCCGTTTCCTCTTGTCTTGTGCCTTGTTCTAGGGAGCAGAGCCCGGCCCCCACCGGGACAGTTTCAGATTAGCGGTGGATGTGATGCTGTGCATAGCTGAGAAGGAAGGTGCGAGCCACCCGCCTGTTCGGCCTGTTTGCAGACGGCAAGGGGGAGGTGAAGGCCTGGCGCTTCCCTGAGCACCGTCAGCGGTCATAAAACCGACCGTACGGTGGCGATGTGGGCTTGCAAAACAAGGAGACGCTCCTGGCCTTGCTCTAAACCGCTCCAAGTGCAGAGCCAAGCTGAAAACGTCACTGTTCTCCAATCCACTGTCAGGACAGAAAGATCTCATGGACCTTCCCCTTTCAAGTACAAACTCTTATTTGCACCACGCTCAAACGGCAACGCGAACTTCTCTGTGCTAATAAATCTTTCCTCTCTGCCAGAGTCCAGCTGCAAACTTGAAACCATCTGGCAAAAACACAGCTCACAAAAGTGCCAGCTGAGAAAGCTCTTGCTGCTTACAACTTCCATTGCACCCAAAGACCTACCAGTACACACTCTACTGTGAGAAATGCTAGTCACTTCCAAAAATTTAGAAAGGTTTATTAGAACCTTATCAAAAACACAACAGAAGATTGAATAGAGAAAATATTACGGCGCTGGAAGCAAAGGATCTTTCCCATCATGTGCTCACTCACACAATGGAGATTTCGCCTTTTAACCCTTTAGCCCCTCCCAAAGTTCTGTCCATCGACTCCTTCTTCACTGTCCAGTGGTGGAGTTCACTTCCTCAGATCTTCATTGAAGGTCAGCTGTTGCCATAGTAGGAAGCTGACCCTCCCAAATGTCCCAAACCCAGGATGTCCCCTGATAACAAGGCAAGGGGGGTAAAACATAACTGTAAATCTATAAAACTTGTCTTAACATATATACATGATATTTGCCTCTTAATTGTGAGAGTCCATCATTGCATTACTCATCTATCACACTATTGTCTGCACTTTCCTTCTCAGCTCTATGAAGCATCATAAGCATTCAGTCTCACAGAGCCAGAATCCAAATGGAACGGCTTCAGTGACTGCTCACACACTGAAGGTACCAGGACAGAAAGCTCATCAGCAGCTTGGCTTTTGCATTCCCACTGGAACAGTTCAATAGCTCACACCGACAGAGCTGCCTGTTAGGAAAAGCCATTAAATTTCACCAAGACTACCCAATCTGTGGATCCAAAATTGGTTTCTTTGCCAAAGAGAGGAACTATAAACCTCACGTAAAAAGAAATTAGATCCCCTCCTCCGGAATAAACAGCATCCAGGAAATGAGCCCCTACAAAGGTGCCAGAACACTGTTACTGGGCATTACCTGCCCGGGGTACTCCTACCAGCTGCTCACCAATCCTGAACATAGGACTTTGTCAGAAATAGGTGCACTGCCAAAATTTCTGAAGGCCACCTCTGAGAAGTGGAAACCACATGCCAAATTGAGAATTGAGCAGTGTGAGGAGCAGTTCTTTGGGTGCAGCTGAAGTTGTAAGGCAGCACCAGCATTCTCAGCTGACACTTCTGTGAGCTTTGCTTTTGCCGAATGGTTTCAAGTTTGTAGCCGAGTTCTGCGAGAGTGAAAAAATCTATTAGTGTAAAGGAGTTTGTGTTGCCACTTGAGTGTGGGGCAAATACGAGTTTGTACTCAGGACAGCAGCAAAATCATTTTTGTCCTGACTGTTGATTTGAGCGCAGTGGTGATTTCAACCTGGGTCTGCACTTTGGGTACTTTAGATAGGCGAGGTGCGTTTTCTTCTTTGGCAAGTCCACACCGCCATCGTGTGGTTCATTTTATGTCAGTGCCCAGGAAAAAGCCGAGCGCTTTTCTGTCCCGGCACCATTCGTGTGAGAGCAGGCAGGGTAGGGGTTCTGTTGTGGAGGCTCTATTCCAGACTGAAAGCATGTGATCCTGCATAGAAGGAAAGGACGTGTGATTCTGCATGTGAAGGAAGACGAATTGTCTCACTGTTGGCTGTGCAGTTTATAAGGCTGCAAAAGGAAAGGGAATTCCAGCACTGCGTCTTTCTTCTAGAATTTCTCCTGTGGGACCAGCTGCTGAACGTTCTTAGCTTTGTAACTGGACTCTGAGACTGACGGTGCATGAGGGTCTCCAGAGCTGAGCGCGCATTCCTGGGTGTGCTGCACTTTAAAAAGCTGTGAGGACAAAGTAAAGACCAGCGCTTACTGTTTGTTCTAGGAGCTGTGGATTGGGAGCAATAGCTGGACATAGCAAGATCTGAAGCTGCGCTCTGCAAGAGTGAAGGAATGTGATGGTCCATGGGCATAAGTCCAGGGTGTGTGTTGCTTTTTACAGGATGTGAGTTAAATGTGGAGACAACAACAACAGCTTCTTGAGCAAGCACATTTTGTGACCAGTAGTTCCACTTGATACAGTTCAGGTTCAGGAACTCTGCATGATCAAAAGAAAGAATGAGGTATTCCATTTGGTTTGAAAGGAAAACTCCTAGCCACTATTCACGGGGTGTTGTTGATAGCCTTCAAAACGAATGTGAAACTGAGCAACTGTTTTCTCCTCTTTTGATTCCAGATTAAAATGACCCAGCTGGGCTAGTGAGAGAGCCAAAGTGTCAAGATACATGAAGCTGAAAAAAAAAGAAGCATAATAAGCATGTGTATTGTGGCGTTTAAAGCTGTGCAGGAAAAGGAATGGCCAGCACTGTCTCTTTTGTTCCAGGATCTTTTCTTTAAGGCAGCTGATGATCCTGAAGGTCTTTAGGGAAATCTGAAAGGATAGGATTCCACATGCAGCTTAGAAGAAATTTAACCTTCCAATTGAAACCTTAATGAGACCCTTAATTAGTTTGGCAATCAAGGGGCACTCTGACTTCATGAGCTAGGGAAAGAAACAGTTGCTAGCCAACTCCTTCTTGCAGCTTTCCAACTGCACACCTCAGTGTTGGTTTACATGCGTTCCTTTTCAAGTTTCTTTCACTCTTTTCTAAAGCTTTCCTGAATTCTGTATAATAGTTTTCCCCAAAACATTTGCGTTTCATCTCTACTCATCTGTATTGGTGTCAAAATCTTTCAGAATCTCTCAGGAGGTTGCAGATCTTAGTGACAACAGAGCTTGCAATACCTTTAGTAAATTCTCCTTTTCCTCTTTTCCTTTATAACAGCCCACAAGAACAGACTTGGAATAGAACTAGAAGAAGGGCAAATAATTAACAGCATTCTTTTTGCCTTTCTTAGCCCTCCCTGCAGTGGAATACAAAGGTGTTAAGGCCCTAATTCCCTTTGTTCCTGCTTTTGCTTAGTTTGAGATATGTATGTGACATGAAAAGAGAGATAATAGGGACTTTTGAAAAGAGAAGATCTAGATTTTCTTTCTTTTTTGGTTGTGGCAGCTGCATTGCCTTCTCATCTTTTCTGATCAGAAATCTCTTTTTAGAATTCCTAAATACCAGCTGGTTTCTGCTCCATCTCAAATAGTGATGGTTTGTTTTATCTGGTTTCTTGTGGTGCAGACGAACTTTTTTGGCTACTAAAAAAAAAAAAACCACTATCTTTTCTAGGCAGATATTTAAGTCTTCAACTGTACCTGTCTGTAATTATACAGAGAGACAGAATAAGTTCAATTCCTTATGGCTTCACTAGGGTCTGGAACTTTTCCTAGAGTTTCCCAAGAGTTTTTTCTTGATGGAAGACATTTTGTCCCCTTTTTCAACTCCTGTACTGCTGCTGCATAGCTGAGTGTGCTAATAGACTTTGCCTGGGTTTTAAAAGGAACTTCAATGCAATATTTACAACAATGAAAAAAGAAGCAATAGTATAAACTTGGCCAACATGCACCCAAAACCCCTGTGAAGTTACAGGGAATTTTGTCTGCCCTGTTAGAAGCAACTTCATTTCTAACTTAGCTTTTACAGAGACATTTCCAACATTCCTCTTCAGAATACAAGGAAAAATTGTTGCTAGCTCTTGAGATTGTAATCTTGTTTGATTTTAAAAAAGAGACTTAAAATTCACCTAGATTGCAATATCAGCAAGAGGAGGTTTTGTAGAAAGTCATGTCTTTAACTTCACCTTTTTATGTGTCTTTAATTGTGCAAAAGATAATTTTCTATTTTGCAAGACAAATCAACTCAGTACACTGTGGAGTATTTTGCCATAATGTCTAGTTTGCTCCGGAGATTGTTTGGAAATTGCCAAGTCTGGAAAAGATCAATGTGAAAACAAGTAGAATCCTAAGATTTGTGTCTTTTCCTCCAGAAATATTTCTCTCCTGACTATCCACCTGACAGCCTTTGCTTTGATCACTTTCGCAGGGAGAAGATCCAAGCTATACTTTTCCACTTTTCCCCAGGAGCCTCCTGTCTTATGGCTGGCATGTCACAGTCAGAAGAATGTTCCTGCATTTCCATAAGGGCAGAAATAAAGACTGTAGCATTTACGGAACAGCTACTGCCCAAGTTGCTCAGAGTAAATGTTAAAGACAATCTGTTCTGTGTGCTGAAAATCAGGCCTCTTCATGAAAGCCTGTGGTGAGAAATAATTCACAAGGAACTATGGTTGTCTCCTACAGATGATAGACTGAGCAGGCAGTCTGAAGGAAGCAGAACAAAATCAAAATAAATACCCTATGAAGAGGAAATATTCATATTTCTTCTGCTGTTCACTCTGCCACTCGGGCAAAGATAAGGAGGAAAACAGTATTTCCTGCTATTTTTACACATAACTTGACCATAGGTATTCTTACTGAGGAGGACATTGTTTTCCTATGGCCAGAGACAAATTGATTAGTAGTAAGAATCTGAATACACAGGAAAATATCAGGAACTGCTCTTTGTGCTTTAGGTGCCCTCTTTAATGGATTCTTTCTTTGCAGGACTGCAAATATTAACAATAAAATCCTGAGGTTGCTATCTGGTTTTTTGCACTGACAAATGCCACCAGCTCTTTAAAGAAGTGTTTACTTACATCCATGCAGACTTCTCAGTACAATGTGCAACTGCCGTGCACAATGAACACTTCCTCAGCAAGCAACTTAATTGGGATTTTCCCCCTCTTCTTTCAAAGAAAGGTAAATACTGTGACAGGAGATGAATAATTAGGAAAAAAAAGACATCCTGTTGCCCCAAACTAGCACTCACAGGCACTTTTTAAACATTCTTTGGGTGAAAAGGCAGACATTTTAGCAGCTTTGTAGGGTTTCAGTGGTTTTTAGCCATTTTTTGCATGGGTACTACAGCTTTCCCCATGCATTGCAATTTAGGTGGTTGCTCCTTGCAGTTCCAAAAAGCTTTTGTACTTTAATCTCCTCCCTCAGAGCTCCTCACAGATGAGGTCAGGGGAAATAGCAGCACTGTGCCATTGAGTGCTGTCAAAAACACTGTACACACTCAAAACATGTATTTAAAATATTCCATCTTAAGCTATAACATTGAAGGCATGTTAAATAGCCAAGACATTCAAGCAGGAAATTAGCTCCTTTGTGTTTGATGAAATTATTTATGTTACTAAGACAATAGCCTTAATTGCTTTTCATCTTTGTACAGTTTCACTATTTGTGCTAAATTCAGCTGTGAAAGTGAAAGGAGATTATTTAGGTTCAAGTTCCAGCTACACTGCAAAAGCAAAATGCTGAAATGTATACATTGCAAGCAGAGCAGAAAACATGTACATAGGGAAATATGGATATAGTTAATAGGAATTATGAATATTTTCTATTAAAAATTTCATTTTGGATCCTGAGTGGAACATAAACTTTCATCACGACAATCAACAAGATAACCCCACATACACACTGCTTCTTTTCCGTATTTTTTGGAAAGGAGACCTGAGTAAAAGCAGAATTATTTCCTTATGCTGAGGTTAGGAAATGTAGTTAAGACCAGGTCCTTGAAAATGGGCCTTTTACATGGATTTCCTAAGGAAAACCATGTCTGGGAAGGGAACTTGGCAAATATTGTATTTTCTTGTGCCAGAGGAAGATGTGGTGTTTTGGTCTGAAACATGTACAATTATTTTGTGTTTCATTATTTGAAAGGAACGTTTATTCCATATTTTTCAGTACAGGTACTAATTTTTCATCTCTACCCACACACATACGTAGCCAGACTAATTGTTCTTCTCTAAAAAATTATTTTAAAATGATTTCTTCTCATTCTAAAACACTTGGAGGTTTCCAAAAGACTAATTTTCCAAAAAACATTGCCAAAAAAAAAATCTCAGAATATACAGATGAGAAGTAATTTCTGTGGTTGGTTGGTTGGTTTTGGTTGTTTTCTTTTTTTTTAAGATATGTTTATCTTTTTATTCTTTTTTTTTTTAATGCTCAGATTTATCTGTAAAATCTCAGGTACAGGAACCTTGTCTTACACTGTTTCTGTAAAGAACCATCTCATAATAAACACTCTCGACTTAAAATTCAGGAATAAAAAGAAAAATTTCTGTGTCACTGTCTTCAATAGTACTGATATTGCCTCACATTTAAATTAGCTTGGCAATTTTTTTGGGAAGAGCTCAGCTGGGACAATCATCTGAAGGATTTTAGTTGCAGGCCAATTGTTTCTCTGCCTTCTGCCAGCTCTTCTCACCCTACACGAAAGTCATAAATCCTGTTAAATATGGCCAGCAGCTTCAAATAGGCTGCTCCAGGCAGACAAGCAGGATTTGGCCTAGATCACGGTTAACAAAGCTGGCAAAGTGTTCTCAACTGGCACTCAATTTTCAAAGATAAAAGACCACCCTCCCTACCTTCCCTGTGTCCAGGGTTGACACAGAAACCCCTTGTGTTGGTGTGATTCACCAAAAGATGTCTGAACAGGTTTCTGTCCCTTCCAAGTGTGAAACTCTTGCTGTAAGAAGAGTTCAGGAATTTCCTTTGGTGTTTATATGGAATCTAAACACTGTCCCCACCCACTAGGGTAAGATGCCTGGGGATATTTGCAGCTCATATTGATGCCTTAAGATTTTAGCTTTTAGATTTTCCACATTCTGTTCTGCATTAGTGTGTAACTCTGAACTCCATATGGAGTGTTAGTAAGCTCTCTTCACATTTTGGTCAGGCAAAACAATCCTTCCAGGCCTGAGAACCAAGAACACCCTTTGCCTCAGGCTCCAAAAAGTATAAACAAAAGTGAATGGGGGGGAAGAGCAGACTGGGGGTACATGACTTCATTACCTGAAGCTGTAATTAAAGAATTAACCCCTGATATACAATTTATATGTGTCTGAAGAACTCGTGACCACCGTCCATCTGGGCTGTAGCCTCTGTAAGGCTTTTAGCTGCCCAAGGTGTATTTATTGATGGCCTTTAATAAATACCCACTTTGTTATCTTAACTCTGTCTAGCCCCTGTTCTAGGTAGCCACTCCAGGGCATCAATATAATAAACAAACAGCCCAGCAGAGAGAAAACCCTGACTTCTATGTTTTCCTCAGGTATTACCAAGATATCCCTGCTACCTGGGAACTGAGGACAATGGTACGCATGAAGATTCACAGGCTGTGAAATAATTCCACAAGAGCACAAGGACCATCTCAGTACTTGCTGCCAACAGCATTCCAAATCCCTGTCCTGGATTCCTGTCCGAAAGATCTGTCCCTTGATTTGAAGGTGATTTTCTGGAATCACAGCATGTTATTCCATCAGCCAGCTTCTCAGCTCAGGGATGAGAAAGCTGCAATGCCATTGCTCCTTAATTGGGTGAATTTTCAGCATGTTGATGCCACTGCAGCCTCATCACCCACCCAGACCTCCTCTAAGGACCTCACCACGGAGGAGAGGAGGGCTGAGAGCAGAGAGAGTGCTCCTGGCAGTGCCGTGAGGTGTTCATGAAAAACAGAAATCGATTTTATTGCAAACAGTAACAGTGTTTTCCTCCAGCCTGATTTGTGATAGGAAGCAATTGTGTGAAATACATTCCAAAGGAACAAAAGGAATGCTATTAAAATGAAAAATGCTTAAAATGGAGACATGTAAGAGGAGAAGGCATGAAATCTTTTTATTATTCGTGCTGTTTGTAAAAGTGGAATACCAGAAACTCTTGCTTGTTTCAATGATCTAGGTATGGATAATACAATTTCATATTTCTCACCTAATAATAACTTTTGGCTTATGCTACTTTAAAAACAATGCCCTGAATTTAAAGAATAGCCAAATCATTATTTTAGGCCAATAAGGAATTTGCCCTGATTTTTTCACAATTTTAACTTTTCAAAATTATCAGTTAAAAATGAACTGACAAAATACCAACAGTGTTTTGTGTTCCTAGGCACAAGTAAAAGCTTCCAAAATATAAAAAGAATGTTTATGCAATGAATGAGGTATGGACATTTTAAAATTTCCCACATTGCCAGGAGCAACTGTGAAAATGAATCCAGGGGAGGAGACGCTGCATTCTGGCACAGATCTGATAATAAAAGGACATCAGCAGCTCTGTGTGGGTGGCTGGCTGTGCTCCCACAAGCTTCCCAATACTCTTCCCATTATGTTTTATTACTTCTGTACTGTGTATTTCCTAGGGATTCTGATTGATGCAATGGGAGCAGGGTTGCATGGCAGAAAATATCAGTATACTCAGCATATCAACCACGTCTGAAGCTCCCCTTGGCCTGAATTAGGATTTCCTTAGAATCTAACAGAAGATAGCTTTTTAAAATAAATTTTAAAAAAACACAAAAACAAAACCAGAAAACCTAAAAACTNAAGGGAAGGGAAGGGGAGAACAAAAAAGATCAGCAAGCATTTGTTATTTACTGTTTTCCTGAGGACACACTTTTAAAAGGTTTCTGTGGTATCCTTACTCCCAGGTCATGTTTTCCAGTCAGGTACAGTCTGAGTTACTCAAAACTTTGAAGGCATTTGCCTTTGACATTCTAGAATTGGTTTTATTTGGTGACTTTTCATAACCTTTTGGCTTTCTTATTTATTCAAGACGGACTTTGTGCTGCTTTCTCTCAGAGATGTATCATAAAGGGAGGCAGAACTGAGGTGTTTTAAATTACCTTAGAACTGACAAAGGCCACAATAAAAGCAATTTTCCATGTTCCTCACACAGGTATTAGAAGATCAACATCCTTTAAGTACTAGCAATAATATTTATATTTTATTACTGTTTAACAATATATTTATACACAATTATACTGTAAGATTTTGTTCAAAAAATTGCTTTTTAACACTAATTTAATTTCTATTTTAAATTTAATTTTCTAATAGAAACAGCTTCAAGAACTTTATAAATACTGGGAAAAGACTTGCAATATCATCTAGCATTCTTACTTTATGCAGCTATGTACAGATCTGCAGTCTTCACACAAAAGAAAGGATTTACACTACATTCCTGTACATTCCAGCCATGTACTGAAGAGTATTTATGTGAAATTGATGATTTTTAGGAGCACATCATATGGCACTCACTGTATCTTTCTGGCTCTTATAGTTGTAACAAAAAGTCAAAAGCTCTGAGTATTTTGAGGAATTATTTCTGAGGTTTTGTTCCTTCATTTGGGTTATTTTGTAATTTTACCTTCTCTTAGTGTTAAATGGGGGAAGGGAAGATGGTGAGGCTGTAGGGATTGTCTCTTTTTTGGATTTGGGTTTTGTTTAAGGCTTCATAAGTCAGGGTGGCTAGATTAATTTCTAGAATTTGACAATCTGGATTTTCATCTCAAGATACATATTTCATAGTAGAAATATTATTAAGATTTCAAATATGAGAAACTTAAAATATGTGTAGAAAATGCAGGAAAATAAAAATCTCAGCTTTTTATAAAGAAATAAGTGGCAGCAAAATGTTACAGGCCATGCTACTGTGAAACATGACTCCTCAAAAATAATTGCAAAAAATGTCTAAGCACTCCCTGTGCTTTTATTTTTAGTTCTGTTTCTCTTATACAGAGCAGCATGTCACATCTCCTGTAATCTGTTTTCCAAAAACTGAAAGGTTGGAAGTTTGCTTTACTCTGTTAAATTTACTCATTAAGATATAGAGACTTTGCACTCCGCAGAGACCTCTGTTCAGTTATTGAGTGAATTATTTATAACCCACTTAAAGGCAGTATCGCTGTAAAATATTTAAATGTAGTTTAGCCTCTGAATCAAAGTCAATATAAAACAGACTGGTTTTGCTCAAGGGAATTCCATATTACACAGATTCCCTTTCTTCTCTAAAATTTTTCTTTTAGGATAATTTTTTAGCGGAACAATATTTATCTCAGAAGAGTATTCAATACATGAGTATTTTATTTTGAAAAAAACCCCACAGCTGTGTTAATAAAAATGCAAACTCAAATCCCAACAAAACCTCTTTACACCCACGCAGCCTTTCCCCATTTCATAAACAAGTTCCACAAAGAGTTTTAATTTTTGTAGATTTATTTAAAATGGCCTATCTTCCAGCACATTATGTTTCATATTTGAGGCTTATTTGGGATAATGACTCTGTACCTTGTTATTATATTTATGAAAATAAAAAATGTCCTGAATCATAAAAATCCAAAATGTTTCATGGAAAATGTGTGTTTCCATGCTCACCACTTTAATCACTTAAGGCGATTTATGAAATAATTCACTTAAGGTGAATAATTTATGCAAAAACTGTCAGCAAATTATTAACAAAAGCAGTTTTTGGAAATGTTCACTTTTCTGATGGCAGCTATGAAGACTTCAAGGTTGAAACCCAAGGCCTGAGTAATTGAGGAGGGCAGCAAAATGGTATTTCATACATGAGAAAAGTTTAGTATTTCTTTTCTTGAAAAATTTAGAATCGTCAACTAGATAGTAAAACCCTACATATATTTTGCTTGCAGGTGATTTTTCTAAACTCAGGCACTCAGATCGCCGAGTTCACCCTGAGACTGATCAATCCCACCTCGTCACCCAGCCCTGAGCACTGAGTGCCACTTCCAGTCATTCCTTGGACATCTCTAGGGCTGGATGTCGCTGTGTCCACTCCAATTGTACACTTGGAAAGTCCCGGCCCGCTCCGGCACAGCGGACAGCGGGGGACACTCTCCC
>VXBC01004547.1:58669-71539 GCA_013399945.1 Ploceus nigricollis
GAGGGGTCAAGGGAACGGCTCAGTGGTTTCTAAGGGAGTCTGGGTGGAGAGGGGATGGGGGTGACAGCAAGAGGGGAGGAGGCAGCAGAGGGCAGAACCATTGCTTCAGCGGGTACAGGAACAAACCTTACAGAACATAATTGAAACTTACCAACTGAAATAACACAATACAACAGCTGGAGATTCCACTGCCTCCCTGGGCAGCCCCTTCCAGTGCCTATCAGCTCTTTCCAGCCCCTCTGCCCCAGCCTGGAGCTGCAGGGGTTTGGTGTGACCCAAGGGCAGGACCTGGCACTTGGCCCTATTGAACCTCAGACCAAATGTGTGACTTTGCACAACCATGCCCGGCTTAAAGGGCAAAAGGGAGAAGAGCTGGGTTGGAGCAAGGACCACATATACTGATGACCCCTTCTCTTGTCCATTGCTGCAAACACTTCTGTGTTTCTGCTGTGCTCATCACACAGCCAAGTTGGATATCCTTTCCTCAGGGAAAAGACAATTTTTTTTCCTGATTTAAAACAAGAACCTGGAGGAGTTCCTGGTGAGTGGACAGCAAGAGACATTTGGCCCCTCACTTACAAGCCTTTCCCCAGTGCTCAGTATGCACATACCTAGCTAAATTGTACAGTCGTATGCAAATGATTAGCAAATGTACAAGACAAAGGTGCTGATAATGTGCATAAACTCTCACCCACAGGTGCACAAGGTTTGGCAGCGATGTCACTGCTGATAAAAATGTAAGGAAGAAAGGAGGCAAGTGAAACTCTGCCGAGTGGAAAGTGAATGGCAGATCATTTTAGCATGACCAGAGGGCTTTGGATGCAGGGAATGGTGGTTGAGCAGGGACCACCAACTCTTCTTTTGCCAGGCTCAGACTGAATAGGAAGTGAGAGCTGAGCACAAAACAGCTCCTGAGCTGATTTATATTTAATAATTTTAATTATGCCTGGAGCTAATAACAAATGAAGTGAACAAATGCAGTTTTAGCACATAACAAACAGTCCCTCCTTCCCATTTTCCCTCTGTCAGCATAGCTGAAACCTGTCTAGGGTTTATCAGCATTTATCACATCAAAATCCTCTGCACACAGAGAAACACAGTGAGAAACTGCCAGAACTTTTCCTCCTGAGCTGTTAACCCTGCAGATGAACTTCAGACTTGCATCATTTGTTGTGATAATGCCCTGGGAACACCTGTGACAGGCCAAGAGGCAAGAAGTAACCGCTGAAAATAGATATGCTTCAAGAATGTTCATCCCAGCACACTCCATTTGTTCAACATATTTACACTATTAAGACACACTGTGTGTGTTTGCCTTTTTGGGTAGCTTACAGTCTTACATGAAAACAGCATGCTGAATTTAAATTCATATGGAGAGAGGTATGCAGGAAATGGATGGAGACACCAGGATTTGCAGCTGTGAGAGAAAGAAAGGGGTGTCTATCATGCCCAGTCCAAATTCTTCCAGCTGCAAGAGATAAGCAGTTGATTTTATAGAAAATCTGCATTTCCTCTTTGCAGAGAAAATTGTTTGAGAAGTTGACATCAATTTAAATATCTGGCACAAAGAGATAACATACCTACATGATGCCTTTTGCCATAAAATATCTAATAAATATGCCTACAGTGAGCCTCAACAGCTAGAATAGACAACTGTATTGCTTGTCAGCATTATTTTAGTGATGCAGAATATACCAAACATTTTCTATTTGGTGAGATTAAACCAAACCCAGAAATCTTGTGAAACTGTGTATGAATATTAACTTACTAAATGGCAGCATCCATAGTAATGGCCAAAGCCAACTGCTTAGGGCTGCATTAAGTAAAATTCATAACACATAGGACTTAAGCAGTAGAAAACAATCCTGGTACTGGATACTCAAAAAAAACCCCAAATATAAGAGTTAAAAATATGTTCACATTATATAGAATAACTCATTTATACTTCAGAAAGTAGCAGGATGTATTCCTGAACAGGATGAAGTCAATTTAAAGCCGAGTAATTAGAGATAAACAGCTACAAGCAATGGAGTGGAAACTCTTCAAGAGGAAAAATTATACAACATGAGAGGCTGGTTGGTTGCCAGAAACACAATTGTCAGCAGTTGCCATTTGTCTTCATGGGCAATGCTGCAAGAATAACAAGTGAAATTTAGAAGCAGAATAAAGATGGGTGCTACAGCCCTGGAGGATGGAAGCCCCAGATGTGGAGGTGAACAACCTGGGTACAGAGCTCACCTTGTTTAACCATGCAGCCTCCATATTCCATCCTGGGTGAATCAGAAATATGTCAAAGGTTTTAGTAACAAAAACATCAATTCAAAATACTTAAATGTTTAAGATACCCAGAGGAATAAAATTGAATTCTTACAGGATGCTGCTTGTTGGAGTCCAAATCTAGGCTTTGCAGTATTAAAAGCCCTGGAAGACAAGACCTTCTGGAGACAAAGGAACTGCTTCTGGAAAAAAACTTTGCAGACTTTGCTTTTGGGAAAGAAATAGATTCAGGAAAGGACTGAAAGCCTTGATCTATTGACTCATGTGGTTTGCTTTAATTTCTTCAACGACTGATCAATGTAATCTGGTTATTTATGCTCCTAAACAAGGTGAAGGCTAGGTGAAGCATAGGACATTTAAAAGAAACAAAGGGGTATTTAAACTGGCTCACATGAATGAAGTACAAACCAAACACACCATCTAGCCCCCAAGGCAGATGCTGGATTGACCATCCAGTTGCTTGTAACTCATCCTGTTTAAATCCCTCTCCTGCATTTCACACAGCTGAAGAAAGAAGAGAATAGGGACTGACTGCTATATTGGTGTACAGTAAGATACGTAAGATAAACTCCTTTTCCAAGAGTAGATTTGCTGCAATCTTATATTGGGAATATTCTTTGTTTCCTTCACTAAGAATAGTAAAACAGCTTCTAAAACAGACAAATCCCTGAATCTGGAAGGTGAAGGATTTACTAGGCTCACTGCCAGTCCTTCAGACCTTGCCTGTATTATCCTTACTTACCCAAATATTTTAAAGACAGATTTAGCAGAAACATTCAGGCTTCTTATTGCTGGCCAGCCTTCATTACTTCTGAAACAAGAGAATATTCAGGGTCAAACAATATGTTGGCTGTGAGATGATTCCAGCTCCTTCAGAAGGAACTAGATTTTAATGGAAATACAACTTGTCCTCTGCTCCTTCACTGGCTGAGTTCATACATCTACAGCTGGCTGTCATTTCCACAGACCCGGGGATGGGTTAGCAGTGCTTCAGGCCTGTGGTGTGTTACTGAAGATATTTACTTGTCCAATGTGGAATATAGAATGCAGGAATGTGCATGAAAACAGCAGCTGCCTCGAATGAACAAAGTCTCCAGAGTGCTCAGAGAAACCAAAGGCTTACAAATGTGCACAGCTTGTTTCCAGCAAAGCTGGTAAGGACCAGGCCTCCTTGACTGTGCTGACCTGGAGTATCCCAGAGACAGGATCAATATCCCAGTTTGGGAAGATTCATAAAGCTGGAGCTCTGGGGAGGTCATATTTTTCTCCAAATACATAGTTACAAATATGTTTCAGAGGAGCACTTCCAATTCTTTCCAACATTGCAGACCCCACAGATCATATCATTACATTCATAGCAATTTCAGCATTTATTCTGGAGACAAGCTAGAGCTACATTTCAGACCTAATGTAATTATTACATTTATGGAGATGTGCTGCCTTGTCCTGTGAGATGTATATGAAGTCTGAGAAGAACACTAAACACAGACAAATGAGCTGAATCCTGAACTTCTATGGATGTCCTTGATACTTTGTATAAATGAGAAGATATCCATCTTAATGTCCTCTCCATCAGCAATGCAAGTGCAGGTTCAACACTGGGAATGAAAATTCAAAGTGTTTCCTGCGGTCACATCCTGGACAATTGCGATGATTTGATGAGTGATTTTTATCTAGTGCAAGTTCTGCTTTCATGTGGGACGCATTGTGCAAATATTTAAGAGTGGTTTAAATTGGTTGTGGTATTATGTGGGAGATTTTAAGTTCAGCATCCTCTGGGGAAGGAGCCACTGATCTTTATAAGGATTATGGTGTCTGAATAATTCCATGGATGGCATTGGTACAGGCTGATTCCCTTGCCATATAAAACCTCAGTGATTTGTAGTTTATGTTCTTGGAGTGCCATCTAACTTACACAAACTGCTTACAGTTTTCTGATAAACTGCTTACAGTTTTCTGATATTTTAACAAAAACTTTTGGCATAGTACTGGTAATTTTAATCATTATAAGAAGCATTATATAAATGCTAAACACAGGCACAACAAGGAGAACAGAAATTGCCAAACAAAACTTTGCTAAACACACAGTTATGTTTAGGGAATAAAAATGTGTGAGTAGTGAGCTGAGTTGGCTGCCTATCCTTGTTAAACAGCCAAAGAATTGTGCAGTGTCACATAAAGTGCAATAAATAAAATTAAAATGCAAATTACAGTCAGTCAAAGAATTCCCAAGGTCTGCATGCAATTTCAAAATACTTAGTATAGGATCTTTGCCCCTTCTGGCTTCCTTTTGGGAGTCTTTTTCCTCTCCTGGTGGCCAAGGTGTGATTGAGGCCCAAATTGAAACATCCTGCTCTGCAGATCCCTGCAAAGACATCCTGCTCATTATCTTTCTTCCTTGAAGGAAGGAAAAATAAATTATTTCCTCCTGCTTCATTTCTACATTGCAAGGCCACAACTGGCACACTTTGCATCACTTCCCTAAATGTCTCTCATGCCAAACCATGACATCTTGTGAACTCTCTGGTCCTGGAAATGCAGGTGCCAGCCCACGAGCAAACAATGGAACATATCTGAGTAAGGTCACTGCTGAAAGCTTCATTTTATTAAAACTCTTTTGAAAGGCTAAGGTAATGTCCTGGTTCAGGGCAAATTTGGGAGAGAACCCCAAAGGGGTTCCNTTTCTTCTCCCCCGCCTTCACTCCTGGAACAAGTCTTAATGGTGCAAAACTTATTATTCAGCATAAACAAAACAGATGACTGGGGATCAAAGCATCATACAGTCAACCCAGGACAGGTAAACATGACATTTCTTCTCTCTGGAAAAGTGGTGGCAGGGTAAGATTCATAAACCTTGCTGACCTCACTTCTGTAATCCACTTTGGTGTGGGCAACATGTGAAGGACACCACGGGGGGAAACAAAAGGAGAAAGGCACAAACCAACCAGGAATTCTGGAGGGAAGGTGGAAGGAGGAAAGGAAATGCTGTGTAAATCCTTGAGCAGCCCGGCACACCTCAGAGAACTATGGAATATCCATGGTATCCATTGTCCCCCTTGCCTTTGGCCACAGATGTTGAAACAGTAACCAGTAAGGTGTGGGTGGTGTGTTGGAATCTCCACTCCTCCATTCCTACCTCTTGGGTGTCTGAGAATGCAACCAGCCACACTCTTGGCCCAACAGACACGATGGTTCATAGCCTGTCAACACTGGCAATCTGAGGGGAAAATGTTCAACCCAACACCAAAGAAGGTAATAAAAAACACCAGCCACCTCCTGTGGAGCAGAGGGCAGAAGAGTGGTTTGCAGAAAATGACAGAATGGCAGCAAAGGGGCAGTTAAAATAATATCTACAAAGAAATCCTTGTTTTCAGGCCCAGCTGCTTCCAGATGTGATGTAAACATAAGGAGTCAGAGTAGGAAGGATGAGAAGGGCTCATTTGCCTGCCTGCTTGAAATCTGAGCAGAATTTCCAAGCTCAGACTGTATCTAGCTGGGAAAGCAGGATCAGGATTTTCAGTGTAGATGACAAGAGTGGTGTAATCAACCACACAAACTCCACAAATGCATAAAGGATCCAAGTTCAGCTCCTGAGTGAAACTGCTTTTGTCCTGGCATTTATGTATATAAACCAACCCCCCTGTGTTTTACATCTCACAGGGGGTAATAAAATCTTCTGATGCAATGACACAAAGTGCTGAGAAATACTTACCTAAGTTAAGTTATATATGATCTGTTATGTTGGACAATCAGATAGGGACATTAATGGTTTCATGTACAAGGCTTGAATCAAGAAAAATTACCATCTGATATTAATTACATTTGTGATAGTCTCAAAATATCCCAAACTGCTCATGTTTTTATCTACATGGAACCATTCCCTATGGGTAAAACCACACAGTATCTGTTACTCTTACTCAAGCTTTAAGGTTATCATCCTAGGACAAACATAAAGGAAGGGCAATACCAGACACTGCTTAGAGTGTTTTGCCTTATTTAAAACAATTTTTGCAGGGAGAAAATTATTTGAGGTACTGGATAAGGTTGGCACAGAGTGAAAATATAAATAAATATAGATAAGAAAAGAGATCTGTAACAGAAGAAAAATATTCCTCTGAAACACTGTCCTGATAGATCTTGAGAAAAACTGTGCTGGACTGAAGATCTAAGATGTATTTTTGTAGCAGATAATGTGTCATGCCTGTTACAAAAAGTAAACTGGACTCAGTACACCAGAAGGTCCATTAAATTCCCCAAAAAAATTGGGCAGCATAAACCTGTTTCCAGTCCTTTACTGTATTTATTTGGAAGACTTACATCACTGTGTTTCATAGGGCATAGTGAGGCTCTCACCACCACACTACTGGGAAAAAAAAAAAAAAACAAAGCAAGACAACCACTGCTAGGATTTTTAGCAGTTTTTCTGAGGTTTTCCCAGTTATCCAGCTATCCTGAGTTTTTTCTCACCTTATGTTTGCAAAATAGAAGAGAGATTGTTCTGTTTCAGTGGGTCATTTCAGAAGGCTTTTAGGTTGGGAATGAGGTCCACTGGAAAGCCTGAGAGGGAAGTAGAGCTACTTCAGACATATTTTTCTCTCTTGTCTCCAGACAGCTCCATCTAAATTAAATGGGAAATTACATGGGAAATTACATACAGTGGTGTGACAGAGCCTCTCCTTTGAAGCTACTCTCTTCACAACTGGGGGCATCTCTGTGTTGGAAAGTAAAAAATGGAATTGCAGAGAGTGCAGTGGTGTAAACATGAACACTCAATTTTCTGGCATCCAGAGGCCTAGAGAGTGTCCTATGCATGTTGAAAGGCATTTTCCTTGCATCCAGCTCCATATGATGGTACTGGAATCAATTCAGTTGCATGACTGAGTTTCAGGAGGGAAATAAAATGTATCCCAAGCTTCTGCAGCTGAAGGACTAGCACAGAGTGATAAGCGAGTTTCAGAAATGTTTATAGCTTGCATACATTTCGGAAATGTTTATTACTAGTTTCTAGTAATTGTCCCTTTCATCTGCTTCATCCAAACACCATCAGCCTGCAAATATGGGCTGAATACTTCATGAGGATATTTATTTCCTTCATGAGGATATTTATTTCCATGGAGAACCAGGACAGGAGTCTACAGCGAGTCGTTTGTAAACAGTTTAAGCCTTTATCTGTTCACCAGGAATATAACGCCTTCGCATTTATTTACTAGCCAGCACCATTCATTTTACAGCTATTCATCCTTGGAGATTGCTCTCAAGTGACTTCATTACATGTGCCTGATATTTCAAGTGCCAGGTTTACTGGATGTTGTCACTGGATACTAATTCCCTTAGCAATGCTTCTGGCTGAATCAATACCACTACCCTTGAAAATCTGTTTTATAGTAGAAATATCTGCATCCAGCAAACTCCAGTCTTGCTTCTGGAAATATCTTTTTCTCAATTTTGAGTCTGACATTTAACAAGCAGCTCACTGTGGGGAACATTTAGAGGAAATAAGATGGGTCCAAAACAATGCCCCAAAAGACCCATCTTTGCCTTCTCTCCTGATCAAAAAGGATTAAAAATTGTTGCAGTCTGTTTGACCAAGGAACTCTTCTGAGGCTTTTGAACATATTGATCTTTGATCCTAGCCAGAAAACACAGGTGTCCCTGTTGGGTTTTTTCCCAAAAGCACAGGTTTTTCAGTCCTTGCTACAGTCCAGAAGTGAATAACCAGCTAATTCAGAAATCCAAAGTTCAGACTTCCTTCCTTAACTTTCTATTTGCCCCTTAGGTAGAGTTTTCTCAGACCCCCCAGGGGACTTCTCTTTTCCTTTTGGAAGCAGAGGGCAGCCCTAAAAGCTGAAAAAGCAAAGGTGAGAAGCATTTCAGTTCTACTAAAATGGAGCTGAGGAACATGTGGAACTGATTCAGTTAATCTATTCCTTATCTTAACCAACAGCCTAATACTTTTTTATTAACAAGAAGTCATTGGATTCAAGTTTTATTTTATAGGATAGAAATCTGAGGGAAGAAAAATCATCATGCTGGCATCTGTGAAATGATAACTCATGTGCCCATGAAGTCATTAAGTTACACTAACAATACACAAAGCCTGGAATAGCTTTTGTTAACGATCTCTCCTGAGGGATTGATGGTCACACAAATGCCTGGCACCTGCTGCTGCAGGAATCAATTGGGAAGAAAATAATACCCACACAAGTATCAGAGTTTCTTGGCATTTCTCTCCTATTTTTCAGCCTTTCTCATTCAACCCAGTGATGGATGGGCATGCAAACACGAGGCTGTAAGGAAACTTGACAGCCTTTGACATCAAGGCTTTTAAGACACAGATACACAACACAGAGGAAGGACTGATGCAAAAGTGACAAAGAAGAGCAGGCAGAAATGGCAGGAAGAGCATTGATTCCTTGGATTTCCACTCCATGTACACTGGAGGACTGTTTGAAAAACCATCAGACAATTTTAGGAAGTGTTTTTGCTTTCTGGTTACCTAGCCAATTAGTACATGAAATGCTAAAGAACACAACTCCAGAGCCAGGAAGAGAGTGAAAGGTTGGAACTGTCAACCAGACAACTCAGTTTCTCTTGTGACCAAAATCAGAGCTCTCTTGTCCCTGTTCAGATGCTCAGCTACCAAATCCTTCACTAGAATCATTAGATAACCACCACAGGTTATAAGAATAATATTTTCAGGGACACATGCACTTTTCTGTATCCACCTTCATAGAGCGGGTGATTAGAGAATCAGATTAAATTAATTGTACAATGAGACCTTGAAATTGTACAATGAGCTCCTTGAAAACCGACTAAAACTCATCTTACAGGAGGAAGTGGAGGACAACAATTAATTCTAAAATATCACTTGAACCAAATTCTTGTTTAAGATAAGAAACAAAGTGTCACTTAGTGAGGGTATAACACTTAATCACTGCTAATACTGTTATTTATCTGCTCTTAATTATGTCTTCTTTTCCTTGAAGTAGGGAAACTTTATAGATTGTTCTCATAAAACCCATATATCCTACCTTATTGCAGGTATAATCAGGAATGTTAGAGCCTAAATTTTAGTTTGCTGGTAACTCAGACTGATACCACTCTGACTTCCACAGCAGGCATTGATTTTTAGGCAAGTGCTGACAGATGTTGTGGATCTGATGCAGAAAAACAGCCTTTAGTATTTAATGTGGTGATGAGAAATTAAGTTGCCTGAGGCATGAAATATAATTGTTCATTTACACTGAAAACCCGTGGATGCAAAACCAACCATTACAGTCATGGATGAGGAAAGCAGTAAAATAATAGATCCAAATTTTCTTTGAACCAGTGTTGAAACTTTAATATTTTCTCTAACTAGTCTCTGGGGAAAATGCTTGCGTCAATGATAGCATTGGTACTAGAAATGGTAGAAAAGTAAAGTTGGTGTATCCACACAGTTGTTCCTCAATGAGTCTTTCTCAGATGAAGTGAGAGAATTCCCTGATAGTTTCCCCTATCCCAAGCAAATAAATAATAATAATAATAATAATAATAATAATAATAAAAATACATGCACCTTACATTAGAAATTTGGTGTGAAATAAGGCCGCAGTCCCAAAGCAATCCCAGAAATTATGTTTTTATTATGACTATTCAGAGTTCATGAAGCATCATGATCCAAGATATTATGAGAATTTTTCCATATCATTTTTTCTTCTTGCAATCTGTGCAGCAAAGGTCACAAAGAAAGAACTGATGGAGTTTGGGGAGTTTAATTGCTTTCAGCTTTGATATATTAAGCAGGGTTTATCTGCAATTATTTGACTTGGAGCTGAAGCTCCATTCATTAGATGCAAAGGGAGTTGTTTGTTTGACTGTGGAGTAATAAAGCTTCCATGTCCTTACCAGGGAGTCAACAACATTATCATTTGTCACTGTAATTTTCTTCCTCTCCATAGCAGGCAACAACAGATCTTGTTTGCAAAATGATGGGGAAATCTTCACCCCCCAGTGCACAACTGGCAGGGGGCTCAGGGTGGTAACACTGCCCTGCTGACTATCCCCCACTCCATTTCTGGATGCCTCCCATAAATAATGGAATTCTGTTTCCTCTCAGATCCTGGTTGGCACAGTAGGCAAGGAGATGCCCCTACCACCACACCTCCCTGGCAGCACCTCAGCGGGGCTGAGGAGGCAGAGAGAACACCCTAAGGCTTGAAATAACGAGCTGTCACTGTCTGGGCTGGCAACTGCAAACCAGCCCATGACAGCAAAAACAAAGGGTATTTAGAAATGTATAGGTGAGTTTAGATTAGTTTATTCCTTCCCCGATCTCACACAACTCAGAGAAATCATCTTTCAAAAGCCCCTTTCCATGTATTTTTCCCCCTTGTTTCTTTTCTTGTTGGACAAAAATCATCAAAAGCCTGACTTTAATGAAAAGAGATTTTGTGTGCTTATTTCAGTCTGCTTTGTCCACTTTTTCTTTCCTGTCCTTCTTTTCCACACCATAATTTAAGGAAAAGGAAGTAAAACATGAAGAGGGCTCAAGCTGAAGAAAATAATTCTCAGAATCTGTCAAAAGCCAGCAGATGCTTTGAATATTCATTATTCGTGAGGCATTCATTTTTCAAGAAACGCTGCAGCTGAAATGTGGCTGCTAGGTGCAAAAAGGGACAGCAGCTTGATTAGGCAACACAGGTTTGGTGTCACAAGGTGGTGACAGTGAGCTACTGCATTCTCATGGCTGAAGATTCTGAGAAACCCAAAAAGTGTAATAATCTGTGAGGACAGAAAATGACTACTCTGTATGACACAGAGAGACGATGACAAGAGCAACCTGACAATTTTTTCCCAGGCTTTTGAGGAAGAAAAGCTTCATAGCCCTTTAATAAAGGACTGGGAGAGAGGGAGCAAAGAGAGGAGAGATGATGAATGGGAAACACTGAGTAATGGGGAAAGAAATAAGAGGAAAATACTGTAAAGAAATAAGCTCATGCCAAATAAATGAGTCAAAAACCATTCTTCCTTCACTCATGAAATCCTCTTTCAGTTTAACTGAAACACTTTGAGTAAAATATTGCAAATAAAAAGAATTGTTTAAATTAACCCAGAAATAAAATGTTTTGCTCTATAAAAAGAAATAATTTCCAAATCTGATACAAATATTGAATTAAATTGAGAAGGTAAAACTGGAAGCAGAAGTCAATGCCTTCTTAGTTTTAGTGCCAAGAAGAAATGGTTATATGTAAAAAAGATTTATATAAAAACCAATCAATTTTCATAATTGGCATAATTTGTCATGTTCCACATTTTTTTTTCTGTAATTCTATCTTTGTTTTAGTCTCTTCTTTTCTAGGAACACTTGAGCTGTTAGTGACTCTGCAGCAGTTGTTATTCTCTGCAGTTACACCTGGAGAAGAACTATCCTTATTCTACGTCACAGCACCTCTCAAATAAAGAGCCCCAAACAATAAATGGCTTTGCTATACAATCCCTCTATCTTTGCAGTGGAAGGACAGGTGAAGTGCCAAGTGATAATATCAAGGTTTTAGTTGACAATATTTAATTTGTAAGATAAAAGAATTGTTATTTGCAATATCTTTACTTGGTAAAATACATAGCCCAGAACTACTGGGCTATGACTTGACTTCAATAGAGAAACATTCCCTCTACAGCAAACCAAAGAAGTATTTTGGAGGACTCAGTAAGATCAGCACTTGTCCCTTAAGCAGAGGGGATTTCAGATTGATTCTTCAGTCCAGCAATTAAATTAATGGCTTAAAATTGTGCCTGCAGTCACTCTCTGATCTCTTGAGACAGTACTGGTTCAGAAGCCTCTTTCCTCTGCTCACTCAGGGCTGGCTAGCTTAGGCTACAGGGGGAGATTTAATTGACTTCCTAATCTAATTGACTTCATGGCATCCTGTTCACTGCTAGGCAAACCCTGCTGTCCTCTCCACCTGCAATTCCATTCCATTTCTTTCTGAATCAGCTACCAAAACTTTCTGACAAGGTGGGGAAAAGTGAATTAAACTACTTTAAAGCATAAAAAAACATTCCAGCTGGCTTTGTTTATTTGATAGAATCAAGACATGTCTTCTGCACTTCTTTCACTTCGCGTACAGTTCTGAAAAGGGTTATAAAATTACTTGACATTTTGTGACAGGCCCACTGTCATTGCCATAACACAAGGGGACAACACAGGCAGGCAGGCTCTAGCACACACACCAGAGATGGTTAAGGCAGCTTCTCTGTCCTGAGAGCATTTCTGGTGTGCAGCCCTGGGAGCAGGGACTGAAAACCAAGCAATACAATTGATTCTTCAGCTACAGCTGGATTCTAGATCAGATAAGACAGTACTGCTTTAAACTTCACAGGAAGGTGGAAGATGAAAGGTGAAGAATATTTTCTAAGCATGGAGTAATGCAGAAGTGTGTATATTTAATGAGATTCATAGGAGTATTTAGGTTGGAAAAGTCCTCCAAGATTGCCAAGTCCAACCTGTGACCAATCCCCACCTTGCAAACCAGATCACAGCAGTGAGTGCCACATCCAGTCATTCCTTGAAGACCTCCAGGATTGGGAAATTCACCACCTCCCTGGGCAGCC
>VXBC01004569.1:9046-24033 GCA_013399945.1 Ploceus nigricollis
CCCAGGGGACACCGAGCCACGTCCCCCTCCCACCCTGCCCTGGCTGGGGGTCCCGCTCACCTCCGCGGGCTGCCCAGCGCCCACCACGATGAGTTTTCCATCCTCCAGCCCCACCAGGATGTGGCTCTTCTCCTTGGTGACGGACACGCTGTGCACGGGCACCCGCATGGGCACGGGGGGCACGGCCGCCCTGAGGCTGGGGACACGAGCCATGGCGTGGGACACCAGGACACGGGACACCCTGAGGGCGTGCTGGGGACGGGACAGGGCACAGCCACCCCTCACCTGTGGAGCTCGCGGATCTCCAGGCCGCACTCCGAGGTCCCCAGCACCACGAAGTCCTCGGTCAGGCACATGGCTGTCACCTCCCGGTCCAGCGGGACGGAGGACAGGAGCTTCCCGTTCACCGAGTACAGGTGCAGCGCGAACCTCTCCTGCAAGGGGCACAGCGGGAGCATGGTGGCGGTGCTGGTGGCCACGAGGGGACCACAGGGACACCTGGACGTACCTTGGAGCAGGAGGGTTGCCCCACGGCGGTTTGGGCCACCACCTGTCCCTCGGGCCCCACGGCCAGGTGGGACAGGACGGCGGGGGGACAGCTCTCGCCGGGCGGCCGCAGGGAGCGGATGAAGAGGCCCCGGCGCACGGTGTGGGTGATGATGGTGCCGTCCTGGGGGAGGAAGGGGACACACAGTGACGGTGGTGGTGGCATTGCCATCCCACGCTCACCCCACGGCCCCACCAGCTCACCTTGGAGCCGGACACGGCCATGTCCAGCTCGGTGCTGATGGCCACACACGTCACCTCGGCGTCATGGCCGTACAGCACCTGGACGGGTTTGGGAGCCAAGCCGCTGGAAAAGCCACCCTGGCGTTGGGGACACAGGGACATCAGTGACCTGCTGGCAGTGCACACCACGAGCTCCCCCTGCTCCTCGAGCCCTTACCTGCTGTAGGACCTGCCACACCATGCAGGTGGTGTCCCGTGAGCCAGAAATGAGGTAGATGCCACAGAGGTCGAGTGACAGGCAGGTGACAACATCTGTGACAGCCAGAGGGACACCATGAGGTGTCGGTCCCCTCCCACCATGCTTGGCCACCTGACTCCATGGGATGGCACCACAATGTGGTTTTGGATGTAGAATTGCTGCCCGTCCCATTCCAAGATGTATTTTGGGGTGTGCATGCTGCTGCTCCTCACCCCACTCCAGCTCTGAGGTTGGAACCTGGACCATCCCCAGGAGATGGAGACACTGGGAGATGCCCCTCATGGTGTCACCTGCCTCCCACCATGGCCCTGCCACCCCATCAGGGCATCATCAGATCATCATCATCATCATCACCATATGGGAGGAGGACGTACCTATGTGCCGGGTGATGTGCCCCACCACCTTGCCTTTGGCCAGCGAGGTGACACGGAGGCTGTTGTCCCAGTGTCCTCCGCTGAAGAGCAGCTTCCCGTCGGGGGACACGGCCAGCGTGCGGCAGCTCAGGTCGGCCCCGGGGGCGAAGGGGCCCTGCAGGAACCGCTGGGTCCTGTGAGGAGAATGTGGGATGGTGGATTGGTGGCACCTCCAGGGACCATCCCTGGGGACCCCGTGCGCCAGTGACTCACTTGGCGTTGGTGACAGTGGGGTCTTTGGTGAAGCTGAAGTAGTTGGAGATGTTCTTGTCATAGGGCAGCCAGTTATGGGTCCCCAACAAGCCGTTGGCACTCACGGTGACCTGGACAGAGGGGGAGGGGAGGTGACACCACTCTCACTGCCGGGATCCTCCCTGGTTTGGTCCTGGATCCCCCCTGGACCAGCAAAACGTCCCCATGCCTCAGTTTCCCACACTCACCAGGATGTCGGGGGATCCCTGAGTGATGAAGGAATGGGCCTGGTTCTTGGGGACCACGGCCTGCACCAGGGCCACCCCATCGCTGATGCCCTGCGGGGACACAGCAGCTGCTGAGCACCCTCCTGGCCACCCCACCCCTCCCAGCGCTGCCCAGGGACCCCCGGGGGTGTCCTCACCTCCACAAAGAAGGACTTGAGCTGGCCCAGGTTCTCGAAGACGTTGGGGGAGCGGGTGTCGAGCTGGGCCAGCCTGCGGGCGGCGCTCTCTGGCGACAGCCGGGCGGGGTGCGGCTCCTGGGGGGGGGTAGGGCACCCGTCAGAAGTGGGGGGACCCCCCAAAAGGGGCTGGTTTTGGGGGCCGGGGGTCTGAGCTACCTTGAGCAGCTGGCAGGGCGTCTGCCCGAAGTTGCTGATGATGCCCTCCAGAGCCTTGCGCTGCGTCTCGTCGGTGATGGCGTCCAGGTCCACGGCCCCTGCGGATGGGGACGGTCACGGTCACGGGGGGACGCGTTCCTGGCGGGTGTCCCCCTCCCTCTGCCCCGCAGCTCACCCTCGTAGGTGCAGTAGTAGAAGACATTGAGGGCCTCCACGGCGGCCGGGCCGCGCTGCTTGTACCCAAAAATGAGGTCGATCCACTCGTGGAGGTGGGCGGAGACATATTCCGACTCCTGTCCAAGGATGGGGTGTCAGGGTGGGGTGGGAATGGCCCCGGAACGCCCCCAGGGCTGAACGGGCTCCCCGTCTCACCAGGGCTTTGCGGTGCTGGTGGATGAAGTCCTCGCGGGAGCGTGCCCACCGCGGCAGCACCACGTCCCCCACCTTCTCGTTGGAGAGCTGGAGGCAGCCCAGGTCAAAGCCTGCGGGCAGGACAAGGACAATGAGGGACACAGACCCCCCCGTGCTCCCCTGGTGGTGACAACGATGTCCCTTACCGTTCTGGTTCTCCAGGAACTCCGGGAAGTAGAAGAACTCCGGGATGAGCTCCTTGACATCCACCGGGTTCTCCATGCGGGCTTGCCACGCCGCCGGCACCGAGTGGAACTGCCGGTCCGAGCAGTCAAACCTGGAGGCACAGCACACCTGGCTGGAGCCTGGTTGTCCCCACGGTGTCCCCTCTGCAGGACCCACCTGCCGGGTGCCCACCTGCCGCTCTGCAGCTGGATGTGGAGGGTGGTGAAGGGCTCGGTGCGGATCAGGTAGTGCATGACCCCGGCGGCGTTGGAGTAGTGAGTGCCGTAGTGGAACTTGTCCACCGTGCCCGTGGGGTCCTCGAAGCTCTCGTACCTGCAGGCCAGGTGGGGTGGGGTCCACCAGGAGCTGGCCAGGTGCTCCCTGCATCCCCTGCCCTCGATTTTTGGGGTACTCACTTCTCCTTGACGTCGCGGGCGTGCCGCTCATTGGCCACCCCGATGGGCTTGGACAGGTCCCGGAACACGGCCGGGTTGGTGAGGTCCAGGGTCTCCGAGACGTAATCCCGCAGGATCCAGGGGAACTGGGTGGGGGCGGCAGGTGGGTGAGGTGGGGGGTCACCAGGTCAGTGTGGGGACAGGGGGGACAGGGGCTCACCACGGGGTACTGGGACAGGTCGTTGTAGGTGCGCCCCGCGATGGTGTTGAGCTGCATGAGGTACTCGAAGTTGGAGATCTCCCGCAGGACCCATTTCTGGAGAGAAGGGAGAGGGAGGAGATGAGCTGGGGGGCAGAGGAGACAGGGCAGACACCCCCCAGCACAGGGCAGTGCCCGTCCCTTGGCCATCCTTGGTTCCAAAGTTGTCCCCAGTCTTATGGCCATCACTGGTCCCGCAGTTGTTCCCAGAACTGTGGCCATGTCCACCCCATGGCCATCCCTGCTTCTACAGTCACCTTTGGTCCAATGACCACTCCCATCCCCACATCCCCTGTTCCATGGCCATCCTTGAGCTCAGACCATCCCATGTCCCACGGCTGTCCTTTGTCCCATGATTGTCCTCACCCCACTGCCATCCCCAGTCCCATAACCACTCCCAACAGCCATCCTTCATCCTCTGTCCAAGTCCACGTCCATGGCCATGGCCACCACTAGTCCCATGGCCACTCCCAGATCCACAGCCATCCCTGATTCCCTGTCCATGTCCATGCCCATCCCTGGTCCCATGGGCACCCCCACCCCACGGTGTCACCCTCCCTTTTCCATCTGGGAAGGGGACACACGGAACGTGGACGGGCGTGGTGGGGCCGGTACCTGTGTGAGCCCCGAGGCTTTGAGCAGCTCCTGGGGGGACCGGCTGCCGAAATAGGTCTGGTTGGGGGGCCGTAGGCCAAGGATGGAGGAATACACCTTGTTCCTCACCTGGAGGGGACAGAAGGACGTGGAGCTGCCACACCTTGGGCAGAGCCGTGGCCCTGGGAGGGACCTGGGAGGGCATGAGGGTGTCCCCACCTTCTTTCTGAAGTTGAGGAAGTAGTTGGCCTGGTCGATGAAGAAGAGCTCGAGGGCGGAGCGGCGCAGGTTGTAGCGGCGCAGGTGGACCTCGCGCAGGTGGGACAAGGGGCGCTTGAAGTCGTAGCCGATCCCTGCCGAGGGTGGGGGGACGCAGAGCCCCCCAGGTGTCACCATCCTGCCATTCCTGAGGCAGGGATGGGGCTGGGTGGGGGTTCCTCACACCCCTGAAGGGGCACCCGCTGTTACCTCCCTCCGTCTCCTCCTTCTCGCTGCTGCCGTCGTAGAAATAAACGTGCTGGGTTGTCACCTCCAGGCGCCCAGGGACCACGGCCACCGTCGTGATGAGCTCGCAGTCCTCCGACACCACCAGCTTCTCCCGCTGGTTCTGCTCCTTGGGCTCAGCCCTGCGTGGCACAGTGGGGTGAGGACACTCTGGTGACACCCCCAGCCCGGGTCAGCCCGCGCTGTGGCAGGGGTGGGGTCACTCACTGGTTGTCCAGGACCGGGAGGTCCTCCTCAGCCAGCTGGTCATCCTCCAGCTCGCTCACCTTGGCCTCCTTGGCCATGGCAAGTGGGAGGGACTCAGCGGGGTTCTGGAGGTGGTCAGCTCCTGAAATGAGGAGGGGGTCAGCAGGACCCATCACCCCCATGAGCTGGGAGCAACTCCTGTGAAAGGCTCCCAAATTCAGCACTGTTCATGCCATCTCCCAGCCCAACCCCACCGGTGACATCCCCTGCCCGTGGCACGGGAGGACCCACAGGTGTCCCAGTGCCACCACCTCACCCAGATTGTCCCGTAAGGCGCTGGCCTCCAAGTGTTGGTCAAAATTGAGGTTGGGCACCAGCTTCAGCCGCATCCGGGAGTAGGTCTCGGCGCTTGACAGCTTCCAGCGAACCTCCGGTGGGTTCCTGGGGGACAGCTGGGGGTGAGGCACCCTGGGGACCCCTGGCTGTGCCACCCATCCCTGGGGACGAGGTGGGGACTCACCGGTCAGCCCAGGCGGAGCGGGGCGAGGTGAGCAGGCGGCACAGGGACCGCCACTGCTTGAGCACGGTGCTGTGGTGGTTGTTGGCCTGCTTGAGGACGTTGGCGTGCCGGGCGTTCTCTGCCTTGCAGCGCTTCGCCGCCGGCTCCAGCACCAGCTCCTGCCGAGGGGGCACCAGAGTGAGGTGACAACAGGCTGGGGCTTGGGGACATCCACAGGGTGACGTCCTCAGGGTAAGGAGAACATAGCCAGGATGATATGGTTGAGATGAGGAGTGTATCCCTGGGATGATATCCCCAGGATGAGGAGCACATCCCAGGGATAATGTGCCTGGAACGAGGAGCACATCCCCAGGACAATGTCCCCAGGAGGAGGAGCACTTCCTGAAGGCAATGTCCCCAGGATGGCATCCCTGGGGTGAAGAGCACAAGCCCAGGATTAATAATCCAGGGAGAGGAGCACATTCCTAGAATGACATCCCCAGAATGAGGAGCACATTCCTTGCATGACATCCTTGGGGTGAGGAGCTAATCCCCTGGATAAGAGGATGAGGAGCCTGTCCCCAGGATAAGGAGCACATCCCCTGGATGACATCCTTGGGGTGAGGAGCATGTCCCCAGGCTGAGGGGAACCCAGAGTGACATCCCTGGGGTGAGGAGCATGTCCCCAGACTGAGGAGCACATCTCCTGGATGACATCCTTGGGGTGAGGAGCATGTCCCCAGGCTGAGGGGAACCCAGAGTGACATCCCTGGGGTGAGGAGCATGTCCCCAGACTGAGGAGCACATCCCCTGGATGACACCCTTGGGGTGAGGAGCATGTCCCCAGGCTGAGGGGAACCCAGGGTGCCATCCCTGGGGTGAGGAGCATGTCCCCAGACTGAGGAGCACATCTCCTGGATGACATCCTTGGGGTGAGGAGCATGTCTCCAGGATGAGGAGCACCCAGAGTGACACCCCAGGGGTGAGCAGAGTGTCCCCAGGATAAAGAGCACGCCCCAGGGTGACATCCTGGGGACAAGGAGCAGGCAGTACCTGGAACAACTTGCGGCTGGCCGCCTTCTCCTGCTCCCGGCGCTGGGAGCTGCTCATCATGGCATCGTAACAGGCGTTCCAGAAATTGGACATCAGGTCGTGGCTCCTGGCAAACGTGTCCATCTCAAACTGGGCCATGGTGGGCTGCACCTGGATGAGCAGAGAGGCATTCCCAAGGCTTGGCACCCACCACCCCTCATCCAGGTAATCCCACAACAACCATCCCACCCCACGGCACCCACGTGCTTCTCGATGAAGCCCCTCCACTCTGGGGTGGTGCAGAAGAGCTGGAAATCCTCGTAGAAGGTGGGGCTGCCGTTGGTGGGGGGCAGCGAGGGCAGGAACTGCTGCAGCTGCAGGGTCTCATAGCACTGATCCATCAGCGTGCGGATGATGGGCACCAACCAGGAGAAGGTCTCCGACCTGGAATCCAGGGAGCGCCGCAGGGGCATCTCCAGCTTCCCCAGCAGGTAACAGGCCTCGTCCCTCCGCGGGGCCGACGTGGTCTGCAGGAGGCTGTGCAGCTTCACGTAGGCCAGCGAGTGCAGCTGGGGGGACAGGGGACGTCAGGCGGGGCCACCACGATGCCCACGACCGCGGTGCCCAGGGAGGGGTGACCCACCTGGGTGTCCTGCAGCAGGATGTACCCGAGGAGCACCCGCAGCCCCGTCTGCGCCATCTCCTTGAGGTCGGAGGTGCCGTCGGCCAGGTGGTGCCACACGCCCAGCTTGTCCAGCAGGCTGCTGACCCCCTCGTAGATCTGGGGGGACACCGTGAGCCCCGGCCCGGGCAGGAACCCCACCCCTGCCAAGCCACCAGCCCCATCACCCAGCCCTCCTCGGATTTGGGTTTGGGTTTAGGGTTAGGGCAGAACCCAACTCGTGACAAACTAGTCTGGGTTTGGCATGAGGCTGGGGCTCAGGATTTATGGTCAGGGGTCAGGATTAGGGCTGGGGTATAGGATTGCAGTTAGGGTTGAGCTTTAGGACAAAGGTGTAGCAGTAAGGTTTAGGATTAGGATGTAGGAAGTACAGTGAGATTACACGCTGTGAGTTAAGGTTAGGGTTTAGGTTTACAGAAAGAGTTAGGGTTAAGATTAGGGTTAAGGGCTGGGTTTTATGACAAAGATGTGGAGTTAAGGTTTAGGATCATGATTTAGGAGGTACAGTTAAATTTAGAGTTTATGAGTTAATCTTAGGGTTTAGGTTCAGGGTTTAGAGTATGAAGGGCTGCATTTATGGTAAAGGTTTAAGATTAAACTTTAGGATTAGGGGTTAGGATTAAGGTTTAAGGATTAAGATTGGGGTTCGATTTAAGATTACAAATAAGGCAGAGATTATTTCCTAAAATTTGGATTAGGCTTTGATTTAAATCTAGGATTGAGGCTGAGGTTATTCCCCAAGGTTAGGATTAGGCTTTGATTTCGATTTAGGAATAAGTCTGAGGTTATGTTCAAGTTCTGCAGGTGGGGCTGGTTTTGGGGCCACGGTTGACATTAGGGATTAGCAGAGCTGTGGTTTGGGATCAGGAATCCCTGCTCACTCCCATCCACCTTCTCGCTCCACAGGGCCTGGTTGTTGTGTCCCTCGGAGAAGAGGAAATCCTGGAGCAGCCGCAGCAGCTTCAGGGCGTTGTGGGTGAGCCCGGGCAGCACGGCCGGGCCCGACTCCTTCAGGTCGGTCAGCGCCGACTCCAGCATCATCTCCAGCAGGCTGTGGGACAGCAGCAGCTCCGGAGGGTGCCCTTCCCTTGGGATGCACCCCCGGGACACGGGCGGGCCTCACCTGCGCTTGATCTCGTCCGGGGGCCGCACCAGCTCGCAGGCCGTGCCCAGCTTGGTGAGCACGGAGAAGACCTGGCCGCGCTCCCTCCAGGCCGCGTCGTCCCAGCCCTCAACCCCGCGCCACGTCACCGAGAAGATGATGTTGGTCAGGAGGTTGCACAGCTCCTCCTCGGGGGTTTGCTGCCGGTGGAGAGGAAGGTGAGGGGTGCCCGCAGCGCCCCAGGATGGTGGGGATGAGGGTGTGGGGCTCACCTGGGGGTTGCTGGTGTTGGAGACGTTGTCGCTGGGCAGCACGTCCTGGTAGCTGCTCTCATCCAGGACGTTGGACAGGCTGGAGCTCTTGCGCGCTCGCATTCCCGGGAAGGGCTTGAAGCTCTCCAGGGGTGAGGGGGTGCCGGGGCCGCTGGCCGGGGTCTGGGTGCCGCTCTCGGCCGTGGCCATGGAGCTGGTGCTGGCCAGGTCCAGCCCCAGGTCGAAGGGCGAGGTGGAGAAGGGGGACAGCGGGTGGTAGACGCCATCGAAGGGGGGACCGTCCCCGGGGTTGGAGGACGAGCGGCTGGCCCGGTCCGAGGAGTCGAAGGACTTGAAGTTGTAGGAGTGGAAGGACTTGGTGCGGCCGCTCGGGGAGATGGAGTGGTCGGAGAAGCCCTCGGAGAGCTCCTGGTCCGAGGCCTCGTATCCCAGCGGGAGGAAGACATCGAGCTCCTGGAGCTCGGTGGGTGGTGGGCTCATCCTGTCCTTGCCGGAGGGCTCGGAGAGGCGCAGCAGCTCCGGGCAGCCCGCGGTGCTCAGGCTGCGCTGGCGGCACTCGTAGGACTCCTTCACGTAGAGCTTGGTGAGCGTGTCCTGCCAGCCGGCCAACCTGGCCAGCTGCTTCACCAGGTCCTGCTGCGCATAGATCAGGTGGAAGAGCTGCAGGAGAAGGAAAAGGAGAAGGAAAAGGAAGGACATTGGATGCTGCTGCTCCAGCTCTTGATGGATGGACCCAGCCCAGGAACAGGAGCACCTCAGATCCTCCAAAACCATCATGGGGCGCTGGAGCTGCACCATTTCCATGCTGGCAGATGTGTGTCACCACCATCCCCACGGCCACCACTTTTGGGCACAGCTGGGTGTCCAAGGAGCTCAACCCTGGGGTGACACCTCTGTCACCTCCCGTCGTGTCCCGGTCCCGCTCACCTTGCGGCAGATGTCGAGTCGGATGCTCAGCTCAGCCCGGTGGGACAGGTACACCACGGCCACCAGGTCCTTGTAGTTGGGAGGGTCTGTGGACAAAGAGAGTCAGCACAGCAGTGGGACACTTCCTGCTGTCCCCAAAAGCCACCAAAGACCCAGCTGAGCCTCGTGGGAAGTCACCAGTGATGATCCCATGGCACACGGTTGGGATGGTGGCCTGGTCTCTTTGGCACACGGTACCTGCCCCCAGGACCTGCTCCGAGAGGCAGCGGAAGAGCAGCATGGAGCCAGGAATGTCGCTGAGGTAGGAGATGAGCCCGTGGTACCCGATGTCCTTCAGCTTCAGGCGGCTCTTGCTGCGCTCAGGGACCTTCTCGTACTTCAGCATCTTGTAGAGGACCTGGTGGGACAGCGAGAAGAGGCCACCTGGCTGTGACCACCTGCCCCCCTTCTGGGGGCAGCAGGAGGTGGGTGTTGGGGACCCACCCTACCTTGAAGACCCTTTCCCTCACTTCATCCGAGAACCTCTTCTGCACCAGCAGGGAGAAGAGCAGCTCCACATGGCCCGGCTCGAAGAGGAAGGTGAAGAGCTGCTCCTGGGCTGGGGAGCCCTTCAGCAGGCTGTGGATCACCTCCAGTGCCCCACAGACCTGCAGGACACCAGGATGGTTGTCCACTGCCCTCTGAGTGTCCCACCGGGATCTCAGTGGCTTCTCCCCAGCCCATGATTCGCTGAGGGGTTTGGGGACCACAGCGTGGCCAGTGACACACCTGCTGCTCATCCTGTGCCCCTGCCAGGTAGTTCAGCAAGCTCTGCATCTCCTCCCCGGAGAAGCTCCTGCAGAAGAAATCCTTCACCAGGCTGAAAAGGGATGTCTGCACCGTCCTGATATCATCGGTGGCCGTGGTCTTCTCCCTGGAGGTGTTGATCGACAGACACGCGTGGGGACGTGTCCCTTGTCACCCATCACCCATCGCCAGCATCATCCCAAATCCCAACACAAAGCCTGAGGAGTTCCAGGGATCTTCTACCCCTGGGACATGTCCACCCCACACATTTGGGTCTGCTTGTTGCAGAAGCCACCACACTCTTGGTGGCTGCTGGGGGTGGATTTTGGAGCTGGGCACAGGCTCAGGGATGGGACATGGAAGGTCCTGCACCCACCACAACGCTCCCACTTTGGAAGGAGAGATATTACCCCACAAAAATGGTGTTTAGCCAAACCACAGCTCCCAGGCGTGAAGCCCACCCCCAATCCCACCCCGCCGGCATTCCAGGATTCCAGCCCCGCGTGGCAGCTCACCCGTAGTAGGTCCGGATGGAGTCCAGGATGAACTGCACCCCGTACTTCTTGCGGATGCGCTGCTTGTGGTCCTTGACCACGCTGGCCAGGTACTGGATGTGACCTGCAGGGAGAAGGTGTCAGGATCCCACGGAGGCTGGGTGGGATGGACATTCCCAGGCTGTCCCTGTTCCCACCTAAGCGCACGGCGAAGTCGCTGTTGCTCCAGATGCAGAAGTCGAAGAGGAGGTGCTGGTAGAGGAGGTGCAGCAGGAGCCCGCTGCCCTCGGAAGCCACCTGCTCCATGAGGATCTGCGAGGCCATCAAGGTGCTCATGTCCAGTAGGGCGCCAGGGACCTGTCACGGGTGACAAGGGACACTTCCAGCCCCTTGGGAACGGCAAGGGCTGTGGGATGGGGTTTTGGGAGCCTCGCACACCTTGTGCAGCAGCGCTCCGATGATGGCCGGCCCGTGGCACTGCACCAGGCTCTCCTGGTTCACGGCGTGGTTCCGCAGGAAGTTCTTCACCAGCAGCAGGAAGGCGGCCACGCTGTTCCTCTCCAGCCTGCTCTCTGCAGGGCACCGGCACCTCTGAGCCCGGGGCCCACCCAAACCCCTTCCTGGAGACCCCATGCAGTTGTCTCTCCAAACTTTTCACCCTCTTCTCCTGTTTTCTCCAGATTTAAGGAGATGGAAGCCTCTGGTGCTTTGAGCTTGGGAATGAGGAGTTGGATATTGGGAGAAAGCAGGTTCCACCCACGCCAAAGGTTCCTGCAGCCACCCTCACCTTCCCAGAACTGTTTGTTTGTGGCTAACTGGGTCATAACAACATCCCAAGTGGTTCCTCCATTACCCTGTAACTCCTGGAGCTTCAGGCAAGACTTCTCCTGCCCATGGTGAACACCTGCCAGGTCCAGGAACCCCTCCGTGGTCACCTCCAGCCACCCAAGCAGGACAGCTCCTGCTTCACATCCCCTGAACTCCTCACCTGAGGACTTTCCCAACGGGATGAGCATGCCCTGGGCATTCCTGGAGGATGTCAGCTCTGGTCCCACCAGGTCATTGGTCTCCTGCTCATCCTCAGGCTCCTCCGTCTTGGACACCACTTGCTCGAGCAGGGGCAGGAGCCCCCCCATCCCACCCACGCAGTTGACCACATCCTGGGGGAGGGAGGGAGGGAGGGGAGAGGCTTTGCTGGGTGGTGACAGCAGTGTGGAGGACGAGGTCCATGGCACCCGGGGTCCCCAAAAGTCACCTGTTCCCCTGCACCACCCATGATGTCCACCCTGGATGATGAGGACCCATGGGACAGATGGGTCATGGTGGACCCAATACCACAGGGACCTGTGAGGGTCCTGCCCTGGGACTGTGCCCCAGGAGGGACCCCCTGTCTCCAGGCCATGAGGTGGACAGGTCACCCTGTGCCCAGCCTACCTTGATGTCCCAGTTGACCACCTTGTGTCCTGTCAGCCTCCCGTCCAAGCTGTGGCTGGGAGAGAGGTCCAAGCAGATGTTGTTCCTGCAGGCCTGGAAAAGAACACCGTGGGAGCATCCTCATTCTCCTGGACATGTCCCTGGTGGCACAGAGTCCACCAGCACTGTCCCTGTCCCCAGGTGGGTGGCTCTCCTCACCTGGGGGGTGTAGTACAGCAAGAGTTTACTGCTAAGCTCCACCAAGTCACCTTCCAGTGTGAACGGGGATGTGACATTTGGTCCTAGAGGAGAGGACTGGGGTGAGCTGGGACATGGTGGAGGACACCCCGGTCACCACTAGCACCCCGGGGACATCCTCCATGTCCTACCCTGACACACCTGCACAGAAGAGAGCCTTGACCTGGGCTTGCTGCAGAGCCTCGCAGAAGATGGCCACGGAGCCCAGGTGACCCTCCAGCGAGGTGGGGCTGCCCCACTCCATGTCCTGGCTTCCGGCTGCCGTGGTGGCCACCACCCCCTCTGTGGGCAGCTGGGTGGGGGTCCAAGAGTGGGGACCGAGGGTGGCGGGGACAGACTGGGAGCGTCCCAGCACAGGGTGTTGGGTGAAGACCAGCTCCGGCCCGTGGGATGCCGGCGGGTGGCTGGCAGTGGTGGCGGCCGTCGTGGGGGTCCGGTGGCCCGCGGAGCCGATGCAGCAGGAGGTGAAGGACTGGGAGGGAGAAGGGATCACACTCAGCCCCCAGTGAGGCCATGCAGAAGGGTCTGGGTGGGCTCTGGGAGGATCCCCCACCTCGTGGAGGGAGGGGAAGCGGAGCTGGGCCGTTTTCCGCAGGTGTCCGTCGGCGTAGATGCTGACGATGTTCTGGCCGAAGGGCCGGCGGCCGGCAACGTGGACGATGTCAACGCAGTGCTGGGGGGACAGAGAGGGACATCAGGGCACTGTGGTGTCCCCGATGGGGACAGGGACAGGGACGATCCTCACCCAAGCAGAGTCATTGAAGGCAAACTCAGGCAGTGCCACCGTCATGTAGTCCTTCTTGGTGCACACAGCCACCACCAGCACGCCGCCCGCGGTGAAGAACGCCTCAAAGCCCGTCCCACCCGCCGTGAAGAAGCTGGTGGAGAAATCCATGGAGAAAACCACGGTGGGGATGGTGGTGCTGCCCATCCCCACCCTCACCTCACCCCCTCCAGCGAGCATCACCTGTAGAGCTGCCTCCTCTTTGGCCTCGCCGGAGGCTCCGGCTCTTCCTCGCTCAGGCACAGCCAGGCATGGAAGGCGAAGGCGCCGCCGGGCCACTTCTGGATGGTGGGCACCATGATCCCGGCCATGCCGGGGCTCAGGTCGAAGCTCTGCAGTGCCCGGGGAGGCCCCTCGCCCCTGGCCATGCCAGACAGTGCCCGGATGACCGGAGCCACGTAGGGATGCGGCCCCTGGCCCCGCTCGCGCCGCAGCAGCCGCAGGAGCTGCCGCAGCTCCCCGGGCCGGATGGAGAGGCTGCCCAAGGAGCGCAGCAGCTCCAGCAGGTTTTGGGAGCAGGCGCTGGGAAGCGCCGGCTCGGTGGCCAGGGCGCCCAGCAGGGAGCCCACCATGCCCGCCTTGACGCAGGTGAGGCGGCTGGGCAGGGAGGCCTCACAGAGCCGCCGCAGCCACGCCGACAGGAACACCTGGAGGTCCCGGCATTCCAGCGCCGGCAGCCAGGCCAGCAGGATCAGCAGAGGCTGCTCGTTGCGGATGGGACGCACTGGGAAGGAGCTGTGGTCACCCTCCACTGCCTGCAGGGACACAAGAGGGGGTTGGTGCAGCTCCAGTGCTTGGAGAGGGATGGATCCATTCCAGGCTGCCTTGGGCTGGCGGCAGAGACCTTGTGTAGACCCTTGGGCATCCAGAATCTTGGAGATTCCCATGCATCCAGAATTTGGAGACCCCAGACATCAAGGGTCTTGGAGACCCTCATGGATTAAAGATCTTGGAGACCCTTGTGCATCAAGTATGTCAGAGACCCTTATGCATCAATCCTTTTGGAGATCCTGTGCACGAAGAATTCTGGAGACTCCATGCATCAAGAACCTTAGGTACCTCCATGCACCAAGATCTTGGAGATCCTCATGGATTAAGGGTCTTGGAGACTCCCATGCATTAATAGTTTTGGAGATACTGCACATCCAGAATTTTGGGGACCCCAAGCATCAAGAATCTTGGAGACCTCCATGTATCAAGGATCTTGGAGGCCCTCATGCACCAAGCATTCTGAAGATTCTTGTGCATCCAGAATCTTGGAGCACTAAGAATCTCTGTGCATGAAGTGTCTTGGAGGCCTCCACGAATCAAGGATCTCGGAGACCCTCATGCATGAAGCACCTTGGAGACCCTCCTGCGTCCAGCAGTACCAGAGTGAGCAGTTCCACATCCAAAAAGGCTCAAAACTCCCAAACCCAAGCACAACTCCGAGCGAAAGATGGACCCAGGACCCCTCGGGAGGAAGCTGCTGAGAAACCAGCAGAGTGGAGAGGATGGTGGGGCTCAGAACGGGGGCTGAGATCCACAGGAACACTCAGTGCCGAGAGCTTTGCCCAGAGTCAGGAAAAGTGGGAATGCTCACCATGTTGAGGAGCTCCTGGAGCAGACGCTGGGTGGGCTGGCCCTGGCTCCTCAGCACCTCGTAGAGGTGGGTGTAGCCGATGCGCTCCTTGAACACCTCCTGGAAGCGCAGGGACAGTGGAATCCCAGATGAGTCCCACCTCGGACTGAGCCACCTCAACCCGGGTGAAAATACCCAAATCTCTCTGGTTTTGGGGTGTCCTCCTCAGGGGAGGTCCCCTGCCCACCTTGGCTGACGGCGAGTTGCTCATGATGGCCGTGAGCACCCCGAGGGCGTGGACAGCGATGGCGTCGGAGCTGCTGGCGCTGACCTACGGGGACAGAGGAATGGGGGAGCTGCTGGGAGAGGGGAATGAGGGGACACAGCCCACCACGGGTGGTGCTTGGGTTATGGGGTACCTGCTGGAGTCCATCCCCGTTCCGCGTGG
>VXBC01004569.1:38639-54010 GCA_013399945.1 Ploceus nigricollis
TGGGATTTTAGGGACGATTATTGTTGGTTTTCCCTTGAAAAAACTGGGAATATTTTCCTTGTCCTTGGAGCAGGAGCTGAAGCTGAACAATTCCAGCCCTGGCTCCCTTCCCTGTTTGCTGGGAATGTAATTTTTAACCTGGATTGTGGAACAGAGTTTGGAAGAAGAGGGATCCAGGGAATGAGTCAGCAGTTTGGGAAACACTCCCAGGCCTGGAAGAGCTCCTGGATAATATCAGGATCCTGGAGCTGCTGTTGGGAGAGGGACCTGGGATAAGGGATGGGACCCAGGGAATGGATCCCAGTGCCAGAGGGCAGGGAAGGGTGGGATGCTGGGAAGGGATTCCCAGGGAATTCCATGGCTGCCTCATCCCTGGAAGTGTCCAAGGCCAGCTTGGAGCAGCCTGGGATTGTGGGAATTCCCTGCCCATGGAATGGGATCATCCTTAGGATCCCTTCCCATCCAGGACTTTAGGAAAAGTTGGGAATTCAGCTCTGGGAATGGAGAGGGCTAAAATCTGCTTATTCCCAATCATTTTCCATGGAAATAAAAATCAGGATAAGTGGAGCTGAGCAGTGTTTCCTGTGTCCATCCCTGCTGCTGTTCCTGGGAAATCCAGAGCTGCTCCTGCTTTTTTTGGGAAGTTGGGATGTTCATTTCCTTCCAGGATTCCAGAATTCCATGGCTGCTCATTCCCAGCTCCTCCTAGGCACCATTCCATCCCTGTTCCTGCCTGGATAATCAATGGAAGAGGGAATTCCACCGCTTTTCCCGGGATCTGGTGCTGCCCATGGAGCCTCTTTCCCTATCCCAGAGAAATTGGATTTTGCTCCAACGTTTTCCTGGAGCTGGAATTCCTTTGCTGTGCTGCTCCCTGTGGGATTCCATGTTTTCCATCCCAAATGATAAATTAGGGAAAAAAGGAATCCTGCTCTGTGAATTCCCAAATTTTTATGGCTTCTCATCACTCATTCCCAAATCCTTTCTTATCCCAAAAATATCCCAATCCCAGAGGATTTTGGGGTCGTTTGCTCTCCTGGATTTCCAGAGAAGCCAAAATCCTGATGGATTATCCCCTTTTTTTTGCAGAACAAGGAGAGTGGAGAACCTGAATCCAAAATTCCCAGAGAAGATGAGGAAGAGGAGCCAGTCAAGCACAGGTAATTCCTTCTTTATTCCCACTTTTCCCAGGAGGATTTTCCCTTGGATCTCTGCTATTCAATGGGAATTTTCTGTAGGAATTTGGTGCAAATAATTTGGGATGAGTGGATTCATCTGGGAGGCAAAATTCCATGGATCAAGAGAGAAAACCTGGAGTGTTTCCAGAGGCAGAGGGAATGTTGGGAGCTTCCCTGAATTCCCAGCCATTCCTGCAGGGATTGGTATTTTTCCATGGATTCCTGTGGCTGTTTTCCCTGGAAAACAGGAGCCCAGGCAGATCCAGCTGATTCCCACCAGGGATTTTTTTGGGATCACAAATTTGGGTGGAAAACAGGGAATGTGGCCTATTCCCATGGATTTATCCCTAAAAACCTCCTCTGTGGCAGAAATTAACCAGAAAAAAATGAGGAAAATCCTCTTTTTTTTTTTTTGGGAATGACTCCTTGGAAAAAGCAAATCCTGGTGGAGAAAATCCCACACGGATTTGGGGCTGGAAGCACCAGAAGAGGGAAATTTCTGTGCTGGGAATTTGTGCCAGAAAAGGCTCTGGAGGTGAAACCAGAGCTTGGGAAAATCCTGAATAATGAATGGATCAGGAGCTCTCGGATTCCAGCGCTGCCACCGGATCTGGAGCCGCTGGAATCCGGGTTGGTTTCCCCACCCCTGTGGATCCAGGCCTGGCTGGAATGAGGAATTCATCCTCCAAATCCCAGAAAAATCCTGGTTTGGGCTATTTTATCCTGGGAATCATCCTCCAAATCCCAAAAACATCCTGGTTTGGGCTGTTTTCCTCCTGGGAATCATCCTCCAAATCCCCAAAAAATCCTGGTTTGGGCTGATTTTCTCCTGGGAATGGCTGCTGGGATTTCCTGGAGGGATCTGAGGGCTCTGTGGCATTCCTGGTGTTTCATTCCCAGTGTTCAGCAGCACCAGGAAATGAGTTTTTCCATGGATTTTTTCCTTCATCCAGTGGCAGATCCAGACAAAATCCTTCTCCTGCCTCTGGATGATTTCCTGGAAAATCCAAGGAAGTTTCAGGTGGAGAGGAAAGCGTGGAGTAGGAAATTCCATCCTTTCTCCTCAAATTCATGGAATTCTTTGGGATTCCCCTCTTTTGGGGGAAAACTTCACTTCCCGATGGATTTCCCTGTTTTTCCACCTTTTCCAGTTCAGCCTGTTTTGTTGGGATCCAGAGGGAATTTCCCAAGGTAAATTCCAGCAAAATCTGCTCCATGGGAATGTCTGAATCCCAAATTTTGCCTGGATAATTCTGAACTTTTGATTTCCTTTTGCTTTTCTTGTGGAATTTCTGCTTTTCCCATGGGAATTGGATCTGGAAGAGCCCATCCCTTGATTTCCTCTTGGATTTGGATTTCCCAAGAATCTCCCTGTGGAAAAGGGAATTGCTGGGCACTGCTGGCCTGGGGAAAAGGGGAAAAATCTGCTGGAATTTCACCTGGATTTGGGAAATGAGGAGTCCTGGTGGCTGGAATCTCCCTTCCCTCCAAAGCACTTCCAGGAGCTGGGCTGGATTTTCCAGGCAGAAGGAATTTTGTGGGATAGGGAATGTGGTGGTTCAGGGAATAATCCCGTGGTTTGTGGAGCAGAATTCCAGGATTTTATCTCCTGGCTGCTTCACTTCAGCTCCATCCCAGCCCATCCAGGTGTGGAATTCCAGGATGGATTAGATGGGATTCCTTCCTGGATCCCTGGGATCCTGAGGGTTCTCCACAGGCTCTGTATTCCCAGCTAATCCCAGGAATGTGCCCCCTCAGGAATGGCTGGAGAGGGAAAACTCTGGGAGAAGGAGCTGGAGGTCCCTGCCAGGGCATGGAGTCATCCTGGGAGTTACCCAAGGATTTTTTCCTGCTTTTCCCTTTAGTTATGAATGCATTTTGGGAATTCCCTCTCAACCACTTGGGATATGGGGAAATCCCATCAAATTCCATCCCTGGAAGTGTCCAAGGCTGGGTTGGAGCAGCCTGGGACAGTGGAAGTGTCCCTGCCCATGGAATGGGATCATCCTTGAGTCCCTTCCAAGCAATCCATTCTGGAATTCTGGGATTCTCCCACCCCTTCTCCACATTTTTCCTTCTGCTGATTTTTCCAGGAATCTCTGGGAGATCCCACACCTGCCTGCTCCGTGGCATCCCAGTGCTGCCAGGAAAGCTGGAGCAGGGAAAATCCTGGAATGGTTTGGGTGGGAAAGGACCCAAAGGATGATCCCATTCCATGGGCAGGGACAGCTCCCATTATCCCAGCCTGGCATTGGACACTTCCAGGGATGGAGATTCCCAACTTTTCTGTTCCAGTGGCTGCAGGAAGGACAAGATCCCCTTGGCTCTGCTTTTCCCAACATTTTTCCCGGCCTGTCCTCCCATTTTTTGGCCATTTCCTGCTTTGTTCCTGCTCCACTCCAACCTCCCCATCCCGTTTTTCCTTCCTCATTTTCCTGTAAATTCCCAGCCCTGCAAGCCGTGCTCTTCTCCCAGGAATTCCAGCTCTCTGGAGCTGTGAAAAACTTGGATCATTTGGATTTTTGTGTGGACCAGGAAGCGGAGCTGCTGCTCCGCCTTTCCCAGGAAAAGGGTGTGGGAGGATTTCGGCCTTTCCGCCTCATTCCTGCGGGGTAAAACGCTGGATTTGGGAATCAGGGACCTGCTGGAGCCTGGAATTCCCATCCCGCAGAGCTGAGCCTTGGAATTGGGCTCCTTGTGCCGACAAAGCTCATCAGAGGTGGGAAAAGTGGAGCTAAAAATCCAAGGAAAAACTTGGAAAGGGGTGGGACAAAAATAATCCTCAATTTCCCAGCTTTAGGAAAAGTGAATCTACACGGAGCCCTGCCCTTGGACACGGAGTTATCCTTGGAAGTTGCAGCTCCTGGTCTGGGGGAGGAGCGGGGCTTGGGAAACCCGATCTCCCTGAGGAATTCCTCCCTCTGGAATGTCACCGGGCAGGTCCGGAGCGCTGTTGTTTGTTAATCCCTGCCTCAAAATCCCTCGGGATTCTGCTCCAGAGGGGGTTGGGCTCGCCAGGAGAATCCAGGACGCGATTCCATTCATCCCAGGGGAGGGGTTTAGGACAAGGAAAAGAATGGAAAAAAATCAGGATTAAATGTGGGAGCTGAGCTGGGAACACGGGGAGGGTTTGGTTGACACTTCCCGGGATCTGCTCCCACTTGGACACGGACACGGAGCTTCCCAGGGATCCCTTCCCAGTGGGAATGTGCTCAGGAAAAGGAGTGGGAATGGGCAAAGCTGGGAACTGCCACATTGTGCTCCAAGCTGGAAAAGGGAAAGCAGGGATTGAAATCCACCTGGAAGCTGAGAGCACCAGGATCCAGGCTGGGAAAACTCCTGAGCTGGCTCCATCCTGAAGGTTCTGATCCATGTTTTGGGCCTTCCTCCCTCTGGAGCTGGAGGATGCTGTGGATTTTCCTTCAGGATGGAGCTGATCCATCCCTAGGGAAGGATCCATGGAGCTTCCCGTGATCCCAAGCTCTGGGTGATCCTGGATTTTCCCTGGGATTGGGATGAGTCTCCAGAGGTGACACCGTGCTCCTTCCAGCCCTTGGCTCTTCCCAGCACTCTGCTCTTTTCCAGGAACCATTCCTGGGAATTCATCCACCCCACGGTGTTTTGGGCATGGATTTTGGTGCTCAGACTTCCAGCTGCCCATCCTGGGGGAGAATTCCTGGCAATGGGAGCACATCTGGAGCATCTTTCTGCTCCCAGTCCTTGTGCTGGCTCTATGCTGGGATTGTGGATCTGATCCTGGGAATTCCAGCAGTTATCCCAGGTGTTATCCCGTGGCTATCTTGGTGCTCCCAAGGTGCCTCCAGGGCTCCTTTTGGTTGAACCTCAAGGGTGGAAGTTGGGTTTGGATCCATCCCAACCTGGAGGAGCCGCAGGAAAACATGGATGAGGTTTGTCCTCGTTCCAGCGTTGGTATTCCCAGCGTGGCTGGGATGGGAATGGTTGGAATCATCCATCTCCAGCAGGATCCCACGCTCCACATGGAATGTGGGCTTTGTCCTGGTTTGGTTCATGGATATTGAAATTCCTGGAAAAGCTCAGGTGCTTGGGAAAGCCCTGTGGGAAGCCATGGGAATCCTGATGGATTTGGGATCTTCTCCAGCTCTCCTGGAACACCTGGATGTCTCCCAAGCAAATCCTCGCTCCAGCAGGGAGCATGTCCTGGAAACCCGACCGGCCTGGCAAGTTTGGTGTGGAGAGAGGTGGGATTTTTTGGGATTCCTTCCTTCTGGAGCCACTCTGGGAGCAGGACGGGCTGGGACATGCTCGGGAGCTTGGGCAGGAGCAGCTTTTCCAGGGAAGAGCTTTTCCTCAGGGTGGGTTCTCCTGGATCTCTGCCTGTTCCTCCTTTGGTGCCTCGGGTGAGGAATCCGGGAACGTCAGCAGCACCTGCTGGAGTCAATCCAGAGGATCCCATGGAGCTGCCCCTGGGGCTGGAACCCCTCTGCTCTGGGAGAGCTGGGAATGTTCAGCAGGAGAAGGGAAAGATCCAGGGAGAGCTCAGAGCCCCTGCCAGGGCCTGAAGGGGCTCCAGGAGAGCTGGAGAGGGACTGGGGACAAGGCATGGAGGGACAGGACACAGGGAATGGCTCCCACTGCCAGAGGGCAGGGATGGATGGGATATTGGGAAGCAATTCCTGGCTGGGATGGAATTCCCAGAGCAGCTGTGGCTGCCCCTGGATCCCTGAAGTGTCCAAGGCCAGCTTGGATCACCCTGGGATAGTCAAGGTGTCCCTGCCCACGGCAGAGGGTGGAATGGGATCACCCTTCAGATCCCACCCAGCCCGTTCCAGGATGATTCCATGATCTCCATACATTTTTCCTGCTGTTCCTGGAGGTGAAAGCCTCATCCTCAGGGAGCAGGATGGGGAAGCTGCTCCTGAAGCAGTGACTTTTGGGAATGACAGGAGACAGGACACCGGAAGAAATCCCTGTTCCAGCTTTTCATGGCAAAGCCATTCCCGGTGCTCCTGCCACAAGGATTTTGGCAGCCAGAAGGCTTGGAGAAATCCGTGGGATTGTTTGTTCCATAAAACCCTTGGGGCTGGAACAGTGAAGCACAAGCCAAGCTCGGAGGGGCCTGGTTTCCATCGGGAACACTCCGGGCATTCCGCACATTCCCGGCGTGCCGGTGCCAAGGGCCTCCTCCCAAAAAAGCTGGGATCCCTCCTGCTTCCCCAGCCAGGAGCTCTGGGCCTGAGGGAAACATGGATTTGGGATATTCCAAACCAGGGAGTGTGCCATCCCTGGCAGTGTCCAGTGCTTCCCTCTGGAATGCTGCACCCCCAAATCCTCCCAATTCCTTTTTGGGAAGGAATTCCTGGCTGGGAGGGTGGGGAGGGGCTGGGATGGAATTCCCAGAGAAGCTGTGGCTGCCCCTGGATCCCTGGAAGCGTCCAAGGATGGGGCTTGGAGCACCCTGGGATCATGGAAGGTGTCCCTGATCCCAAGGGTCACTTCCATTCTGGAATTCCGTAATTTACCTCAGCGAGGTTCTGGAACACATCCCGGTGTTCCCAGCACTCCCATGGAGTGGCTCAAACTCTTGGCCAGGAGATTCCTGTCCTGGAGCAGGAATGGGATGCAGTGGGAAGGGTTGGATTTTCTGCCTGTGCTCTGGTGACTTCCAAGGTTGGATTTTTGGTGCTTTCCATAAAAACTTGGTCCTCTGCTTCCCAACCTTCCCAGCTTCTCTTGGAGCGTTTATCCCAGCTAATCCCATCCTCAGTGGTTAATGAGCTTCACCTCCCTCATTATCCCTGTGGGCTGAGCTTTTCCATGGATCCTGCGGCCTCCAGAGTGTCCTGGAGGTGGGATGAGCTCCTGCAAGCTGGATTTTCCAGGATTGTGGTTTTGGGAATTCCTCTTGAGGCTTGCAGGGTTTGGCTCCGGTGAGGAATCACTCATGGGAATGAAAGTGTCCAATTATAGCCCAAATTAGATGGGAATGTCCTGGAATTGTGGCTCAATCCCGACTCCTGAGCTTTCCTGGAGGAGATGAAAACATGGAAAAACTTCCAGGTGGTGTTTGTGTCCCTCATTCCCTCAGCTCCACCATCCATTTATTCTAGAACTGGGATTTGCTCCCTGATTTTAGCACTTCCAGAAATGCTTGGGTAACCACCTCGTATCCTAAATAATCATTTTTCTCCCCCTGTTTTCCCTGAAAGATTTTTTCCATGATTTTGGATCTTCCCTGGGGTCTCTATCTGGAGTATCCCAGTTTTTACACCCAAAAGGTTGGAGCCAGGTGGGAGTTGGGTTCTTCTCCCAGGGAACAGGGACAGGACGGGAGGGAACAGCCTCAGGTTGTGCCAGAGGATATCCCAGGTTGGATACTGGGATTATTTCTCATGGAACGGGGAATGGGATTTAAAAGCCATGGATGTGGCACTTGGGGACATGCATCCATGGTGGCCTTGGCTGGATTTGATGATCTTGGAGGCTTTTCCAACCTCAACAATTCCGTGATTTCAGCTGCCTCTGGCTCCTGATTCCAACATTCCCGCTTTTCCTGAGTGCCCACTGGGGCATCCTGGACTTTCCTCACTGCTCTTCCCGCTTTTCCCAGGGAGATCAAGCTGCGGAATTACGATCCCGAGGATGAGGAGCTGAAGAAGAGGAAGCTGCCCCCGGCCAAACCGGCCTCAGGTGGGAGAAACCGGGAATGTGGGAAGGGGAACGAGGGCTTGGGAAGCTCCGAGCTCTTCCCAAGGTGGGAGATCCAGTGGGATGAGGTGTCCATGGAGGGGCTGGAATATCTGATCCTGTCACCCTCACACCCAGCGTTGCACAAGAGGGGTGGGAACACTCCCAGGCCCAAATCCAAGGATTCATCCTCAGAGGAGCCTCCCTGGAGGAGCCTCCCGGAAATTCCGGCTGTTTTTTGTTGGATTTATCTTGAAGGGAATCTTAGTCAGGAGTTGAGGGCGTTGGGCTGGAATTTCCTCACCCAGAACTTCCTTAAATCACCTGAGGGGGAAGTGAAGGAGTTCCCCAGATCCTAAAAGGTGGAGTTTTGCTGGAATAAATCCCTTGAAAAATGCCCTGAATAAAAAGAGAGGGCTGGGAATGGCTGGGAATTCTGGCACTGTCCTTTCCTTGTGTTTTTGTAGGAGCTTAAAACTTCCATGTGAAAGGAAAGACATGGAAAGGCTGGAGGTGTCCAGGGAAGGGAGCGGAGCTGGGGAATTCCTGAGGGAGCTGGGAATGTTATCCTGGAGAAAAGGAGGCTCTGGGGGGACCTTCTGGCTCTGCACAATTCCCTGACAGGAGCCCAGGGGGAGTTGGGATCTGCTCCCAGGGAACAGGGACGGGAGGAGAGGGAATTACCAGGTTGGATATTGGGGAAATTCCACTTGTCCTGCAGTGGTGGAGCCCCATTCCTGGAGGGATTGAAATCCCTGTGGATGTGGCACTTGGGGACATGAGCAGTGCTGGCCTTGGCAATGCTGGGAATTGTGGCTTTTCCCACTGAAGCTGTCCTTGATTCCATGAAATCCATGTGCTGGAGTGGGATGTGCTCCCTGGTGCCACAGCCCCTCCATGGGTGGCTTTTTCCCTGAGTGTTCTCCCATTATCCCGGATATCTCCAGAGCTTTCCCCAAGGCCTGGACTGGAGCTTGACTCCTCCAAAGTGTCCCAGGCCTGGAAATGAGTCAGGGAAAGCAAAATTCCAGACCCTTGGAGCAGCTGATCCCTGCAGATGTTGGGAGGAGAGGCCTTGATCCCAACCGGCTTCCAGCTGCCGTTGCTGTTTGTGGGATTTCCGTCATTCCCAGATAATTTTTAGGAGTCTCCAGAAGGGTTTGGGTGCTGAAGGGATGTACTCAGCCATGTTTTTAAGTAAAGCTGTGGGAATGGGGTTTTAGGGAAGCTTTTGGGAGCTGAGGCTGGAGCGCTGGTGGAATTCCTGGTTTTCCAACGCTGATCCTGTTTCCCCATCTAGTGGAGGACACGGTGAAGGAGCAGCTGGAAGCGGCCAAGCCGGAGCCCATCATCGATGAGGTGGTAGGTAAAGCTGGAGCTGGGATTCTTGGGAATCCAGAGCTGGAAATCCAGACTGGGGAATCCAGATTGGGGAATCCGGAGCTGGAAATCCAGATTGGGGAATCCGGAGCTGGAAATCTGGATCACGAAATCCAGAGCTGGAAATCTGGATCACGAAATCCAGAGCTGGAAATCCGGATTTTGGAATCCAGATCTAGGAAATCCGGATCTGGGAGTCCGGATCTGGGAATCCACACTGGGAAATCTGGATCTGGGAATCTGGATTGGGAAAGCCAGAGCTGGAAATCTGGATCTGGGAATCTGGATTGGGAAAGCCAGAGCTGGAAATCTGGATCTGGGAATCTGGATTGGGAAAGCCAGAGCTGGAAATCTGGATCTGGGAATCTGGAGCTGCTCCATGCCAGGTCCAGGCTGGAATGTTGCCTTTGGCTTTCACTGGATATCTCCTTTCCTTCCCTAGGATTTGGCAAACTTGGCTCCCAGGAAACCTGACTGGTGAGTGCCTATGGAATGCTGCTCCTGCGAAGAGGGGGTTGGAATCAGTGTGGCCATCCAACACTTTGAGGTTGTGCTGGAAATATCCAGGAAAACCTGAGCTGAGGGTTAAAAATGCCAGGAAAATCCCATGGGAGGTTGGAACAAGCTGATCTTTAAGGACCCTTCCGACCCTAAGCATTCCATGATTCCATGGAATTGGAAAACCCTCCTGGCTGTGGAGAAAGACACAATTCCCTTTTCCTGCTGATTCTTTGGAATGCTTGTCACCAAGGGATGGGTTGGTTTTGGAGCGGTGGCCCTTGGGAGAGAGAAGGAATCTCCACTGGGAAAGGTGGGCCCTGCCTGGCCATGGAATTGTCCTGACCTTGTCGCTCTCCTCGCAGGGATTTGAAGCGGGATGTGTCCAAGAAGCTGGAAAAGCTGGAGAAGAGGACCCAGAGAGCCATCGCGGAGCTGATCCGTGCGTTCCGGAGCCGCGGGAACGGGGTGGCTCCTTCCAGAGGGATTCCATGATCCATGCTGGGAGCTCGCTGGGCTGGCGAGGGATTGGTGGGGCTTGATCCCTTCCCAAATGGATCTGGGAAGCTGTTGGTCCCAAGGAGCTTCCCAAGGAGGCTCCAGGAGCACTTGGATTGTGCCAAGGGAAGGGTTTCGGGGTCCTGTGCTGGGTCACTCCCAATCCAACCAGTCCATCCCTTCTCCATGGCTTTTCTCCCGGCAGGAGAGCGCTTGAAAGGGCAGGAGGGGGAGCTGGCGTCGGCTGTGGGATCTGCAAAGCAGGAGGGAAGCGACTCCGACTGAGGAGAATCCATCAGGAATTCCATCAGGAAATCCATCAGGAACGGGCTCTGGATCTGCCTCACACCGACCCCGTGTCCCTCAGCTCCCTCCCTGCTTGGGACTGCTCATCCCTTTTCCCAAACTTCCCCAATCCTGTCGTGCCTGGAGGAGAGGCAGATCCAAGGAGCCTGGCTGGCTGCTGAGGAACTTCCATGGAGAATTTCCTGGGATTGTGGGGGGTTGATGGGAGCAGGACAGACCCCCCCCAGTTAGCTGGAACTTCCTTGGAGCAAGGAGAAGTGGGAAAACTCTGGGCTGGGGCCGGAAAGGTCAATCCAGACTGGGAAAGGAGGGAGATGCCAGCAGCCCTTGGAAAAGCAGGATCATTTCCCAGGGACTGGTGCTCCTGTTCCTGTGCAGAGAGGCTCTGAGTATTTGGGAATATCCATGGCCAGCCCCAGAGTCCTTGTGGGAAGGGGCTTTGTGGCTCAGGAATTGTTGGCTGCTCTGCATCTGGCTGAGTTTAATGTGGGATTTGCTTTGCTCCCGAATTTCCCAACCCTCCAGGAGCGTGTTCCGCTCCTCCTCATAGGGGTTTTTTATTGTTAATGGATCTTTTCCTAATAAAACAATTCCATGTGGAAAAAGTTGTCACTTGTTCTGAACAGGAGTGGGAAGAGGAGCAGAGGAATTAAACCCATGGAAATTTGAGGAGCAGTGGGATTGAGTCCCTGGAAGTTGGAGGAGCGGTGGGAATGAGCCCATGGAAGTTGGAGGAGCAGTGGGATTGAGTTCATGGAGGTTGGAGGAGCAGTGGGATTGAGCCCATGGAAGTTGGAGGAGTAGTGGGAATGAGCCCATGGAAATTGGCGGAGTAGTGGGATTGAGTCCATGAAAATTGGAGGAGGAGCAGTGGGATTGAGTCCATGGAAGTTGCAGAGCAGTGGGATTGAGTTCATGGAAGTTGGAGGTGGCCACAGCAGGTCAAGCACAATTCCTGGGATGGGCTGATCCAGGTTATTGTGTGATCCAGGTTCCTGGGGTGATCCCGACCCTGTGCTTCTGGAAAAGGTGAGCAGGTGGGATCTGCCAAGCTGATCCTGCATTTTCCCGGGAAAACTTTATTGTGGCTCCGGGAGATCTTGGAGGATGGTGCTGGAATCCTCTGGGTTTGATTCCAAAGTGGTTTTATCCCAAGGAGAAACATCTGATGCCGACAAAAGATTCCAGCTGGGATAAGAAGAGCTGTTCCTGGTAATTGCCACATCCTGCTGCTTTTTTTCTGGTGCATCATTCCCAGAGTGATGGATCCTTGTCCCTGTGCCAGTATCTGGTGCTTCCCACTGCTCCATGCTCCTCCATGAGGATTTTCCACCTGCCAGAGCCCCGTTCCTGCTTCCAGGGGATGCCTCTGAGCAAAGAGCAGCTGGAAAATTCCCTGATTCCTCCTCCATTCCCAACTTCCTTCCTTCTCTTTGGCTCTCCTGTTCCTGGTGTTTGCAGCCATTCCTGCTCTGTCCTCTCCCCTTGGAGGGGCCATTCCCAGGTGTGTGAGGACAACGTGGACATTCCATGGAGCACTGGGAGAGCTGCACCCACCTGGGCCAGGCTCAGTGTTGGGATGTGCCTATGGATTCCCTCTGGATTCCCTCTGGATTCTCTGGTAGGAAAACACCTGGGCTGGTGTCCAACCATCTCCCTTAGGGTGTTTTTGGTGGTTTTCCCTGTTTTTCCTTGGATGGGAGACTTCCAAGTGCCCCTCACCCTTGTTCTGGGGCAAAATATTTCTGGAAAAGCAGCGGGAAGGTTCCATCAGGGAATGTTGTGGTTGCCCCTGGATCCCTGGAAGTGTCCAAGGCCAGGTTGGAGGGGGCTTGGAGCAGCCTGGGATAGTGGGAGGTGTCCCTGCCCATGGAAGTGGGAAGGATGGGATGATCCTCAAGTTCCCTTGCAAATTGTTCTGGAATTCTCTGATTCTGTGGAGCCATGGAATCTCTGGAATGCCCTGTAGATGTCAGCAGATCTCCATGCACAAAACTGTGCTGTGTCCAGCTGTTCCCAACAGCTGGAATCCGGATGAAGCCAGGCTTTGCATCCCTGACTGGGATGCTGCCAGCTGGAATTCCCATCCATCCATCCATCCATCCATCCATCCATCCATCCATCCATCCATCCATCCATCCATCCATCCATCCCTTCCTTCCCTGGCTGAAGCCAGACCAAAGGTGGGAAGCAGAAGAATTTTCCCTCATTAACTTTCAAGGGAAAAAATTCCCTTTAAACTGGCTCCAATTCCAGGCACAGCTTTTCCCAGTTCCTGAAGGGATAATTTTCCCTTTCAGCTCTTCTAGAAAATCTGACTTTGAAATTAAAAATCCCAATGTTTTCGTTTAGGACAAACCTCAGATGAAAAGTCCTGAATTTTCCCTTTCCCGTGTGTTTTTCACTTTTATTCCAGGCTGAATTTAAGCCAGGATCAACCCCAGAGCCCTGGACAGATGTGGGATCTGGCGTGGGAATGGGATCCTGGCGTGGGAATGGTGTCCTGGTATAGGATTGGGATCCCTGCATGGGGCAGGGATCCAAGGATGGGAGGGGGGTCCTGGCATGGGACACAGATCTTGGAACAGGACTAGGGGGCCAGCACAGAGCAGGGATCCTGACAAGGATCCTGGCATGGGAATGGGGTCCCTGTATAGGAGAGGGATCCTGGCATGGGACTGGGATCCTGATATGGGACTGGGATCATGGAGTGGGACAGAGATCCTGGCATGGGACAAGAATCCCAATGTGGACAGGAATCCTGATATGGGACAGGGATCTTGGCACGGGACAAGAATCCCAATGTGGACAGGGATCTTGGCATGGGACAAGGATCCTGATATGGGACTGGGATCATGGAGTGGGACAGGGATCCTGGCATGGGACCATGATCCTGGAATGGGACAGGGATCCTGGCATGGGACAAGAATCCCAGTGTGGGACAGGGATCCTGGCATGGGACCATGATCCTGGAATGGGCCACGGGTCCCAGTGTGGTGCTGGGGTTCTGGTGAGGAACAGGGATCCCTGTATGGAAAATGAGGGATTCCCTCATCCGTAGGAAAAGCTGTTTTCCTTTGGCTGGTTTGGAGCCTGATGTCGCTGCCTTTTGTCGGGGAAATGTGGAGAACACCGACACGGCCCCAGACTGACACCGGGGCCAAATCCATCCCTCAGCATCCTCCTGGCCCTTCCCTCTGGATTATCCCCTGCCAACATTCTGGCCTTTTAAAAACCAGGATGTTTCTTTCTCCCCTCCTTGGAAATGCCACCTCCTGCCTCTTTTCATTGGATTCCCTCCTGTGCTCTCCACGCTCCGGCCTTGGAAGTTCTGACATCCCTCTGTCCTATAAAAACCAGGCCCTGGGATGCTCTTGGCCGGGATAAAAGGCACCAGGGTGGGCTGGAATTTGGAGGAGCCTCTGATGGATCCGTGACACGAAGCAGGAGCGACCCTGGAGTGCCGGAGTGGTTGGGATTCTCCAGCCTGCTGGGATGATGGAGAGGAGGCTTCATCCCGAGCCCTCGGCCCTCCAGGCCGTGGTTTTGGGGTGGTCACACCCACGGCCAAGGTCCGGCTTTCAAGTGTCCATCTGCTGCAGGGACATGAAAGGAATTCCCAGTTTTTGACAGCTGCTGAAATTCCTTTTGTGGTGTTCCCGGCTGGACTCTGCCCAGCTGAGGGTTTGTGCCGCCTCTTTCAGCTCCGGGGGGATTTGGGATCATTTCTGCTTCTGGACACGAATCCCTGTGCTGGGCTGCTGGCCTGACTCTACAGGTCCCAGCCTTCCAAAGCAGGTTCCTGGGATCTTTTCCTTTGGAATGTCTGAGCAGAGCTGTTGGGAATTCCTTTTTATTGGACGTTTTCTGCTCTCTAACAATCACGTTAGTTAAGTTTTTTTCCTTAAACATTGGGGATGCTTGGAAAATGCTTGGCAGTTTCCAAGGGCTCTCTGAGATGCTCTGGGGTGGTTGATGGATGGGATTTGGGAACTCTGGGAGACCTGTGGCAATGGCAGGGGGGGAGTGGAGGGATCCCATGGGATGTTTCCTACGGCACAGGATACTCAGATGTGGGAACTGGGAGTCCACACTTCAGAAATGGCCTCTGAGGGGGTGGGGAAGGGCAGCTCTTGGAATTCTTTGGTACCTTCCAAAGGGATGAGACCCCCCCTGCAGAGCTGCCTCCAGCCCCAGGGCCGGGCCAATGACTCCAATGAACTTCCAGTCAGGAAAATTTTCCTGGGACTTTGCCATCCTTTTATCCTCCTGCTCCATTTGTTTGTTGTTCAACTCTTCCAGCCAACGTTGCAGGAATTGCCTTGGGAAGTTTTCCTGTGCTGAGAAGAATGGAAAATTTGGGATTTTTGAATGGAATGGAAAATTTGGGTGTTGGAGCATGGAGGTGCAGCCTCTGCTGGACACAGCCCATGGGATTTGCTCTGGCACCTGCTCCGAATTCCCAGGAACAGCAATGAGCCCTGGGCAGGGAGGGGCACCTTCCTGCTGGGATCAGAATCTGTCACATCCAAAGGGAATTCCTGGAAGGAGAGCTGCTCCTGCTGCCCATGTCTCACTTCCAGCTGCTTTTCTGCCTCTGGGCACTCCATGGAAGTTCAGAGAAAGTCGTCACTCGGAGCCGGGACGATTGGAGCAGGATCCTGTTGTCCCCTCCTCTGCTCATCCCGTGTCCATCCCTAATGGATGGTGAGTGTGGAACTCTTGTCCCTTTGACTGCTGCAAGGTCATGGAATCATGGAATGCTTTGGGTGGGAAGGGACCTTAGAGCCCATCCAGTGCCACCCCTGCCATGGCAGAGACACCTCCCACTGTCCCAGGGTGATC
>VXBC01004569.1:54018-75531 GCA_013399945.1 Ploceus nigricollis
TGGGGTCTCACCTGAGGGGGCAGAATCCCACCCCTGGATACCCTTTTCCAGCAGAAAATTCCAACTTTACTACAGAACCCCTTTCCTTGGCCCAGTGAGGCTGTTCCTTAAGAGTTTTTGCCATTGGTTCAGAATGATTCTTCCCGTTAAAATCCCTGTAAAAACAAGAAAACCAGGAGCTGCTTCCAGCTCTGTAGGATTTTTTCCCCCCTTGTATTATGATATTTGAAATAAAAACACCCTGGGAGTTCCCATAAAAGTCCTGCTGAATTTATGACGTGATTGTTAGGGAGCAGAAAACATCCAATAAAAAGGAATTTTCAACAAGAGCCCAACCTCCCACGGCTCTTCCTGGGCTCCATCTGCGGTAGATGGAGCTGGAAGGAATAAAAACATCTTGGAGGCGTTTGGAGATTGTAAATGTAACTAAAAATAGCAAATCCGTGCCTTTATTAAGGATTTTTCCCTCCGGGGATTCTGAAGGATTGAGGAAAAGTGGAAGCTGGATGAGCTCATCCCACCCAGGTGGCACCAGGAAAGGTTTGCCATGGTTTTTCCCAGGAGTGTTTCCCTTCCAGCTGTTCGGCTGCGGGATTTTGACCTATTGTTCCCAAAAATAATGACATGAAGAGAAAAGAGGGAAGGACTTGGCCTTCCTCTGTATTTAATGGAGAGTTATGGATGTTTGGGAAGCTGAGGGTGGTTCTTGCCCTGGGAATACTTGGCAGAGTCATCCTGGCTTGATGTTTTCCAAAATGCTTCCCGGGCGCGCTGGAGCTACTGGGATTGTGTCCTTCAGAAAGCTGAGGAACAGCTGAAGTGTGGAATTTCTGAAGGAGCTGTCCGTGTCTCTGCATGGAACAAAAGCTGGGAGCGCCAAAACACCCCGGCAGCTGGAGATGCAAGGAGAAGGCTCTTCCCATGCCTGTCAACACTCGGAGTCAGGAAAGAGAAAAGCTTCCCAGTAGGTCCCCGTTGGAGCTGGGGTCGGATCGTGCCAAAGAAAAAAGCCTGGAAAGTTTATTAATGGAAATGCCTGGAAGTCTCGGGGAGGCCTGAAATAGCAGGAAAAGCTTCTTTTTCCATGTTCTCCCAGCTGGAAAACTGGGACAGGTATTTGGGCAGCGGGGTTGTTTTGTAAGAGTCTGGAAGGTTCTTCTGAAGGTCCTACTGGGAGGTAACTCCACACCTCAATCCCGTGAGGATTCTGCTCTCCTTTATCCCTTTGCTGCCTAAAACTTGTGGAAATCAGGAGGAGCTTGGCTGATGAAGGATCTCCGAGTTTGGGAGATGAAGGAGGAGTTTGGCTGATGAAGGACCTTTGATTTTGGTTGATGAAGAACCTTCAAATTTGGCAGGAAGTCATGTTTGAACATTCCCACCTCCCAGCGATCCAATGGGGATGATTTTATTGCCTCCAGTGAGGATGGCAATCCTTCCTCATTCTGTGGGAATAATAAAGCAAAGGAATTTTAACCTTCTTGATGCTTCTTTAATCCCTGTTGGTGTTTTGGAGATGGAGATTCCGACCAGGCGTCTCCCTGCAAGAGAGGCAGAGCTGGAGCCTTTGGAAATCCAGGGAAAAACTTCCACTGACTTTAGTGCGTTTGATCCAGATCCATGTGGATCCCATTTCCAAGCAGAGCGTGAAGTGGGATGGGAGCTAAATGAACATAATTGCAAATTAAAGCACAGCTTAATCAATAGGGAATGATTTCATTCCTGGGCTTTCCCTCAAAATCAGCCGGGATGAGCATCAAGGAGAACTGAGGGTTTTGGGGAGCTGACAGGAATTTCCTGCTGTGATTGTTCAGAGGATCATGGAATGATGGAATTCCAGACTGGTTTGGGTTGGAAGGGACCTGAATGGTTTGGGTTGGATGGGGCTTGGAGCGCCCTGGGACAGTGCAAGGTGTCCCTGCCCACGGCAGGGGTGGAACGGGATGATCCTGAAGGTCCCTTCCATCCCAAACCATTCCCTGATCCTATTCTATGATCATTTCACTTCCCAAAACACCTCATCCCTTCTTCCACAGGATTCAATCTGTCCTGGGGAGTCACATCTCCCAGACAGCTCCCTATGGAATTAAAAATTCCCTCCAGTTCAGACATGACAACACCAAGGGCTTGGTGACTTGTCCTTCCCTTTCCCATGGCATTCCAGAGCCCAGGAATTCTGGCTTTCAAGGGTCTGTTCCCATGAAAACTTCTCGAGAGGAGCTGTGGATAACGACCAAAGCAATTCCCAAATCCCCCCTGCAGCCGTGCAGGGCCGCACGCGCGCTCCCGTCTCCGACTGGGAAGAGCCAGCCAACGTCAGGATGCAAATTTATGCAAAGTGCCTCGTTCTGCCACGGAAAGCTTTTCATTCTTGACTCTGCTCCAAGCAAAATCCCATTAGGTCCTAAAAATTAATTTCAGGCACGTTTCCCCAGTTGTTTACAATTCCCCTCTCCGCTAATTCCAGCCGCATGCCGGGCCCCTCCCGCTGCTCTCCTTGATTTATTCCAGCCTCATCTGCCGCCTCCCCACAGTCACGTTGTGTGTGCTGGAAAAGCAGAAGATTCCAGGGTGGGATTGTGTTGGGATGGACAGAAGCTTTATCCCTGGATTCCCTACGGAGCTGTAAAGCAGGGCGGGATGAGGGGCCGGGATGCGCTCGGATTTTGCTGACATTTATCCTTCATCCAACGAGAAGATGGAGTTGGGAATGTCCCGGAGCGAGTTCTGTCCCACCTTGGTCCTGGCTACAACAGAATTCCAAGGCAGAATGATGATAATTATCATCAAATCATGGAGTGGTTTGGGCTGGAAGGGACCTTCAGGATCATCCTGTTCCATGGTCCTCTCCTACTCCAGCCTAACCAATCCCAAATTTTGTGCACCATCAAGCCCAAAACTTTCCAAGACTTTCACCACGAGAGCAGGGAATTGCTTTTCACCCCAAAGGCTGATGGGGAGGTGCTGGTCCATGACGAGGTCCATGTCCTCCTGGAGATGTCACATGGGAAAAATACAGCTGGATGCCCTGGCCCCTGGTCTGGTGTTCCTCTCCCACCTCTTGGGAGGTTTTTAGGAATGGTGGCTTTTCCATGATTTGCTTTTCCAGCTGAAATAGCACCCAGAGGGGTGGGATGTGCTCAGGCTGTTCCCAGACTTTAGGAAAACCCTCTCCAATATTCTGGATATCTTTCCACAAGGAAACCGCTGATTTTTTTTCCACTTGTTGCTTCCTTCCTCCCTTCCTGCTCCTGGCTGGAGCTTTGTCCCACCATCCTCATTGTTCCTGTCTTTTCCAAGATCCTCTCCTTACCTCTATCAGCTCTTCCTGCTCCACACCTCCAAAATTCCAGGATTTCCTGCTCTCCCTGGCCCATGTCCAGTGACAGGGAAGTGTCCCAAGGCTTGAGAAAGTTGGGATGACCCAAGATCCAGAATCTCTGGACACCCCTCATTGGATGGTGCTCAGAAGCCAAGTGGAGAATAATTTCAGTGCAATAATTTAGGTGGAAAGAGAATTTTGGGTTCCTAATCCATCCTCAGGTATCCTTGGAAATCCCAGATGGCGCCAGGCACTTCCAGAGGCTTCTCTCCCCATGTCCCCATGGTGTCCCCTCGTTGTCCTGCTGTTCTGCTCTGTCCCAGCCACCACTGCACCAACTCCATGGGCAGTTTTTTTAATTAACTCATTAGCAGGTGCAGGAATTCCAGTAGCTCTGGATCAAGGGTTTTATTGGGAATTAACACTTCAGTGCAGGGAAAAGGGCTGCATTTCCCTGCTCCCGTGATTGCAATCCCAGGAAATTCTGATCCCTGCTCCAAACCAGGGGCTCTTGGGGATTGAACCAGCACAGGGGCTCTTCTCCTGGGGCTTGGATGGGATATTGGGAAGGAATTCCAGGCTGGGAGGATGGGGAGAGACTGGAATGGAATTCCCAGAGAAGCTGTGGCTGCTCCTGGATCCCTGGAAGTGTCCAAGGCCACTGGATGGGGCTTGGAGCAGCCTGGGACAGTGGGAGGTATCCCTGGCCGTGGATGGAGTGGGATCATCCTTAAGGTCCCTTCCAAACCATTCCAGGATTTTATGATTCCATGTCTAACCAACATTTTAGGGAGAACAGAAGGGAATGATGGAAGGAGAAGTTCACCAAATTCTGGTGCAACCTCAGCTAAAATGAGGGAAAAGCTCAGGAAATCCTGGATTTGATCCCTTCTTGCTCCTAAGCCTTGTCAGGTCTCTCCTCCTCCATAAGAGCAGGAAAAAGGTCAGGAAAAGGGGGAATCCCATGTCCTGAATAAAACAAACTTGTCCTTGAAGGCTGACCCTTGGGAAGGGCTGATCCCCGATCCTGGTGTCCAGCCACGCTGCTTTCCCAGAGGTTTTCCTGCAGGAGGAAAGCAGCTTCCTTGGAATGTTTCCTGTGAGTGGATGAATTTATCCAGCCATCTGCAGAGGGCTCTCTCCACACGGCAATGGAGAAACTCTGGATTCAATCCCAGGAATTCAGCAGGGTGAAATAACCGAGGCTGGGGCCGCCATCGCCAGCTGGGCTTTTATGATCCTGGGATAATCAAGTTTCAGGCATTAATATGGAGTGAAACACGATTCCTAAATCTTGGAGTGAGCTCTGGAAGCAGCCAAGGAGGAGGTGCCAGAACTCCAACATTATTGAGGAGCTGCTTGGGAAAAGGGAAGGTCGGATCCTGATCTCTTTGGAATCCAGGGATGAGGGAATTGAAGTGCTGGGGGTTGGCTTTGAGGGAAAAATTCCTGGCTGTAGAAAGGTGGGATTTATTGGGAGCATTGATTTGAGGAGGTAAATTAATTTATTTGGGAAAAATTGCTTTGCACAATCCTGGGATTCCATCAAATCCACCAGGGAAACTGGTCACCAGTCATTGGGGTGGACTGGGATGGAGGGAAACGTCTCTGGCTGGATTCCCTTCCCTGTGGAATCAGGGTTTGTTCCCTCTCCAATGGTTCCCTCTGAGACTGAGAAATCCCAACACCAAACAGAAAGGAAAAGAGGAAATAAATGATGTAGGTGAGGAAAAGCACACTGGATTTTGGGATTATTTCAGTTGTTTTCCATAGAATTAATCCCAGAAAAGTTTGGTTGGGAGGGAAAAAGTTCCCATTCCAGCCAGCCCAGGATTTGTGCCTTTCCCAGCAGTTCTGTCCCTGCCCCATCCCACAGAAAAACCTGGGAACGACAGGATTCCTCTTTCTTTCCATACACACGGGCCATTGATCCCAGGCTCTGTTTTATGGGATGAGGAGGGGGGAAAATGGGATGGGAACAGGATGGGGGAGACCATGAGGGAATTTCATTTATGAAGTCAAGCCCTGTTCTGGTAGAAATCAAAATTCCTGTTCTTTTTTTCCCCCCTCTGTATTAAACTCCCTGTCCTTTTACAGGAAATCTTAATAAATTCCCTTGGGATCTTTCAAATGGAGTTTTCCAAAATCATAATTCCCCCATGGAAGCGTTGGCCTCGGGATCCACCACAGGGGGAGAGCGTGGAGCCAGGGAATGTTTGGAAGCCTGTAAAATCTCCTCGTTAAGTTGGAATTCTGAATGCTTTGCCTATGGAGAAAGTTCTCCAGGAGCTCCTTCCCACCTCTGGAGCAGAGGGAAAAGATGGATTTCCAAGCCTGGGATGGAGGGAGGGAAAAACCCTCACAGACCTTCTGCTCCAAGGATTTCTCTCTCCAAGGATCCTTCCTTTTTCCTGGAGGTCCCCACAAAGAGATTTTTCCATGTGTGAGGGGGTGGGAAGAGGCTTTGGAGTGCTGGAATTGGGTCAGGAAGAGACCATCCTGGTGGGATTCTGATCTGGGATACAGCAAGGAGGAAGCAAACATGGAAAGGCTGGGAAGGGATGATCCCAGAAAGGTGAAGAGCCCGGGGAATGAGCAAGGCAAAATCCAGAGGAACAGGAATAGGGATAGGAACAGGGATAGGAATAGGAATAGGGATAGGAATAGGAATAGGAATAGGCTCTCCAAAACCCTCCAAAATCCCTTCAGGATTATCTCTTTCCTTGTCCCTTCAGCCTGGAGAACAAAGGGAGAGCTCAGAGCCCCTGCAGGGCCTGAAGGGGCTCCAGGAGAGCTGGAGAGGGACTGGGGACAAGGGATGGAGGGACAGGACACAGGGAATGGCTCCCACTGCCAGAGGGCAGGGATGGATGGGATCTTGGGAAGGAATTCCTGGCTGGGAGGGTGGGGAGGGGCTGGGATGGAATTCCCAGAGCAGCTGTGGCTGCCCCTGGATCCCTGGAAGTGTCCAAGGCCAGGTTGGACAGGGCTTGGAGCAACCTGGGACAGTGGGAGGTGGGAATGGGATGAGCTTTCAGCCCCTTCCATCCCAAACCATTCCAGGATTCTGGGATTCAGCCACTGAGCAGAAGCTTTTCCTAATCCTCCATCCAAGTCCAAGCTGAATTTTTTCCCTCTGAGTTTTCCCTCCAGGTTGCTATGTTTCTTTCCTATCATTACTTATTAATCCATTATTAAACATTAATCCATTATTAATCCCCAGTTTCTCCAGGAAATCCATCCCAGCCCCTCCCCACCCTCCCTGCCAGGAATTCCCTTCCAATATCCCATCTATCCCTGCTCTCCTTCAGCTTAGATCCTTTCCAGGCAGTCTGGAGCCTTGAAGGCCCTAAATCTGGAATTCTCCTATTCCTGTGTCAATTCCCAGCCTGGAGGAATTTTTGGGAAGCCAAAACCTCCACGAATCCCCTTTGTGTGGTTTAATATCCCAAAATATTTCAGGTATAAAGTTCCTCCCCTGTGGAGTGTGCCCCAATCCCAAGCAGCAGAAGGAAGCTCACACTTCCCACCTTTTCCATCCCCATGGAAAACTCTCCCTCATTCCATGTTTGGGATCAGCCTTGCCTGGGGTCGGTGGCACCCACAGGACTCATTCCATGATTTATTAAAGGACAAGGACAATTCCTGTCCCTCCCAAGACCTTTATCATTCCATGGGCTCAACCTTTCCCTTCTTTTTCCTTCCAAAGAGGCTTTCCCAGCAAAAAGATTGAGAGGAAAATCAGGATTTGCAGTTTTTGAGAGGGCAGTGATGCTCCAGGGTGGCTTTTCCTCCCCAAAACCCTAAAAGGAGAGTTGGGAAATAGGGATTCCCACTTCCATGAGCACAGAAGCCTTTAAAATCTGGGAAAAGGGGATTTTAGAGGGATAATTCCATGATCCCCCAAGAGAGGGCATCTCTGCCCTTCCTGTGGAGCATCCCGAGGCTGGAGCTCAGATCCCTTAAACCTTCAGCCTGCTCCTCTGCAAACCTTCTGGAAAAGATGGAATTTTTTTCCCTGCCTCACTTCCCCTTGGAGCAGGGAATGTCCTGGATTTTTTTTTTTTGGGAAAACCAGACATTTGTGGGGTTTCGTTGTGTTTTTAATCCCTCCTGAGTGTTTTTATGACCCATTATCCAAACCACAGCAGGGATTCAATTTAGCAGGAGCTCCTCAAAGCTTGGGAAGGCCATTCCAAGGAAAAGAGGGATTTCATCCATCCTTGTCCCAAAATCAAGACTCAAGGGCAGCAGGAAAGTTGTTGCTGTTACTTTGGTTTGGGTCCAGGTTGGGAATTTTGGGGAGGTTTTAAAAATAGTTTATTTTTTATTCCTTGGGTGTTTTGCCATCCAGGAGTTCTGATCATTCCCAATGGAATTTTTTCATTTCCCAGTTTCACCTCTCCCCTCCTATTTCTGGGAATTCTCACTCTGGGTTTGGGCTGAGGTTGCAGCCCCCACTTGGGAAGGGACTTCTTTGGCCAAGAGACTGAGAATTCCCAATAAAACCAATTTTCCTCCAGGACTGATCCCATTCCCATCCTCACAATCCCACAGTTGGATCAAACCTTTGTTTCCCCCAGAAATCCCTGTTCCTGCTGACAGAAGTTAAGGAAAACCAAAGCCAGGATTTTGCTGGTGGAGTCATTCAGTAGAAGAATTGGAAATGCTGGGAATGTTCAACCTGGAGAAGAGAAGGATCCAGGGAAAACTTAGGACTGGAGAGGGACTGGGGACAAGGCATGGAGGGACAGGACACAGGGAATGGCTTCCACTGCCAGAGGGCAGGGATGGATGGGAGATTGGGAAGGAATTCCTGGCTGGGATGGAATTCCCAGAGCAGCTGTGGCTGCCCCTGGATCCCTGGAATGTCCAAGGCCAGGTTGGAGCACCCTGGGATGGTGGGAGGTGTCCCTGCCATGGCAGGGGTGGGAATGGGATCATCCTTCAGATCCCTCCCAACCCAAATTCTGGAATTCCAGGATTGTGTAGCACTTTACACAGGTAGCACAAAACAAATTCCAACAGAGTCAAAGACTGCTGGGACATGGAGTATTCCCAAGAAACTCTGAGGAAAACCACTTGGATTTTCCTCAAGATGGATCTTCAGCTCCTGCTGGATTAATCCCGTTATTGGACTTATTTAAACACTTCCCTTTCCTGGAGGTGCAGACATGGAATACCAGGGCAAGGAAAAGCAGAGGGATGCCAAGGAAACAGCTCTGGCTCCCGGTGAGGAGAGTGGGAAGAGTGAAAGGATCATCCCAGACTGTAAAGTTTAACTTCCCAACTTTCTGGGATGAGTCTGGAGCTGGGAATTGCAGGGAAAGGTTCATTCTCCTGCCCCCTGGAGGCTTTAAAGCTCCTGGAGGACATTTTGCTCTTCCCAATCCCATGGAAGTGGAAAAATGTGGCTGTTCCTGGTGGCTGGGAAGCTGCAGGAACGCCCAGAGGTTTTCCTTAAAATCCCTGGCTTCGCTCCAAGCTTGGTAAAACTGTTCCCTGGAATTTTTATTGTGGCTTTTCCTGCCTTTTGCCTCAGCTCCTGAATCCTATCCCGAGCTGAACGTTGGGAGCCACCTCCACCAAATCACATCCTGCCAGGAGCACAGGAGCCTGGAGATGGAATTTCATTTGGAAAAGCAGGAAAGGGAAGGCAGAACTCCACAAACCTTTGCCAGGAACGATTCCTTCAGGACAAAAGGAGCTCGAGGTGTTGTGCCAGCTCTGCTTGGTGAGGAGAAAATCTGGGATTTGCTGGAGCTGAAGGCCCAGGGTGTCTCAGGTATCCTTGAAATCCTGGGGGAAACCCCAAATCCAACAGTCTGGCCCCATCCCACTGGCAGGGAATGGTTATTTGTGGAATAATGGTGTCATATATAACCACGTCTCACCTTCTAGGATATTCTTGGAAGGATTTCTGTGCCTCCCTGGAATTCCAGCTGGCAGGAGGGGGCTCCAAAAGGACGGGGGCTGTGTTCCTATAATCCACTACAAACTGAGGGGGGAAAAGGGAATAAAGGCAGGGAATGAAAGCTGAGCTTGGTGAGGGGACACCAAGCAAGGCTTGGAGGCCCCGGGTCTCTCTGACCATTCCTTTGACTTCCAGACCAGATTCCCACTGGATTTGTTTCATTCCACCCTCAAGTGGCCAAGTTATCCATCATAAAAAATGAGGAAAACCCCTCAAAAACCATGGATCCAACCTTTGTGCTCTGGGATCATTTCCCCCCTCAATTCCTTCTTAAATCCAGTTTCAAGGCCCTGGAGGAACCCTCTGGTGTCCCCATCCCAATCCAGGCTCCTCTCTGTCCGTTCTCTTCCTCAGCAGTATCCATAAAACTTGTGGAAACTGGGATGGACTCCAGCCCATCCCCTTGTATCCATCTCTGGCAGGAACCCCCCCAAATCCCAATTTATGGGAAAAGCTGGATCAGCAGCTCTGCTAAGTCACTTCCAGCTCTGACTGGATTTAGGAGCTGTGGGGAGTTGCCTCACAATTATTCCTCACACCGATCCCAAAGTCTTCCCAGGTGGGAATGTTGTTTTATCCCAATATATTCTGGTTTCCCAACCTCTCCTAACAGGATTTATGCCAAGCTTGGAGATCCCAGGAAAATCAGTGTTGGACATTTCAAAGAACCTGAATCCTCCACAGCACCTCCCAATTATTACTACTACTACTACTACTACTATTATTATTATTATTATTATTATTATTATTATTATTATTGGAATTTTACAGGCTGAAAAATCCCATTTCCTTCCTTGTTTTCCAAGGAATTTTCTCTGCTCTCAGGGCTGAACAAGGCAGGACAAGCTGGATTTCCCAGGATGGGCTGGAGGCAAAGCTGGCCCAGACTCCTTGTCCTGTTTTAAGTCCAGCTCATCATTTTAATCAAGAACAGCTCCAGGGTTTCTCTGTAATCCATGGAAAGCTCTGTCCTGTGAGAATTCCATGCTGGATCATCCTTGGAGTCTCTCTCCTCTCTGGAAGGTGCCACATCTGCCCACAGCTGGTTCCTCACTCCACACCAGTTGTTTTAAGCCAGGAAAGAATAAGCAGGAGCCCAGCCCATTCCAGCCGTGCAGAATCCATGGATTTATGGCCACATCCCATAAAACCAAGCCATGAAATCCTATCTGTCACCAAGGGAATGAGCAGCTCCTTGTTCAGCACCTCCTGGCCACATTCCAGCGGCAGGACAAGGATCCATTGTATCTGCTCCGAGGTTATTCAGCCCCAATTCCCACCTTCCCTGTTCCCAGCTTCTCCTTTCATTCCATTTCCACTCCATTGGAATGTCCTTGTTGCTGGAGAATCCAACAGAAAATGAGATTTGTTCACTTTATTTTTTTTTTTTTAATCTTCCGGAGGGATTCTGCCCTTTTTTTGTGGATTTGTGCTGGAAAATCAGAGTCACTGGGCTTGGAAGGCACCTCTGCATATCCTTGGATCCCAATTCTTTGCTTTCAGTGATGTCTCCATCAGAATTTGGGATCTGTCTGAATTCCCATCTCTTTTTGGGGTTAAAAACCACAAGCACTGCCCTGTCCATGGTCATGGAGGGAGAACAAACTCCGGATCCACAAAAAGGACATGGAATATATCCAGGATGAAAGGAATTCTGTCTTCATAGCATCACCATGAGGGGGAAAAAAGGGAAATTGGGATCCCATGTGGCTGAGTTTGATCCCTGTTCTCTCTCCTCTCCATCCTCTCAGGAAATCCAAGGTGCCAAGGAATTTTACTGGAATTTCTGGAGTGCCAGCATCCCTTGGGGTTCTCTGGAATTAGGAAAATTGCTGCTTTATCCTGCTGGTGATCTTTCATGTGGATTCCCCACAGCCTGGAATTTGGTGGGGTGGAATCTGCTCTTGGGATCCTCCGGAGCAGCAGGATCCAGGTCCAAGTCCCCTCCCTGTGACAAGCTCTGGTGTCACTTTGGCACTCACGGACGCCGGGATGGGGGAAGAACCTGGAGCTGCTGAAGGAGGAAAAGTGGAACTTCCAGCCTTTATCTAGGAAAAAGGGAAAGGTCTGGATATTCAACATTAATCAGTGGCTCTTAGGGGTGTAATCCCAGATATTTGGAATCCCAGGATGGTTTGGGTTGGGAGGGGACTTAAGGATGATCCAGTGCCNGTTGGATCTGGGGCTGGGGCAGCTCTGCAGGTGGGGTCTCACCTGAGGGGCAGAGGGGCAGAATTCCATCCCTAATCCTGTGTCCCACCCTTGGGATCATCCTTGGGGCAGGGGGGGTCTCTGGGCACATCCAGCCCCTCATTTGTGAACATCCCAAATCCTTCCCCTCAGGGTTCTCCATCCATTCTCCACCCAGCTCCTGTTTGTGCTTGGGATTGCTCCCACCTGGATCCAGGACTTTGCCCTTGCTGAACCTCATGAGATCCCTCACAATGAGATTTCTGAATTCCCATTTTAACTGCTGCATTCTTGTGCATATATCCACATACAGTTCCTGAAAATCAGGAATAATTCCTGCAAATCAGGAATATTTCCCATGAAATCAGTGACACTCTCACACAAACCAGGATCAGGGCTCTTTGCTGCCATTTGTGCCGAGGGTTTTTCCCTCCAACCTCCTTCAATGCTCTCTTGTCCACTTCCCATTTCAATTTAGCCCCCAAATCCTCATTTCCTTTCCTGTTTTTCCCTCTGGGCATTCCCAGGAGCAGGATCTGCAGCAGGAGCTGCAGGATTAACCCACTCCAGCTTGGACTCTGGACAAAGAGGCTGCACAAGCTCCGGGAGAGCCTGGACAGAGATATTGGATTCAAAGCATTCCCTTGGACAGCAGGAAGGTCTCCTCTGTCCGAGAGTTTTTCCCTGTGGCTTCCAGCACACACATAATTTTTGGGAACGAGGCCCCAGGGCCCTGCTGCAGCGGGGAACTGTTTTGATTGTAACAGGCTTTGATTCAGAGCAGCCAGAAATTATTTATTTTCCTTCAGCTTCCCTCCCCCCCTGCATTCCCAGTCGGGATTGAGGAGCCCTGTTTGCTCGGGGGCTCCTTGGTACCTGGGATGAGCAGAGGGATCCTGCTGGAGCAGGACACCAAATCTTGGAGTTCACTTGCTCCAAAATTTGTCCCCTCTCCTATTCCCTGCAATTCGCGCTGGCGGGAAGGAACGGGAAGCCCAGGGAAGTTGGTCCCTTTGTAGGGAATCCCCTGCAGGAATGACAAGGAATTCCACATGGTCCTGATGTTCTTGCCATAAATTGGTGGGCTGTGGGCAAAGCCCTTCCCTGTTCCTCAGTTTCCAGAGTATTTTGGGCCAAAAACGTGCCCAAGGAGAGGCTGCCATGGCTGGAGGGAATGTCAGCAGCACCCCAGCCCTTGGGTTGGGACCATGGATGTTCCATTGCTGTGACCTCTCCCTTCCTGCAGGGCCCCAGGCCCTGCTCCAGCCTGGCTGGATAATGGGATTTCTGCCCATGGCAGAGGGGTTGGGAGTAGATGATCCTAAAGGTCCTTCCAACCCCACCACTCCATGACTTCATGATTCTGTGATTGTGTTTAATTAGGTCCAACCTTAATTTGGTCTCTCTTGGGACCCACAGAGGATTCCACGTGAATCCTGAGGGAGTTTCTGGAGCTTTGCAAAGTGACTGCTCCTCTTTTATCGCTCCCAAAAGTTTGGAGGTGGATCCCAAAGCTAACTAAAGCACTTTGAGGTCCACGTTTGGGAACCATGACCACCAACTCCTTGGCTTGATGCTCCAGCTGAGGTGGAGCTCTGGAAAATTCCTGGACAGGAGATAAGATGTGTAGCTAAGGAGGAAGGTGATGGAGCACCAGCACAGGTGCCCAGAGCAGCTGTGGCTGCCCCTGGATCCCTGGAAGTGCCCAAGGCCAGGTTGGACAGGGCTTGGAGCAGCCTGGGACAGTGGGAGGTGCCCCTGCCCATGGAATGGGATGATCCTTACAATCCTTTCCCACCCAAACCATTCCATGACTCAGAGTTTTTCCTGCTCCCTGCTAAATTTCCGGCTGATTTTTCCGTAGCACAGTGAAGTGACCGGGGATGGATTTGATCGTTGGCCCAGATTTTTGGGAATATCAGAACCAAAGCTCTGGAGCTCTGCTTGGATTGGCCTCCAACAGGCAGTGACAGACATCTCATCCCAACACTGGGACAAGTGCCTGGGACTGGGACACTCCTGGGGTTTCCTGGATATTTCCCATTATACACAAACACCAGGGATTTCCTGTCCAAACATACTTGGATAAAACACTGTTTTCCCAAAATCCCCTTTCCCTTTCCAAATCCTTTCTGGGATACATTTTTTGGGTCCATTTGCACCGATCCCTTTTGGAGCTGTCACTTCCACGGCTCATCCCGTGATCTCTTGGATGGGCCCTGACTCAACGATGTCATCAGGGATGGACTGTGGCCTCTTCCCTGGATGAGAGCTCAGGATTCATGGCTGGAATGACAATGACAAAAAGCCAAACTAGCTCAACTTGATCTCTCTTGTCCTTGCAGGAAACAACAGCTCCCAACAGGATCTGGGAAGTGTGAAAGCCCTCCTTCACACCAGGAGTTCAGGCTGATCCAGGTAATTCCGCTTTTCCCCTTAAAACAACACGGCTCTGATGTCTCGGCAGAAATTTTGGGGTGGAAAAATCCAATATTTCAACTTCTCCTCCTGCCGAGACAGGAACAAACACGGCCAGGAGTGAATTTGGCCATCGGGACTTCTGTGGCCATGACTCACCTGCTCAGGGAGACCAGTCCGGGAGGCACCAAACCCTCCCTCGGCCCAGCCTGCCAACTGGGAGAGGCCTTGGAAGGGATCCTGAGACAACCAAAACTGGAACCTTTCATCCCATCCCCACATCACCTCCATTCCGGAGTGACTGAGGAGCAGGAGAAGATCCACAGCTTTCCATCCTCCCATCAGCTCCATGCTCCTAAAAGCAGCAAAATCCCATTCACAAATTCTTTTCTTTTCACTTTGCTCCGTGGGATTCCTTCCAGAACATTGCAACTGATTCTAATTTTGAGATCCTTTCAAATCCAGGCAGGATTTGGGCTCTGCACAAAATTTCCCTGGTTGGCAGAGACTTTTTGGGGTCAATGCAGAAGGTTACAAAGGCAAACAAAACCTCAGCTGAGTTTTGGTGACTGGAAAAGGAACAATTTGTTTCCGGAGCTGTCAGGGCAGTGTTTTTTTTGTCGACACCTCCTCTCACCAAACTGCAGAACTCATCCCTGAAAAAACACTGTGGATCCATTTCTCTTCCCATTGAGAGTGTGGCTGGCATTCCTGGATGATTTATCTGCCCACTTTTACGGATCACGCACTGGGAACTAATCTGGGCTTGTGACAGCTGCTTAAAACTCATCCATTTGGAAACAATTCCTGCTGTCAGAGGAATAAAACCAAGCTGATCTCTGTTTCTTGTAATGTTCAGGATGACAGCAACTCATGAGCTTCAAATGTTTTTTTTCTGATTCTGGCCCAACTTTTGAGTAATTTTTCTTGGGTTTCATTGGTGGGCGCTCAGCTGCAGGAAATCAGAAGTCTTGAGTGGGACGGGTGCATTTATAGATGGGATGGTTTGGGTTGGAAGGGAATTTAAGGATCATCCCAGTCCAACCCTGCCATGTGCAGGGACACCTTCCACTGTGTTCCAAGCCCCAGTGTCCAGCCTGGGGCTTGGACATTTCCAGGGATTCAGGGGCAGCCACAGCTGCTCTGGGAATTCCTTCCCAGCCCTTTCCCACCCTCCCAGCCAGGAATTCCTTTCCAATATCCCATCCATCCCTGCCCTTTGGCAGTGGGAAGCCATTCCCTGTGTCCTGTCCCTCCATGTAATCAGACTTTTCATGTGATACCTCATCCCTTATTATTCTTTTGACATTGCTTGGACAGCACAGACACTCCAGGAGAGTCCTTTGGCCAGAATGAATTCCCAGGATTTGCCATTGAAATATTTTGCTTCTGTATTTCTGTGTCTTTGAGTTTTTTTTCACTCTGGGCTCTGCAAATCTTTGGTGGTTGGTTTGGCTGTGCTTTAAAAACATCCACACAGGGACTAAAGAAATGCTTTATTATTATTGTTGTTGTTCTTTTTTATTGCTGTCTGCTTTCCAACTTTGCTTTTTCCTTTGGGATTCTCTGAGGATCAGAATCATCCCAGGATTCTTCTGCTTCTCTTGCTCAGCCTTCACTCCTTTCAGTTGGTGGCTTTGGGTGCTGGGGAGGAGCAGTGGGAAGGTGACGAGCTCCAAGTCCCAGCTCAGCCCCTTGGGAAGAGCTGGGAGAGCTGGAGGGGGTCACATCCCACATTTGGGAAGGGAATCCCTGTGTGATCCCCTCTGGCTGTGAGCAGGAGCGTGAGGTAGGAATCAGCTTTGGAATGAGATGTTAAATGTTCCTCCTTACCCAGTCTTGGCCTCCAGATGTGCTCCATGGCAGCACCTCGGATTGGGGTTCTCAGGATGCTGAGAGGCCACGCCCAAGATCCAGACTGGGAGCACCAAGCAGGATCTACCTCCCCCCCTTTTGGTGTGGAGCTCTTTGGATCCTTGATAGAATCACGGAATCCTTAAGTTTGGAAAAGATCTCCAATATCAAGTGCAGCTGTCCCCAGCACTGCCAAGGCCACCACTGACCATGTCCCCAAGTGTCACCTCCACATGGATTTAAATCCCTCCAGGAATGGGGCCTCCACTGCTGCCCTGGGCTGGACAGCTCTTTCCAGGAGGAAATGTTCCCAAAATCCAGCCTAAACTCCTCTGGCCCAGCTCGAGTGCAACAACTGCAGGTTCTCAGCCTCCTCGTGCTGTGAGGACATTCCAGATGCACATTCCTGCTGCATCTCATCTCCAGCAGGACAGGAGATTCCCCAGACAGTTCAGGAACAGCCTCAGTGGGGCTCAGGCTCTGAGTGGTCCTGTCAGCATCTTCCCAGATCCTGCTGAATTCCTGCTCCTGGGACTGTGAATCACTCTAAAATCCAGGAATACGAGCCGAGGTGGTGCGCGATTTATGAAATCCAACACCACAACACCACGGGAGCTGTAAAATCCAGGGAATTCTGGAGTTCATATACACATCAACGCCACGGAGCGAGGAGTCTCAGCAGGCGGATCCAGGGGAGGGAACAAAGGCATCTGGACATCTTGGTACCAACAAAGTGTCAGCAATTTGGAAGGAAAACACGGAAAAACATTGCCCAAAGGGCTCCCTCAGCCCTCAGGAAAATGAAAATAACAAATCCTCTTCAGTTTATTAAATAAACTGCGGATGTTTTCCCGGGTCATCTGGAATATATTAAGGGGAAAAGAGGTGTCAGAAAGCTGGGAATCAGGATCAAATAGCAGATGACATTTCAATTTCAGATCTCACTTCCATGAGCATGGGACACATAAAAATAACCTGGGTATTGGACACGGATTTTGGGAATGAAACACATGGATCATTTACATGGCTCGGAGGGAGATCCGAGCAGGACCTAGACCTTGGGAGAAGCCTCCGCTTCAGCATTGGAAGAACTCGTTTATAAATGACTGGACCTTGGTCTGAATGGCATTTTATATGCTGGAAATGGGAATGTTTTCCATGGTTGGATAATCTCTGTCCCTGCTCCGATGTGGGCCAGATCCTGCAAGCAGAGTCACAAAGGTTTGCTTGGAAATCTGTGTGGAATAGCCCAAGAGATCCAGCTTTTATCTCCTGATCCCATTGCTGGGCAAGAGGGATCATGTCTGGGATCTGGGGTGAGTCAAATTCCAGGCTGGTGCTGACTGCTGGAATCCAGTAAAAGTCCCCGTGCCTGGAGGGATTAGATGTCCCTGTGGATGTGACACTTGGGAACATGGTCAGTGGTGGGGAAGGGTTGGACTCGATCTTGGAGGGCTTTTCCAACCTCAGCAATTCTGTCCTGCTGTCATTCCAAGTCTACCACTGAGAACTCCATCCCAAATGAGTTTTCCCTTCCTAAAAATAGGGATAATGGCTTGTTCTGGAAGAGACAAAGAACAGCAACTCCATCTGCACCACTGGGGTTATTCAGACATTTCCATGCTTCTTATAAATCCTCATTTTCATGGAATGAAGAGGGACAATCCTTCCCCATCTGGGATCTGCTTTGCCCCACTCACCATCCTCATGGTCCTGCTCGGAACATCAGGAAGAACCGAGTGCAGGATGTTTCCATGGATTTAGCAATCCAAGTTTCCTTGAATTTTTTCAGTGATGCCCCTTATGGATATCACCCCTTATCCCAGTTTTCCTGGGGGTGACAGGGGCTTTTGGAGGTGCAAAAGATCTGTTTGTATGAGGAGAACCTCTGGAGAAGGGAGGAAAGGAAGAATGGAAGAATGGAAGAGGGGAAGAAGGAAAGAATGGAAGAAGGAAAGAATGGAAGAGGGGGAAAAGGGAAGAATGGAAGAAGGGAAGAAGGGAAAAAAGGAAAAAGGGAAAAAAGGGAAGAGGGGGAGAAGGGAAGGAGAAGGGAAAAAGGGAAGAAAGGAAGAAAAGAAAAATGGAAGAAAGAAAGAATGGAAGAAGGGAAGAAGGGAAGAAGAAGAAAAAAAGGGAAGAAGTGCAGAAGGAAAAAAAGGAAGAATGGAAGAGAGGAAGAAGGAAAGTATGGAAGAAGGGAAGAAGGAAAAAAGGGGAAAAGGGAAGAAGGGAAGATTGCCTTCAGACTTCATGCAAGCCATGAAAAATGGCCTGCGCATCCCACTGACAGAAAATCATGGAATTATAGAATTATTAAGGTTGGAAAAGACCTTTAAAATCCAAGTCCAACCATCAACCCAGCACCGCCACCCTGTTCACCATTACAACGTGTCCTCAAGTGCCACATCCACACTTTTTTGGAACATTTCCAGGGATGGTGATTCCACCACTGCCCTGAGCAGTCTGTTCCAATGATTTATCCCCCTTTCCATGAAAAAAATTCCTAATATTGAGTCTAAACCTCTTTATGTGTCTGCAATGTGCTTCCCATGGTTTTAATCTTGAGTGAGGGAAGGGAGGGATGAAGTGGTGATGAGGCAGGTCCAAAAACTGGGAGGGACGCTTGGAAGAGGACACTGGGAATTCTGGCTAGCTGTTTTCCTCAGTTTATGGTTTTGCTGCCTCCTAAGTTCCTGTAGCTCCTGGACTGAATCCAGCACCATTCTGCAGGAGCTGAATTTGAACCTTTGCTCGTGGTGGAAGCCATCAGACACGGCAGCACCTGGACCATGAAGGGAATTCATGGAAAACATTTAGGAAATTGGGTGCAGCACCCAAAACTCTTGTGGGACATGCTGCAACCATGAGTTGATGTTCCCACTCCATCCCTTGAGGTGCGATTTCATTCCATAGGGGTAAAAAAATTCCTAAATCTATTCCCTGTGACCTCTTGCAAAGTGAACTGGGCTGGGCTTAAAATCTGGATTATTTCAAGCTCAACTTTAGGCAGCTTTAGCCGAGAGGTGATGGATTTTGCCTCTAAAACCTTGGATGTGTTTCCAACCCCGTATCTCCTGGGTGCCCTTGGTGCTGTAATTGTAGCACTAATGACATTTCCATGTCTGGAATCATAACTGAGACATTTCCATGGAATACCCAGGGCATTCCTGCCCTGTGTCCCGGCCATGCTTCCAGCGATCCAAGCCCAAACAGAAGCCTCACTCTTGTGGCCATGGAGCGTTTTTCCTTCCCTACATTTTTGGCCGTTAAAGTCTCCGCTCCCTTTCTAAATCCGGCCCTGGGACTGGGCTTTGCAGACTTTGGCAAAGGTGAATTCCACAGGATGTGGGGCCATTTCCTCTAATTTCTCTTAAATATGGCCACTAGTTAAGTTTTACGGACTGTTTTCCTGACTCTTTTCCTGTTCTCATTTCAGGGAGCGGGAACGGCGGCACTGCCGGTCGACCCTGCTGCAGCTGGATTTTCCTCTCCTAGTTTTCCACTCCATGGAGATTCCCAAACCAGAAACGTCCCTAAACCAAACTCCTTTGGTGTTATAGAGGATCCAACACCTCCAAAAACGGTGATCCCCCTTTTCCAAAGGTTTCATTCATTCCCAGTGTCTCTGCACGGAGCACTGGGATGTACTGGATAGGGCTGAGGTTTTGGTGCCCTCCACTCTCCTCCTCCCTCAATCCAATTCCAATTCCCCCTGGAAGTGCCCAAGGCCAGGCTGGACAGGGCTTGGAGCATCCTGGGACAGTGGGAGGTGTCCCTGCCCACGGCAGTGCTGGCACTGGATGGGCTTTCCTGTCCCTTCCCACCCAAACCATTCCATGATTCCATGATAATAGAAAAAAAACAGGAACAGTGTCCCATAAAACCATTGGAAACGCAACAATGTGATGTGCTCCATAGTTGGAACTGTAAATGTTTATTTTTTACTCTGACATTTTTTTTCTTTATTTCTTCTTCCAAGAAAGAATTCCCTGAATCCCAGTTCCCCACCAGTGGAAGGAGGGATGGACCTGCAGCAAGGGCTGTGTTAGGAGTGAACAGCCTTCCCAGAATTCCAAGGTTGGAACTGAAGGAAAAACACTCTGCAGAGGTTCCCAGGCCAAAGCCCTGGGGCAACTGAAAGCTAAATTAAAAGGGGAAAAAAAAATGAATATTCCCTATTAAACCCAAACCCCAAAGCCTAAGGAAAACACTAAAAGCAATGATTAATATGACAACTGGGCAGCTTTCCCTGAAGACCTGAATTCCCATCAGGATAATCAAATTTGTCTTAAAAATGATAAATAGAGCTACCACTGACCTAAAAATGTTCCTTGATCCCACCACGCTCCAGCTCTTCAAACAGTGGCTGCTTCATCGGGAAAAAAACCCATTTAAATAAACAAATCATATAAAACAAAACCCACAGGCCCGACACGGATTTTTTCAACGTTCCCTCAGTCTTTTTTGGCTGTTCCGTTCCCTCCCTGGTGTCCAGGTGTAAACAATTCCCAAAAAGAGACGTCTGTATCCCTGAATTCCAGCAAAGGTAGCGCTTTGTCTTTCTTTCCCAAAAAGGCTCTCTTTGTGTGGAGTTTCTCCACCAAACCCGGCGATGTTTGGGCCTTTTGATTATTTTTCCCCTCCATTTTTTTTTTTTTCCAACATTCCCGTCTCCTTCCATTGGTGGCTCTGGATTCCTTAATGAGATTCCTCTTCCCCCGGCACGAGGCTCTCCCATCGTCCTTCCACTGCCTGCTCCCCACAAATCCCACATTCCTGGGCAAAGCTTTGGCCTTCATTCCCACACTCCCTGGGCTCCTTGGAGATGGTCTGGGGGCATCAGGACTTTCCAGGTGAGGGTGGGAAGGGATCTTTTGCATGGATCAAATCCTGTGGATGTCCTTGACGAGAAGGCCGTGCTCTGCTCTTTGGGCAGCAATATTCCTGCAGGAGAAAATCATGGAATGCTTTGAGTTGGAAGGAGCTTCAAACTCACCCATTCCCACCCCTGCCATGGCAGGGACACCTCCCATTATCCCAGGCTGCTCCAAGCCCCAGTGTCCAACCTGGCCTTGGGCACTGCCAGGGATCCAGGGGCAGCCATAGCTGCTCTGGGAATTCCAATAAATCAAAACCATGATTCCAATAAATTTGCTGCTCCAGGTGTTGCCTACAATGTCCTTATGCTCCGATCCAACATTTTTCTCAGGGAGGGTCCCACATCGTGGGAATGTCCAAGGGTTGATTGAAGTTGGGATTTCATCCTCCTGTTGTTGCCTAAACCACGGATTTCAATTTCAGAGGAATGTTCTGGACACTGTCAGTCACCGTGGGAACCTGACAGGATTTTCCACTGGTCCATCTCACCCTCAGGTGGTGTTTGGATCCCTGGGATGAATCACCTGGGTCCTTTTTTTTGCAGCTGCCTCAGTTTCCCTGGGTGGCCACGTTTTCCTGGCATTGGCGGATTAGGAACCACAGTCCTTGCTCTTCATTTGGAATCTCCTTAGGATATGAGTAATGGACTGGAGGAGAGGCTTCCCACTGCCAGAGGGCAGGGATGGGTGGGATATTGGGAAGGAATTCCTGGCTGGGAGGGTGGGGAGGGGCTGGGAAGGAATTCCCAGAGAAAAATGTTGGATCGGAACATAAGGACGTTGTAGGCAACACCTGGAGCAGCAAATTTATTGGAATCATGGTATTGATTTATTGGAATTTCCCAGAGAGGCTGTGGCTGCCCCTGGATCCCTGG
>VXBC01004569.1:76794-96275 GCA_013399945.1 Ploceus nigricollis
TTTTCCTGGCATTGGCGGATTAGGAACCACAGTCCTTGCTCTTCATCTGGAATCTCCTTAGGATATGAGTAATGGACTGGAGGAGAGGCTTCCCACTGCCAGAGGGCAGGGATGGGTGGGATATTGGGAAGGAATTCCTGGCTGGGAGGGTGGGGAGGGGCTGGGAAGGAATTCCCAGAGAAAAATGTTGGATCGGAACATAAGGACGTTGTAGGCAACACCTGGAGCAGCAAATTTATTGGAATCATGGTATTGATTTATTGGAATTTCCCAGAGAGGCTGTGGCTGCCCCTGGATCCCTGGACGTGCCCAAGGCCAGGTTGGACACTTGGAGCAGCCTGGGACAGTAGGAGGTGTCCCTGCCCTGGAATGGGATGATCCTTAAGTTCCCTTCCATCCCAAACCATTCCAGGGTTGCATCACTCAGCTGAGATTCCCAAGTTTCAGCTGTTCTTTGTCACTTTCCAAGTGGTGGCAGCTTCCCCCAGCAGAGCCGGTCTGGATTCTTCCTGAATCCTTCCACATTTTCCAGTTTATCTGGTGTTCCCATGGCCCTTCCCTAATCCTAAACCAAAACCTACCTCTAGTGAAAGCTCCAGAATCCCAACTATTCCCACTGGGTCCTGTGCATTTAGGGATCTACAATTTATTGGGAAAGAGAATTTCTTTATTACTCATAAAAACATAAAACCCTCAGAACACTTAATCCCTTATCAGTTCTGATAAGGACCTGGAATAAAACCAGGTGATAACAGGAGCCCCATCTTTGACCCTAATTTAAAATCCTTAAATAAAAATCCCTAAATAAAGGGATTATTTTAATCCCTTGGGAAATGAGGAGAAAGGATGGGAAGCAGCAGGGAGGGGGAATGAGAGTTAAAGGGAATTTGTTGTTCGTTCACCTTGGGGGTTACTTTTCCATCACATCCAGGGTTTATTATAAAAAATCCATCCCAGCCTGATTCTGAAATCTTATTTTCTCCCCTTCTGCAGTGAAGGAGACTGAATTATTTGTCAGAGCTTCCTCTGGAATAATTTATGGCTCTGGATGAAATGATTGTTACCTGCAGACTCCATGGATGTCTGTTCTCCCTGAATATGGGACAGAGTTCAGGGATAAACCTTTTAAATCCTCTCATTCCTATTAAAATATTCCTTATTTTTTGCAAGAAAAGGGAAAATCTGCCATGGATAAATTTTGAAGCAACTGGAAGATTATGAGGACAGTGAGGGACAAAGGGTTGAGTTTCCTGCTGGGAATCAGGGATGAAAGGAGGAGGTGGAGAAACACCAGAGACACTTTTATTTGGGATTGGGAGATTTCAGGCTGACCCATCTGGGATCTGGGATGGCAAAGACACTGTGGCCTGCCTGGGAAGGGTAAATTACTGTAATTAATTTACTATAATTAATTTACTGTAATTAAATTATTATTCAAATAATTATTAAATTTAAATTATTATTTAAATTATTATTTTATTATTCCATTATTCCATGATTCCATTATTCAATTTTNGAAAAGGGAGAAACAGGGGAGAAAAGGCTGGAAAAATAAAGGGAAAAAGGGAGAAACACAGAGAGAAAAGGCTGGGAAAACAAAAGGGAAAAGGGAGAAAATCAGAAAGAGAGAAAGAAAGAGAGAAAAGAGAAAGAGAGCAGAGGCTGGAAAAACACAGGGAGAACGGGAGAAACTCAGGGAGCAAAGGCTGGAAAATCAGCCCAGACAAGAGATTTTGAGAGCTGAGATTTCAAGCGATCCCCCGACGTGAAATCCCAGCAGAAAAGGAGCTGCCTTGGCTTCCTGGGAATTCAGGAGGTCCAAGAAATTCTCCTTTTCTCCGTGATTTCCATGTCCACCTTCCTAACCCCAGCCTTTTCCCAAGGCCGGGGTGCTTTTCCCTCCTCCAGCATTCCCAGGGCACCTCAAGGGTTAATCCAGCAGGACGGGGCTGGGAAGGGAGCTCAATTTTCCTGCCTGGAGTTTGTAACCTGAGCCGGGCTGGAGATGGATAGAGGAGCCCCGGCATCGATTCCCAGCCTGGAATATGATCCCGGGCTCAGCCTGGAATATGATCCTGGAATCTCACGAGTCCTTGGTGTTCCTTCTCCAGCAACACCTCCGGGATTTTCCCAGCCCCCTCCAGGAGCCAGATGCTCTGCAAATCCAGAACCCTCAGTTCGAGGATGCTCCAAGAAATCCTAAAAATGCAGAGGTGGCTCTGGCAGAGCCCTGGATGCTGTTTGGGAAGTAGGGATTGGGAACAGTTGTGCTGGGAGAGGCTTCTTTGCTGCTGCTTTGCCTCTTGGATTGATGGGACCCCACAAACAAAAATAAAAACAAAACCCCAAACTTCTACAACCACCCCCCAAAACAAACAAAAAACCCAAAACCAACCAACCAAAAACAAACAAACAAAAAAACCCACCAAAAACCAAACCAAAACAAGCAAAAACCAAAACAATAAACCCCCCCAAAAAACCCTCAAACAAACCCAAAACAAAAAAAAATCCAAAAACCCAAAAAAACCCCAAAACACAAACCCACAACAACAACAACAACAACAACAAACCCAACAAAAAAAAAAACCCCAACCCAACAAAACCCACCAAAAAAGGAGATTTCTGCTCCCCTGCTCCCAAGGGATTTGGGTTTTTTGGGGACAGGCTGCTCTTGAGATGGGACACTCCAAGACGGCTCTGTCCTACAGGAGATTCCAGCTTTTATTTTTTTTACAGCATTTGGACTTTCCCCAGGGGAGCTGCATCAGTCACAGCACCCTGGGAGGGTTTGGTTTCTTCAAGAACTTGTCCCAAGTCCTCCTCCAGCTGCCAATTTTTAATGGAAATTTTTATGGAGATTTTAATGGAGAAACTCCAAATCCTCTCCTTCCAAACTTGGGTGGAGTCCCAGTTTTTCTCTCCATTGACTGGGATATAAAGAGTCCGTGAGTCCCATGAGCAGGAAAGTCCCACAACCATCCCAATCCAAGGATCCTTGTGCATTTTCCCAGTTCAACACCTTCTTTTTCCATGTAAGATTCCTCCTTGGCCTGTTCCAAGGACATTTTCAGCCACTTCAGAGGCCGAGCAAGCTCTGATACCTCCATTCATTCTTTGGAAAGTTTCGGGAATTGTAAACAAAGGATCAACACTAAAATTGAAGGAACACCTTGTTCTGTTGCTGCTGGATTTAATTAATTAAATTAAATCAATTAAATTAAATTTTTATTANCTTCCTTCCTTCCTTCTCCCATCCATCCATCCATCCATCCATCCATCCATCCATCCATCCATCCATCCATCCATCCATCCTCTCGAGGAACCAGAATCTGATTCCATCCTTCCCTCCTGGTGTTTCCATGTTTTTCCCTGGACAAGCCCCAGTGGGAAGCTGAGCCCTGTGACCCATGGCAGCCTTTGACCCCGCAATTCTCTCTGGGTGCTGCAAATCTGCTCCGAGTGGGCCTGGCCGTGCCTGGAACGTGCCTGTGGCTTTCCCCAGCTCCGGCTCTTTGCTGTGGTTTCGGCCCTGCTGAATCCCCCAGGGTTCACGGGAAGAGCCGGAGCAATTCCCACACTCCGATTTCTTTCCTCATTTACTTTTTCCCTGGCCTTCTCCGTGTTTTGGAATTCCTGGTGGAAATGGGATGCTCCTGATTTGCTTCTCATTGGGTGTGAAATTAAGATTATTCTCTGGTTTAAATCCATTATCCCTTTTTCCCCTCCTTCCCGCCTCCTTTCCCTCTTCCTCTCATTTCCAGGCTTCTCTGCTCCTGTAATTTTCCCCAAAACTCATCTATTCCTGCATGTCAGGGTGTTTGGGGCTCAGCACCACAAGGAACCTTTCAGTGGGATGAGAAATCCCCTTAGGAAATGCCCATTTATAAAATATTCCACGGAAATAAGCACGGAGGGAGAGCAGCTCCAGAGGGAGAGGCAGCACAGCCTTTATTTATAATTGGAGTTTTTTTGCACAGACAGAATCAAACTCACCATGCCTGGGGGAAAAAGAATTCCCAGCAAAGAGCAAAGAGCAGATAATCCAGATTTTTTTATCTTAGATTTATGGTCCAGGCTGGGGAATATAAACTCCAGGTTATCCAGTGAGTCTGACTGTAAAATCCTTGATTTTAAGAACCTCATTTCTCTCCCAGCAGCTGCATTTTCTAAAGGACTCGGAGGAAATGAAAAACGACACCCAAAGGCCTCATTTTTCGGGATAACCGGCCCTGTTTCCAGAGGATTGTTTCCCATTGCTATGAAAAAGGTGCAGGAAGAGCTACTTGGAACGTGCTGAAAATTCCTCTTCCTCTTCCACACCCGCTGCAGCTGCCTCTGGTTTTTTTATAAATTATTTTCCTGCTGCAGATTTGTGCAAACTCTGACTTCCCCCATGGTCAGGAGAAGACGAGATCCCAGAGGCCTCTTTTATTTCCAGCCCTGTGTGATCCCCTAAAACGTTTTGCATCATCCGTAGTCTCTGCTTCCGTCATTCCACGCGGGAATTCCGGCTTTCCGCAAGGCTTTGCTCCATTATTGGGTGTCTCTGTTTGGGTTCAAAGCCATGGAGCCATCCCAAAATCAAACGGGAGCTGGCAGAGGGGTATTTTGGGATCCGGCACAGTTGTGCTTCCTTGGCTGGTGGCCAGGGCTCCGTAAATATGGAATGGGACAATGGAAGCATCCCTTTTGTGTCCAGAGCAGCACAAGAATGGAAAAGGTCTAGACTTGGAGCTAAAAAATGCTGTAGGAATGATCCCAGTTGGTCTCCAGCAGTTGGGTTTGTTGGATTTCCCTGGAATTTTGCACAATTGAACCCTTGGCTGGCTGGTACCAAAGGGAGAAGGAAGTGGATCCTATTCCCGGTGAGAGTGGGACATTCCTGACTCCCCATCCTCCTTCCAAAGGTCCAGCTCCTCCCAGAATCATGGAATGGTTGGCTTGGAAGGGACCTTTAGGGGCGATTTAGATTGATGATCCAACTGGGAAAGAGCTTAACCCTTCTCTGGACTTTAATTCCCAAATCTCTACCGAGAGGAGGAAAACCCTTCCCTTGGCCAATGCCAGGAGCTTCCCTTTCCTTTCCACCCCTCATTTTGCTGTGGGATTCTGGATGCTCCCACAACATCAGCTGAAATTCCGACAGGGCCAATGCGCTGTTCCTGAAGAAGACATTCCTGAAACCTCCCAGAACTTTCAACTTCTGTCGAACCCTCTGGCTCCTGGGAACTTGGGTTGGAAGGGACCTTAAGGATCATCCAGTGCCACCCCATCCCATGGGCAGGGACACCTCCCATTATCCCAGGTTGATCCAAGCCCCATCCAGCCTGGCCTTGGCAAATTTATTCCAGTCCCTCACCACCCTCACAGGGAAGAATTCCTTCTCAATATCCCGTCTAAATCAGTCCTGCTCATCCAGGCAATTCCCAGGCATGTTTTGGAGCTTCATGCAGGTGAAGAACAACTTCCAGTGGGTGCTGAGTGTGCGACCACCACGCTGTGAGCATCAAAATGGACCCATGGAATCCTGGAATCCGCTGAGCTGGAAGGGACCCATCGGGATCACTGGCAGGGATTCAGGATGTGTCGCTCCAGCCGAGGACACCCAGGACCACAACCCCCCTGAGGAGACATCCCAACCTTCTGTCCAGGCTGAGTAGAGCCAGAGCTTCCCAAACTGTGTGTGCAGCACTTCCAAGAGCATGGAGGGAAATCCAGGGATGAGTGGAATTTGTGCTTCCCAAGGACACATGTTCATTCCCAGTGTGGAGCCTGGTGATCCTTCACTCCAGAACTCTTAAATTACTTTTTTTGGCTCATTGGGTGCATCCAGCAGTTCTGGAGCATCCAACAGTGAAAGTGAACCTGGAAATAATTTTCCACAGCTGTTTTTCCAGCCTCTTTCCATGAATTACCCCTCACACCTTTATAAACTAAATCTTCACAGCTCATTGGTGGCCACCTGGAGGTTTATAGGGAAAAGGTTCCGGAATGGAGGGGTGGAAAAGAGATCCAAGGAAAAACAGGTGATTCCTCACCCAGATTCCACGTGCAGACCTGGATTTGGAGCCTCTGTCTCATCCAGGAAAAGGGTTGTTGGGAGTGACATCATGGGATACCCTGTTAATTTTGGGATTAAGTTTGGGATCCAGCTCAGGTTTCACTTGGCAAATCCCTCAGCCGCTATTTTTAACCCTGACAAGGAACATGGAGTGACAGCAGCTTGTTCATCCCACTGCACCTGCATCCTGTGGGAAACTCCCTGGAATTCCTGGTGTCCCTGCCTCCATCCTTATCAGCATCCCTGGAAGCTCAGATGGTTTGTGGATGTGGCACTTGGGACGTGGCTTAGCGGAGAAATAAAATTGTCTCTGAAGTCTGAGCAGGCTCATCCTCCAGCCAAAGCCAGAAGAGAGCGGCACCTCCCTATTCCAGGGATTCTTTGGCCGGGATCCTCCATGGCCTGGCAAGACCAGAGGTCAGGGAGATGCTTTGGGACCACCTCCAAGCCTCTCCTCCTCCCTGAGCTGCCTGGTGTCATTCCAGGATTATCCCTGCTTGGATCAGGTGCCAAACCCCACTGAGGGGACTCATCCCATGGGAACACCTCTCCTGACCACGGAAGGGGCTCACATTCCTGGGATTCCCATGAGGAGCCCCTTCTCACCCATCCATACCTTCTGTGGGCTCTTCTTTTAGACCTTAACTGTGCCAAGGGTTTTCTTTATCCACTCACCCACAAGAGAAATCAAACAAGTCCAGCTGGAAACATCTAAATTCCGAAAATCCACTTTTGTAGGTACCTGTAATTAAAAAAAAAAGGGCTCAAAGTCTTGTCTGAAGTCCTGTGGACAAGCTCTGGCAGAAAATGGGATGAACCCAAAAATCCAGGTGGGATCTTCGAATTGAATGCAAAGAAAACACACCAAAAAAAAAACCCAAGTGGAAAAGGAACTTGAAATATTCCCACTGGAGCTTTTCCAAGAGTTGCCAGCAGTGTTTGTAACTCGGGGCTCTTTTGGCTGGTTTTTCCTGCTTAGATTTGGATGAAGGCAAAGGAACAGGTGGAAAAGTAAATGGGACAAGGCTGGAAGGTCCATCCCAATCCCTGCATCTCTGGGACGTGGCTGTGGCTCCCACTCATCCCTATCCCTCTTTTTAAAGCCCAGAATTCGGGATGGGATTGCTCCTACACCATCTGTGGGAATAACCTCGCCAAATGTCTTTGCCAAGCACGAGGAATTGTTGGAATGGGGAAAAACACAGTTCTGGACCCTTCTGGATGCATCTGATCTTGGATCTGCTCCCATCCAAATCCTAAAATAAGGCGAGGAATTTGGATCTGCTCACGGACCCAGGCTGCGAGAGAGGAGCAGAACCCTCCGACCGCAGCGGATTTTGATTTCTGGAGGCACATCTGGGCTGGATGTGCTGTTCCCTGATTCCAGCGAAAAAATGTGGAGGCAAGATGTGTTCCCTGCTTGGAGCTGTCCGCCTGGCAGGGATGGGAAGTGATGAGTGAGTGGGAGTGATAACCCAGGCTGCTGACGGGTTCCTGCGTGAGATCCCGGGATGCTGGAGCGGGATTTGGGATTGCTCCACTTTCCCTGTCTCGACGCCCCCTCCTGCTCCCAAATGCCAGAGGAGAGGAATGTCTGCACCACAGAGCAGGCTGAGCACGGGATGGTTTTCCTGAGTCCTCCTGGCTTCTTCCTGCACTGCCAGGCCTGTGGATCACGGAAAACGGGAGGATCCATCCTTGGTAAAGCTGGATATGGACAAGATGGATGTTCTGGATGTTTCCAGCCTCCCTGGAAAGCTTTTATTGGAACTTAATAACTGATGATCCCATTCAAAATTGATAAATCCCTGATTCCATGGTTTTCTGCTGGTTTCTGTGGGAATCGTGCAATCGCCATCTGACCTGGAGACATTTGGAGCTGGATCCATCCTGGGATGATCCTGATATGCTCCAGTTCTGGGCTGGAATTTGTCCACTTCCACTAATCCAGGGTGCTCCAAGTCCTGTCCAAGCTGGCCTTGGATACTTGCAGGGATCCAGGGGCAGCCACAGCTTCTCTGGGAATTCCATTTCAGTCCTTCCCCACCCTCACAGCCAGGAATTCCTTCCCAATATCCCATCAAAACCTCACCTCTTTCTGTTTAAGTGACCTTGACTGATTTGATAGTGAAGGAAACACAAAATTCACCTCCTACTTGTTGTGTCTTCCAAAAATATTGTGTTATCCAAAAAGGAAGATCTGGGAAGACTGGAACATCATCCCTGGACAAATTATTCCCTAGGACAGCTCCAGTGAGCCAAGAAGACCTCACCTGTTCTCCCTCTCTGGATCTCCACAAATTCCAAGGAACTCCCCCAGCCCCTCAGGGAAAGGCCGAGTGGGACATCAGAGCTTCTCCTCCTTGTCCTGTGCCTCTGCCACTGGCTCTGCTCCACAGCTGGCACCACTTGGAGCCAGGAAAAGGCAGGATTGGTTTCCGGAAAGATGAGTCTGAGCAGCTCCTTGATGCAGCTGGGAGCAGATGTTGGGAGCTCTGGCATGGCTCTAATTCCATAGGGAACACATGGAGGAGGGAGGAGCAGACCTGATTGGAGCTCTTTCAAACAGGAGTGAAACATTACTCTTTGGAAAGATGCTGGAATGTTTCATCTTGTCACTCAGACCCTCTCTTTTTCCCTGTCTTTTTCCCTATTTTTTTCTGGTTTCCAGCTGTGCCAGTGAGATTTCACTTGTGAAGTTTTTTGGAGAAGCAAAAGCCAATTTTGATTGAAAAGATAAGGTTCAGTGGGATTTTTTTGTTTCATGGGGTTTTTTTGTTCCATGGATCTGCATGGAGGTGGAAACATTCCCATTCAGGAAAGTTTACCTGATTTTTGTGTAATAAAAGAAATTATCTCGCTGATTAAAGCTTGCCCTGGACTGTATTTCCGGATCATGGAATGTATTTCTGGATCACGGAATGTATTTATGGATCATCACGGAATGACACAACCAGTAAAAAAATCAACAGAAATTTGTGCCTGCTTTGAGTTAAAATTTTTTTTTTTTTCATAACAATCACTGCTGGTGGAATTCTTCTTGGGCAAAGTCAACCATTCCCTGGAAGGCAAAGGAATGACAATTCCCAGGCCATGTGGGCTTTTCCCATCCCATGCCTCAGCTGAGGGGTCTCTCCCACACTCCACATTTTCCTTTAGGCTGCTCCATGGATCCAACAAAGCCTGGAATTCCTGGCTCTGCTGGATGGGTGCCGTCCAAGGTGACAACCACTCTCCCTAAAATAAATTTGAAATTCTGTAATATTTTTACTCAACACTTTCCTGAGTCAGCTGGGGTCAGGGAGCCCAAAGGATTCCCAAAATGGTGCAAAGGGAACATCCAAGAGAGGTGGAGAGGGACTGGGGACAAGGCCTGGAGGGACAGGACACAGGGAATGGCTCCCACTGCCAGAGGGCAGGGATGGATGGGAGATTGGGAAGGAATTCCTGGCTGGGAGGGTGGGGAGGGGCTGGGATGGAATTCCCAGAGCAGCTGTGGCTGCCCCTGGATCCCTGAAGTGTCCAAGGCCAGGCTGGACATTGGGGCTTGGAGCAGCGTGGGACAGTGGAAGGTGTCCCTGCTATGGCAGGGGGTGGCACTGGATGGGCTTTAAGGTCCCTTCTAATTGAAACCATTCCATGATAACATTCCTGGAAGGAGGATGTCCAGGTTGCTTGGATCCCCCCGGACTGAACATCTAGGGAGCTTTATTCCCTGGAGTGGTGGATGTTTGGTTCCAATCCAAGCTAAAATTGGTGACAGTAAGATGAAATCCCCATGGGTACCTGTGGGGCGTTACCTTCAGTCAGATCTCGAGGTTTGTGTTCCACAAAAAGTGTTTTCCATGCAGTATTTCCCTCCTTTCCCTGAGCAGGATTCCCAGGGCAGTGGTGGAGCCCCATCCCCAAATGATTTAAAAGCTGTGTGGATGTGGCACTTGGGGACATGGTCAGTGGTGGCCCCGGGGGTGGGGAATGGTTGGAGTCCATGATCTTGGCGGGCTTTCCCAGCCCCAGTGATCCCGTGATTCCCTGGTTTAGCACATCCGGAGCAGCCGGTTGCCCTCGGAATGTTCTCCTGACCTCTGTATGAACCCCCTGCTCTCCTGAGGGCTCCCTGACCCCGCTCTGGTGGGTGTGGAAGGGTTGGGATGAATCCAGAGCTGGGAGGGGTGAGGATGTCACCGAGACCCTGCACCCTTTGTGTCTCCCTGTCCGGAACGAGCGGAATTCTCCGCAAACGCCGAGGGAAAGGGAGAGCGGCCAACAATTCCCAGCCTTTGTTCCTCTCCTCCACTCCTCTCCCTCATCGCACACCTCCAGGGACAGGACCTCCACCCCACCCTCTGGCAAGTCCCAGGCTATGGAGCTTGACATGGATTTTCTCATGAGCTCATCTTTCCCCATCCTTTTCCTGAATCCAGGGAGGTTCCAGGCACTGGAATCCCAGCCGTGGGAAGGAGGGAGGCAGCTCCTGGAATCTGCTTCATCCCACATCATTCCAGCTGGAATGGGGGGAAATCCAGGATCCCCCTGGCGCAGGAACACCGGACATGGCACCAGCTGGGTGTGCCCAAGGTGGCACTCGGGGGGTCCGACGTGATTCTTTCCCTGCTGAGGGTCTGGAAAATGGGAACAAGCACCTGACGGAGGGATTTGACTGCCTTCGGAAGCGTGGGGAATGTGGGAGGTGAGCAGGGCTGGTAAACACAGCATTCCTATCCCCACCCATCCTGGGAAAACACAAAATCAAGGATTAATAGCAAACAGACAATCCAGCTGTCCGCAGCTCTCCGGTTATGAGGTGATTCCTGCTCCAGACAATCCCCAGGAATTGTTCTTAAACCTGCTAAAAATGAAGGAATCGCTGCAAGGATGAAACGCCACCATTTTCCTGGAGTTTAGGTTTGGTTTCCAAGATTCCTGGAGAAGGGAAAACTCTTGTGCAGCAGGTGGAGAACCTAGAATTCCCAATGGGAGAAGCAGGAGGGCCAAGAATTCCTGGACCAAGGGCCGGATGCCGATTGGTGCTGGAGCACCCCTTACAGGTGGGCGCGTTCCAAGGTGCCCTCACCAGGAAAAACAAGGGAAAAACAAAGACTCTCCAAGAATTAATGCCTTGAACCTACGGAGACTGGGAAAAATCCATTCCCAGGAGCTGATGGGATGATTTCACACCCATTGCTTCCATGGGATAGGGAAGATCCCATGCTGAAAAAGCTCCTTCCCTCCCTGTGATGTCTTGGTGTGCTCTGCCCTGACTCTTCCATGGTTTTCTGGGATCTGTTTTTCCAGGCTCAGCTCTCCCATCCCTTCCTTTGATTTTTTTTTCCCCTAAGAAGTTGATTATCCACTTGTTTGGGTCTGCTCAGGAGATCCCGTGGGCTCTTCCCGTTGGAGCTGCTCAATGTTTGGAGCTGTAAAAATATTTATGGCTCCTGCATTCCATGCCTGGAAGGAATTCCCACTGCCAGGAGGCTGGATTGCTTCTAGGTGGTGATCCAAGTGTTCTGGTGGCCTCCATCAAGTTCTGGAGTAGGGAAAACATCTCCTTAAGGGTCACCAGATCCAAAAAGGAGTGGAACTCCCTTGATATTCCTACATTGGCCGATGGAGAAATGGTGCTGGGAAACCCATGGGAGCAAACAGCTGATCCTAAGGACAAGGCTGCGATCCAAAGGGAGGCAGAACTGGAATTTGAAGGCAGAAACCCTCAGGAGAACATTTAGGCTGGAAATGAGCCAATTCCATGGAGAGGGAACAGAAAAAAATCCACAACTTTTAGGGAACATTTCTCATGGAAGAGAACTGGGACTCTGACCAAAAAAACCTTTCCAGGAAGATTCTGGACACAAAGATCTGGGATTTGGGATTTCACCTCCTCCTTTTCCATCAAATGGGGGTGAGGCTGGGGGGGCCCTGGCAGAGCCCAGAGCAGCTGTGGCTGCCCCTGGATCCCTGGAAGTGTCCAAAGCCAGGCTGGACACTGGGGCTTGGAGCTGCCTGGAAGGTGTGCAAGGTGTGAAGGGGGTGGAATGGGATGATCCTTAAGATCCCTTCCCACCCAAACCATTCCAGGATTCTGGGATTAAAAGGTCACAGTGTGGTAGAAAACCCTCAAATCACAACAATCTGAACTTGGGGTGACAAAAAAGTTCAAATCCAAATTTTTTCCCCCCCCAATATTTTCCCAATCCTGGCAGGACTGAGCCTTAATTGGCTGCTAAGATTTAATGGACAATCCCTGGAATCTCATCAGAGTCTGAAAATCCCAGAGCACTCAGAGCAAGGGCAGGGCTGATGGGGGGGTATCAATGATTCCAGACAAAACAGGATAAATGCTGGATAATAAAAAAATCCCTCTGTGGCTGGGAGTCCTGCTCTCCTCCTTGTTTCCTGGATAACAGATGGACTGGGAGGTGTTTGGATGCTCTGACAGGTTGACCATGAGGAAAGAGATTAAATCTTCCAAATAAATTGTCCAGCTTTCCTTGGCTGGGGTATCCATCTTTTCCAGATAAAGGATTATCAGGAATGGGGGATATTTATCACTGACACTGTGGCAGAGCTTGATTTCCAGCACTTGTCCTGTTTGGAGATGATGGGAGTGCTGACAGAATCTATCAAGTACTCCAAGGATCCTTCAAGCTGGAATTAAAGCCGAGATTATTGTCCCAAATTGGACATCTTGGACCATCCAGCTCGCCCTGTGCTGCTCCAAAGTGACCACAGGGACTGGAAAGGGGAGCGGTCATTCTGTGGGGGAATGGACCAGGACAGGCTCGGGGAGGTGCAGGGATGGGATATGGGATATGGGATATGGGATATGGAATATTGAACATATGTGATATGGGATATGGGATCTGGAATATCGAATAGGGGATATGGGATACGGGGTATGGGATATGGGATTGGGATATGGAATATGGGATTGGGATATGGGATACGGGATATGGGATATCCCAACACCATCCCAGTGTCCGTGGGCTCGGAGCAGGATGAAGGAGCTGCTGAGCAGCCCAAGGATTTCCCTGCATTGCATCAGCACCAGCACAGGCTGGTGATTGGCTGGAGACGTTAATGAATATATGAATATGCAAATAACATGTTAACGAGACCCTGAGGCTGTGCCGCTCTGACAGGGACTCGGAGCCTCCTTCAGGCACAATTTCCCACCTCTCCTGCTTTCCCTGCCTTCAAATCCCATCTCACGCCCCTCATCCCGAGGCTTCCCCGTTCCCGTGCCTCGGGATGCAGCCTGGAATTCCAGAACAAAGCTCTCCAGTCCCTTCCCAGACCACTGTCCTGTTGGGTGGCAGCCTCCCAGTCCTGCTCCAGAGGCTGGGATGCAATCCAAGCCTGGAGGGGGCTGCCTGTTTTCCAGAGAATCCCTGGGAGACTCCGTAGTTCTCCCTCCAGTCTTTCTTCCCTTTTTTTTTCCCTCCTCGGTTTCAATTATTTCCCTTTGTGAGAGGGAACAACATTCCTATGGAATGGGGGTCTGAGAGCTTGCAGAGCGGAGCCTTCAAATCCACATGGGTGGCTCCCAGGCAGAGGGAAATGAAGGAAGGGGGAATTTCAGGAGTGCCCTCTCCTTCCATGGCATTCCCAGCTGTCCCATGATGTGACACTGAAGGCAGATTCCTAAACCAAACAGGCTCCTCTCACTTCCCAGCTGGATTGGGAAGCAGGGATGGCTCGTGGAGGGAAGACACGGAGCACAGGGGAAGGATGAGCAAATAAATCCATGCAGTTACGGTGATGCCTCAGGTTTTAGCTTTTATATTTTCAGATTCTGTGCTGTTTTAGTGTGTGGGTCTGGGCTTCATATCAGGGGATGGCGAGCTCTGTGCACGGAGCAGGGAGACAAAACAATTCCTTCTCCAGCTGGGCACCAAGGACAAATGATCCAAATCTCAGGCCCAAGAGCACAAACAACGTGGGCTGGAGAGAGAAAAACAAGCAGGATGGGACTGCATGGGCTAAAGCTGGAACTGGACAATGAACTCCAAGGTGCAAATGGAGCAGAACTGATCAAAGGGAGAGCCCCCGTGAGCGGCCGTGCATTTTGGGACCATTTTGGTTCCTCTTGGGTGCAGCCCTGGCTGGGCTCTTGTGCTGCCCAAGGTGGATCCTTGGAGGCCTTTTAATAAATCCCTGCTTTATTCTTTAACTCTGCCCAGCCTCTGCTCTAGGTCAGCCTTCAAAAGGCATCAAATTTACCAAAATCGGTGAAATTTGCCCTGAAATTAGGGAAGAAAACACTGAAAAGAGGGAAAAATAGGAAAAAAAGAGGCCAAAAAACACCCCAAAGAGGCCAAAAATGACCCCAAACAACCCCCAAATTACACAAATTTACCTCAAATTATCCAAAATTAGTGAAAATGACCCAAAACCACAAAAAAATACTCAAAAGAACCCAAACTTACCCAAAACATCCCCAGAAACCCCCCAAAATGACAAATTTGCCAAAATCCCATTTTCTTCCCAGCCTTCCTAAACCCTCCCCAAAATTTCCAAATTTCTCCCCAGATTCCCAAAAATTTGGGAAGGGCTCGGGATGGATGGAGCTGGATGTGTTGGAAGAGGTTTTAGTGGATCATTGTTCCTCTTGCAGGGATGGGAGCTTTGTGCCACGGGATCAGCTGGAATTTGGGCACGGCAGGAGCCAGGTCCAGCTTGGGCTCGGTGGCACCTGGTGGGAACAGATGAGATAGAAACCAGGGTGTGACATTCCAAGTGTGGAGAGTTCCCAGCATCACCCGACAGCAGAAATCCCAGGAAATCCTGAATTTCAGGCCAAATCCATCACAATTCCCACCAGGAATGCCTGTGCAGAGCAGGGAGCAGTATGGGAAAGAGGGAATTCCAGGCTCTGCAGGAGCTGGAATTTGCCATCCCTGCATTAAACCGTTCATCCCTACAGAGGGAGAGTTTATCCCCTGGGATGGAGCTGCCCATGGAAAACCCCACCCTGTTCCAGGCCTTGGAGAGCTGTGGAGTCATGGAATATTCTGAGCTGACCCACAGGGATCATCCATCCCACCAATCCCTGCCTGAAGAGCTCCCGGAGCTCCAGAATTTGGGATATTGCTGAGATTTGGAGCTCCAGGCCCAGGTGTGAGGGAGAGGCTGGAGAGCTGCAATCCAAGGAGTGCCTGGCACCTGAACTTCAGCTCATCCCTGGCAGAAAGGTGCCTGGAATCCTGGAATTTTCCCTGGAATTCTGCAAGGGGCGTGCTGGTCCTTCCCTCCTCCTTGAAGAAGTCGTGTGAGCTGTGTTTTTTCCTGATCCTAATCATTCCCACCGCTGGAATAAATCTCATCCAGCTGCCCTGTGTGTGTTCACCACAGAGGCCCCAGGAGCTCCCTGCAGGCTCTGCTTTCCCAAAGCTCGGCAGCTTTTCCGCCCCTCGGATCCCGTGTCCTGCAGGAGGGACCACCCAGCAGCTCCTCTGCCTTTGTTCCGCTTGGATGCAGAGTGGCGGCGTGGGAGAGGCTGGAGCTGCAGGTGAATCCCACCCAGGAGGATTCCAGCCTGGAGGAGAGAGACTTTGGAGTCCATTCCAGGGCCTGAAGGGGCTCNTCTTCCAATCCAAACCCTTCTGGAATTCCATGATCTGACAATTCAATATTTCCCAATTCAATATTTCCCAATGGCTGCTGAGCAATCCCAGTTATGGATTTCTTATGGATGCTGCCCTAAATGGAGGCTTTGGGGAAATATCCTGGCTTTGAAGGACATTTAAATATCCCTGTGTGCCTCAAATGAAGGAGCTCCAGGGCAGCAGCCACAAAACAAGGATAGAAGGATCATGGAATCGTGGAAGCTGGAAAGAGCTCCAGGAAGGAGCTCTGGAATCCAACCTCCTACTCCGTGTGGGGCAGCTCAGGGTTTTCCAGTGGGAAAACCTCCAGGAGTGGAGATTTCCCAACCCCTCTGGACACCCTTTTCCAGTGTCTCAGTGTCCTAATGATCCAAACAGCATCACAGGAAGGAAAAACATCCCTGACAGAGAAAGGCAGCTGAGCTGGAATTCCCAATCCCTAATATTTTAACCAATGGGGGAAAATACAAATCCTAAGGAAGAGAAGATTCCCACAGGGAAAAGCAGACTTGTTCTTCTGGAGATGTGAGCCTGCTTGCACCAGACACCCTGATCCTATAAATAGATTTTAATTACCCCTCACAGAAGGAAATTCCCAAAATTACTGCATCCCAAACTAATCGTGCCTTGTGTGCAGCAATAAAGCAGCAGCAGGGAATATTCCTGGGATACTCAAGAGTGGCAAACACAATTTGTCACAATCCCTGGCTCTCCCAGATTTCCAGCTCCAGATTTCCCATCTGCAGCAGGCACTGAGGTTTCCAGCAGCTTTCCATGCTGGTGACTCCCAGGAGCATCAAAGAGGATCCAGCAGGGAGGAAAAACCCTTCCCAGCTCTCTCTGCTGCTGCTCTGATGGTGCTGGGAGGTTTTGGAACAGAATATGAGGCTCCCTTTTTTTTTTAAAAAATTCCCCCTGGATTTTGACAGTTTCATTGGAGCTGCGTGGAATTGTTTTCCTTTCCCAGTAAATCCCACTGGGCCCTCCCTGCTCCCGTGTCAGGGGCTGGTTTTAGGAGGGATGGGAGATTTTGGGGCAGAACTGGAAGGGCTAAACCAGATTTTGTGCTCAATCCCAGGAGTGTGGAATTAGATAAGCTTTAATTGAGTCAATGTCACCTGTTTTAAAGGTATTAATGCAGGGATTGGGAAGACTCTGGAGCAAATGAGGCGGGAGGGACCAGGATTTATCCCATTTTATACCAAAACCAGACCCCTGGAATTCAATTTAACAGACAATAAGGGATCTCTTGAATTCCAGCAGGATTCCAGGGATCACTTCTGTTGTCCATACAAAGGTAGCAGGAGTTAAAGGTTCATAAAGGTAGCAGGAGTTAAAGGTTCATAAAGGTAGCAGGAGTTAAAATAAAATGTCCTGAGGTAATTTAAATATCCATATGGGCCTGGAAAAGATGGAATTTCTGTGGCCTTTTATATCAGGGGCTGAAGGGCAAAGAGGACAAGGAAAGAAGAGGGGGTGGAGTGGTTAAATTAAAGAGGGGGAATTTGATTGGAGATAAGGAAGGAGGGTTTCCAATGAGGGTGGTAAAACACTGGGATGGATTTCCCAGAGGAATTGGGGTTGTCCCATCCCTGGGAGTGTCCAAGGCCAGGCTGGACATGGCTTGGAGCACTCTGGGACAGTGGGAAGTGTCCCTGCCGTGGCAGGGTGGCACTGGATGAGCTTTAAGGTCTTTTCCAGCCCAAACCATTCCAGGATTCTTTTCTGCAGCCTTCCAGAACCTGAAGGGGGGTACGAGAAAGATAGAGAGGGACTTTCTCCAAGAACCTGGAATGCCAGGATGAGGGGGAATGGATTCAAACTGAAAACCAGCAGGGTTGGATGGGATATTGGGAAGGAATTCCTGGCTGGGAGGGTGAGGAAGGCTGGCACAGGTTCCCAGAGAAGCTGTGGCTGCTCCTGGATCCCTGGAAGTGCCCAAGGCCAGGCTGGATGGAATTCTGACCAACCTGGGATAGTGGGAGCTGTCCCAGCCCGTGGATTTTCCCTCACTCCCAAAGCCTGGCCACGCCAGCCCAATGCATGCTCTTGGGATGGAAACTGTGGGAAATGTGAATTAAATTCCAGTCCCACTGGGATTCCCCACAGAAGTTCTACCCTGTCCCAGCTCGGGGTCTCTCTGTCCTGCCCTGAGCTGGATGTGCCCCTCCAGGACTCCAGAAAAAGTCCAGGAAGGATTTTTCCAGGCACCTTGCTGTCCCAGTGGTGTTTGTACCCACACCTCCATTCCAGGCTCTTCCCACTGGTGGAGAATAAACCCAGGAGTGACAATTTCCAGCCTGGAGATCCTCCGGAATGGGTGGGACCTGCTCCAGAGGCTTCGTGCAGCTCGGGGAGCAGAGCCCTGGGAATTTCCAAGGCCAGGATGAAGCAATGGGACTTGAAAGGGATTGGAGGAGCTCCAGGGAACGTCCTCATGCTGCAGCTCCTAAATCTCATTAATTGTGGTACTAATTAAGGCCCGGGTTATTAAATTATCTCTCCACTCTGGGAAGAAAACAAACAAAGGAATTCCATGGAGCCTTTAAATCTGGATTCCCGAAATGTGTGTCCCATCTGGCCGGGGCACTGGGAACAACCCCCCGGCTGTGTTCCGTGTGGGGATGAATCCCAGGACACCTCGAGGGTATTCCCAAAGGAATCCCACAAAAACAGCCCCTTTTGGAGGCCCTTTTATGGCCCTGCCACCACGAATTGGAGATCTGAGAGGCAGCTGGATTTGGATCCATGAAGGGATGTTCCTGGGAAGGCCTTTCTGTGCAGTGTATCCCAAAAATCTCCTCTGGGACCAGGGAGCATTAAAACCAGGGATAAAGGAGGGAAATCCCGCTCTGGAGCAGGGAATGAGCTGGTTTCAACACTCCAACGCTTGAGAGGATTTCCAGCTGGCTGCCCTCGCTCCATCCTTAAATGTTTTAGGAATTGCAGGATTTCCAAGGGCTGGTGCACATGGAAGGCAGATGAGGGACTTGGGGAGAGGGAAAAGTGCAAGGCAGGGCTTGAAAAAGGGAAAGACAAAGGCAGGAGCTACTGAGGGGTAAATCATGGAAAACTGCTGAGGAAAAGGATTGGAAGGAGTAATTCCATTATTTGGGATCCCCAGCCCCACAGCTTTGTTGCCAGCTGGAAAAGGGATTTATGGAGAAGAATGAGGGGTCCTGGTGGCAATGAAGGGGATTATGGATCAGCACTGTCCAGTTTGGGGTTTCCCAGGAGAGGAAAACCATGGAAACCCTGGAGGGAGCCCAGTGAAGGGACCCCAGCAGGGCTGGAGGCAGGAGCAGTGGATGCTGGAGGGATCTGGAATTGTTCTGCCTGGAGAAGATCTAGGACAGAGGTTCCTCACATTTACCTGATGATCCAGAGGTTTCCCATTCCTGGGACAGACCAGGGCTGGGATTTCTTCTGGAGAGCCCAGGGAAGGAGGCAATAATTGGATTTGGGTTTCATATTTTAAAACAATACCTAAACTGGCCAGAACAGCAGCAGAGCCAAGGAATTCTGTTCCACTTCCCACCAAATTTAGGACGAGGGAAAAGAAAAAACCTCAGTTTCCAAACCCCTGACAATTCCTTCCTTTTCCATTCTTTCCTTATTTGTGCTACTGGGAAGAGGCACAGGAAGCCTCCAGCTTCCCTGGATTCCAGATTTTTAGTTGTGTAGTTGTAGGGTTTTTGGGAATTGCAATTCTGGATTTTTAGGGCTTTGGGAATTGCATTTCTGGATTTTTTGTTGTGCATTTGTAGAGTTTTTGGGAATTACAATTCCAGATTTTTAGTTGTGTAGTTGTA